>OZ012704.1:6920954-7520954 GCA_963942595.1 Cylloceria caligata
ACCGGATGGCGACGCTGGCGCGCGATTCAGGTGGTTCATTGATAAGAATCACATCAGTATTATTGTTTTTCTGTGCACTGTGTACCAATGTTAAATAAAGATTAGCATGAATTACAATTTTCCTTACAAAAAACTGTTTATTGTTATTAAGTTGGATAAAAAATTAAGTTATTAATAATATTTTTGTTAATTCGGTCACCAGTTAGCTACAATGGGCAACAACATTTATTTTATCTCAAGGGACGCTGCCATCCCTTGAGGGGAAGAGAGTTGCGGCCGAGGACAGAAGGAGCGTTGAGAGCTACATTTAAATGAGTGATTTAAGTTGGTTTTCTTAGGGAAATGACCGTGATGGGTAGTCCGAAAGGTTAGAGTATAGGATAAAGTACTCGGTGGAAACGTTGTCAAGCAATGGAGAACAATATTATTTAGACAACCAAGTTGGGTGGGTGTAGGTCTCACAAGGAAGTTAGTCACAGGAAAAACTTATGGCGGCGACAAGGAGAAAAAAAAGGCGACAATATATCAGCGGTGGAAAAAGAGGGGATCATCAAGCATAGTGGAACCATCACGAATCCAGTAGAGAGAGACTTGGTAAAAAATTTTGGATCGGTAAAGGAGACGGATGCACTTGCCGAAATAGCAAGGATGGCTCAGAGACAGAGAATACGGCCCCTGGGGAAGTGGTGAAGACGCGGTGGTCGTATGAAAAGTAATGAGTCGAGTCCCGTTTTGGACACGAATAAAAGAAAAATTTGTGAATCAGGGAAAAATACAGTGGAGAGACGAAATTAAAAAAAGTGTTAGTTTTAAAAGACGGATTTTTGTAGAATCCTAAACAAGCTGCAGAACCTAATACCGAGGGTACTTGAACAAAGTGTGAAAAACTTGAAAAGTTTGATATAGAGATAACGTTAGAATATTAGGACGAAGTTGGAAAAATTAGAATTATTGGAAATGTCGAAAATCTTGGAAGTTTTTAAACTTTTTATTTTAGTGTAGAAACGTTTGGTAGAAAACTGCCTGAGGACCGTTACGGTTAGCATTAGCGAATAAATGATTTCGATGTTGATGTCGCACGTAATTGGAAAGAAAAGTAAGGTCATGAACTCCCGCGTTTTTTTGTAGCATGTGTATCGCCCCGTAAACCGGTAAAAAATGTTTAAAAAGGAAAAAAAGCTTCGTGGAAAAGGATAAAGGTGAAGAGGGAGAGGATACAAAGAGACGTGCTGGTTAGGCTGAATGAGGTCTATCCTTTTCGAGCACCAAGCAGCAGCACCAGCAGATGGAGAAGATGAACGTACGCTGGAAGCTTTTCCTCTTCTCCGTGATTCTTTGCCAAGCTGGCGGTTTCCAGGTGAATTTGCTTTCTACTCCTGATCCTGATGCTTCTCTTCGTGGATCCTTGTCGTCACGAGCGTACGTGAACCGAAAACTCAATTGGTTTCGTCCACCTCTTCCCACCTGTCTTCCAACTTTATTCCCCAGGCCTCGAGGAAAATCCTGTGCATTATACGTCCCATCGTGGATCAGATTGATCATCTTGATATCCCTCTATTGTGGGAGAAGAAAATATCCTAGGCGAATTGGGAATGCTAAAAGCAGAAAGTATCTTTCGATCCTATCGAATATACTGGAATCGAGTAATGCGGCTCAACTTCAGAAAGAATTCGTTGCTACGTCCATGCTATGTAATTTAGATTCAGAAGATGTGCGACACATCCAGATATTCTTACCGTTACTTACATCTTATGTGCAATTTCCATTACCATTCGCAATTGCATTGCTAACTAGTGTATGAATGCACTTTTTTTTTGGGTCAAGAAAAATTTGGTTTCATTTCAATATTACAATCCTGACTTGTTCAAACGTTTAAAAACATGTTATCAAATACAGAATATTTTAAATAAATTGTTCTTTCTAAATAGATTGTTTGTTGTTGTTGTAATATAGAAGTAGTTTAGCTTTTAAGAAAAATATATCCAAGTCCGTCTAAGTAGGAACAGCGTTGTTTTCCTATTATTCGAAAATTTCGTTACATCCAGTAACATTTTGTCAAGTGATTTTGGAATTTTCAAACGGATTATCCTAGGACTCGAGCGAAAAAAAAAAAGCATCATCTGTCCGAGAGGATTGAGAGAATATTAAAAATTGACAAATAAATTAAAAACGAACATGTGCGCACACGTCGTATCAATCTAGTATGAAAATAAAACTCATAATTCTAATATGGACGTTATTATAATCCAATGTCATCGGATTATAATTTTAACGTATTTCAACATATTTTTAATTACGTGCAATCTGACGTGCGATACGAGCTTACACGGAGTGTAAGCATTTTCGAGTATAAAAAACGCTGGCTTTTGAGGTTATATCCTGAAATCGGCGGATATAAATACTCTGAAGAGGGTCCTAACCATAGGATCGAAATGAAAACTGGAAATTTTACTATCTCCATGCAGAGATGGCTTACTCAGAGCCGATTAAAATTTCCAATAAATTTAAATTCTCTATAACCACGCGTGGTCCCTTTATTGAAAATTTTCAAAAATTCTTACAATACAAATATGAGTAATGAAGAAAATAACGACTCTTTAAATAATTATTTAACAATAAAATAATTTAATTCCATCACAAATAAGTATAATTGAATAAAATTAATATAAAAATTATCCCGTAGCTTGAAAAAAAAAAAAAACCAATTGCAGTAATAACGAGAGTTACCTATATGTGGTGCTATAGTAGCAGTTCCAGGACTCGTCGATGCCCACGGTAGCCTTTCCGTGTGTCTGATCCTTACGGTAGCGCGTTGCTTGTCGCGTTGGGCGCGCGTCCTTGCCATAAAAGGTGCTTCTCTCGTGTCGGCTTCCTACATTGCGCATGCACTTACCAACATAAAGCATGCTTCACACATATATATCTACCCACAGTTGCTTGCTGTTCTTCTCGAGTAGGAGAGAGGCGAGAGATGCATCTCAGGGATGCAAATTTGCGGGGCATATAAATAAAGTGCGGAGCGGTCTCGCGCCACCGCCAATTAAAACGCTCCTTATCGAGAAAGGGAGCGAACGAGCGAACGGTGTAACGAAAGCGACGTTGGCGTCTGTGCTCGCCGCATACATTCATTTTACACTGACCCTCACCGCGTGGCAGCCAAGAACTTTACACAGCATGCCGCAACACTCGGTACGAACAAGTACTTTCGATGCTAAGCTCCGAAGCTCTCGGGTATGTGATATAAATTCGATAAAACCCGAGAGTCAACTCACCCGATAACATTGATCTGGAATCTCGTTCGCGCCACTTCAAGAGATGATAGAGGCACTTGATTTATTATTATTAAATGTATAGGAGATCGCGAGTGCGCGCGTACGCTCGATTGTGGACTATCCGATCGTTGCCGCTAAAGAATATTTTTTAAAATAAAAGAAAAAATACAAAAAGTAGAACCAGGAATTCACAAGATATAATCTCGTAATTGGTAGTTTTGACACCGATTTATCGCTTCGAAATTGCCACGTGAATTATTCTTACTTTAACACGCACACACACACACACACCGGCTGTCTTTATTATCGCTGAAGGCTTTGAACGGCGTTGAGCGTACCATTTTGTTACATCAATTACAAACGACACGAAATATAAATTATAAAGTTAAATTAGCTCTCGAGTCGATCTCTGATACGCGTCAGTTTCGATCCATTTGGTATTCCACCATACCAAATATTATTGTTACTGCTATTATTATTAAAATATAATTCATATACACAGACCATGCATTGTTTCGCGCTCTTTTCGATGAATATTTGTCGATACGTTGATATAATTAGATACAGTCACGTTGCATTGTTGATGCTGATGATGATGAATGCGAAAACAGTGCAGAGCTATGTATCGATTTGAATATTTTAATAATGTACAGCGTATTATTAGCTGACACGTGATAGCCTCTCCCCCCCCCCTCTGGCTATATTAATTAATAATACGTCAGGTTGAATGATAGCACTGTCGATAAATGTTGGATTGTTCTATCCCTCTTTTCAACGCATTAATGATTTCGTTTATAAATAAAAAATGTTCAATGTATTCCAGTGAACACACGTTCTCGTTATAACATAATTAAACTGTACACGGACAAATATTATAATTAGTAACAAATGTTCGTAATATCGTTCACGTGTTCATTGCAAATATACAACAGCGGATTTCTCGACAGATTAAAATCTGTACATTGACATTTGACTACACCTCTCGAAATGTTGAGACATTCGTATTAAACATATTTTTAAAATAACAACATATTAATTTAACACTCGCCGATAGTAACAATGTTAAAACGCGTTTAGTATAATAATAATAATAATACAATGAATATAAAATATAATTAAAAACTTTGACGCAGGAAACATTACACTGGATCGAAGTAAGCGGAGGGCTCGAGATGTACGCCTGATGAGAACCGCTATGCAAGTGGTTAATGTGTTAATATTGTATGTATGGATGTGTTAATGCAACATTTGAACGATATTGCGAACATTTGTTATTTTTCTGCCGTGTACAGTTTAATTCTGTTATAACGAACATGTGTACGTTTTAACGGTGTACAATTGAAGGCACCTCGACGGTAACTCACAATTTCAATTCGAAAAAGCGTTGTGCGGCAGATCCGAGAGTCCACGCTGCAACAGAACCGGGGCTGAGCAATAAAAATCTTTTTCGCGTCGTCGGGCTGCTGGCACGCGGGATTCGGGTGTCGCTTCGAATTATTCGTAACCCGTTAGCACCGGTGGGGTGCAACGTGCTGTTGCTCGTCTGTGTGGATAGAGTTTTCGACCCCCACGCCCCCCTTCTCGCTCTCTGTCTCTCGCTCCTTCCGACTCTCGCGGCATACGTCCTGCCCGACACCCGTTCCAACGCCATGGGGGATGGAATCCCGTATCCGATTGTATGTGGTTTCTGCACGTGTGTTCGTGACTGGCGTCCGACGGGGCAACGACGACAACTAGGTACGAGCCACGAGGCTGTGAAAATGAATTTGGACGCGAGCCCGTTATTGTCGGATCGCGCACGCTTCAGAACGCCCGTGTCGCGATTCCCATATGTCCCGACACAGAAGTTCTGTAATAATTCACGAATCGTTGAGGGCGTTGATGATTTTTCATCGCTTTTGACTGCTCCCCCCCCCTCCCTTTCATTATAGCTTCCATTAAATCCATGGCATTCAAAACTATTTCCTTTTGTATTTACTTTCGTGCGTGAACGTAATTTTTTAAATCCTAATGGCGCTGGCGGACGCTCATTGCATTATGCAAGAGGTAAACATTTAGGTTTATAAATAAAAAATTTTTAAAACTAATTTGTAGGGACAAAAAAATCGGACAGGAGGAAATCGTTTTCCCTGCAGAGAACGACAAAGGGTTTTCTCATAATGAATAATCGTTGTTGCAAAAAATAAAAAGGATGGAAAGTAGAACCTCGAGTAGAGCACATTGCGTTGATCTATTTTGACTTTTTCATAGAGGAAGCTGTGTGCAAAATGAAATATAATGAGCAAGCAATGTGCAATCTTCTACGTTACATCTTTATTTACAAAAAAATTTTTGTAACTACAGTTTAACGAACATTGAGTGATAAAGAAATTAATAAATTCAATGTGCTCTAGAATTCTCATGGCTTCAACATATTTTAACGAAAATTGTAGTCACTAACGAGAACTTACTGCGTTACTGATGTAATACTGATCCTTTGATCAGTTCATTTACGAGGTACAGATCTTTTATTTTTTTATACTTTTATATATCGTTGTACGAAACTTCAGGTCATTTAGTCAAATGTTTTAAAAGTAGAAGCAGTTAAAGCTTAAAAATATTCAAATTGCTATAAAATTTGAATCTTTTAACCGATTTTCGTCAAAGTAAACATCTAGTACTTAATATTAGTCCGTTTCTGTACAAAGTTTCAATTAGATTGATCAAAATTTACGTGAATTACAGCGACAACGTCAATTTTTCGAATAATTCAAAATCTCACGAAATTCGCATGCTTTTATGAATTTTTTCCAAATCCAATTTAAAAAAATCTTGAACATTAATTTACTTATAAAGAATTATTTAGCTCGATAGCTGAATATTTCCATCAGCTCGAATATTTACAATAAATTTTGACGAAAATTATGCTAAAATGGATACCAAATTTCAGTTCTATTAATCGAATAATAATTATAATACTTATACTAGGTATAAAGGTTTCACTTTTTCGAGGGTTTAAGGTACTCACGCATGCACTCACACATCCATCTAGACATTTTTTTAAAATCACGTTTCTCGCTGCTTCAGACAATTTTAAGTATCATGACATCAAAGTCTCCAAAAACAATGTTTTCATGAAAACAAAGCTTCCTCGTAGAGGAAGGCAAAACATGAAATTTTGTCGTTGCATCAGGCTTAATATAATATTTTTTATTAGATTATTTTTCCATTTGAAACTAAATCTATAACATTGCATTTTTAAGTGTAACGCTTAACGCCTAATCTCAAATAGGTATTTAAATTATTTACAGATTTTCTAATAAAGGAATCAAACGTTTGTTTTGGAACAATTACGTAGTAATTATTTATTCCCAATTTAAATAATTTGTTTTAAAAATAAAAAAAACATGTTTGAGGCACGTAGTTGAATAATTTCCGGGAAAATTCTCTCGTTTGCATTTTCGTAATCAGCGATAAACAATTGGCATTATTATACGCGTGCGTAATTCGTTATTTCGTAGAAATAAAATTGGATTGTCGTGGAGGCACCGATTGTACTTCAGCTGACCACGAGCTTTTTTTTTTTTTTTTTTTTTTATTAGTAACCCGTGTATTAGACTTTGAAGGGAAGGGCTCAAATGATCCGCAAAAAAATGAAAACAACAGTAATTAAATCGTAAAATTCCGATGCAATATAAAGTTAAAGGAGCGTAGTAGAATGGGACGTAATTATGAATATAAAAAAAAATATATCGGTGAAAAAAAAAAATTATAAACTAGCAGAGCGTGGTTTCGATCCACGGACCTCTGGGTTATGGGCCCAGCACGCTTCCACTGCGCCACTCTGCTCTTCGTGACCATAAATCCTTACTCGTTGTATAGGAACAGCCTGAACAGGCAATTCGTTCGGACGAGACTCGAAATGGCGATTGGTCATTCGACAGTCGTACGACTGTCATTTTAACCACAAAAATTTTGAAACTATAATTTTATCTAAACAGCCACATTAAGAACATTCACCTGAATAGATGTTATAAATAATTACGGCAATATTTCACCAGAATGGTTAACAAAATGAGAACGTCATTTTGCATTAAAATGGATGCATGAACTCAAATTAATTAATCGTAAAGGTTTCGCTTTTAGTCAATTTTCGTAATTTTCGTAATTTTCCTTACGGAAATGAATGTTATTATGGATCTCTATATCGTACGATGGTCGAGCAGCGCGATATCAACTCGCGTTACATTATTATTATTCTCAACAAGCTTTACGTTTGTAATTGGTATTGATTTTAATAATAGGAAATAATTCCGTGTTCTCATTACGTTGTGCGGTTTACCATTCGGTAAACTTATTCATTAGTGTATAACTCGAAATTTGACACTGTGTAACATTAACAAACAACGAACAATGCACGAAAAACATGATTTTTAATTATGAAATAAATGGCTAAAGGCAATTAATAATACGAAATATTTTACACTTATTAATATTTATTATTTTATAAAATGACTGTAGTATACGTACGTTACACGTGATAACATATATAATACATTAACGATAATTAATGTTTATTGCTTCCTACTCAATACTTAAAAAGTGACAAAACGTCGAGAAATCAGATTTTGAAAAAATGTCCGTCGAGCTTGTAAAATTTCAATGGATGTATCTCGAGAACGGGTTACTCGATCGTCCTGAAACTTTCCATGTGGGTCGGGTCGCAATCCTCGTCAATTTGCTGCAACTTTCACCCTAAGCGCTAACGGGTGTCTTATGTTTTATGTTTGTTTGAATTTTTCGAAAAAGGGAGGTACGCTCTCTAGCTTTCGTAAAATTCTAGCTATCTAGTTAAAAATGTCTACAAGAATAGGCCAGTGGAAAAGGTTATTCGGTATTGAATTTAGCAAGAATCGATCAAGCCGATTAAATTTTTATAGAATCCCAAATTATTGTAATTTTTCGAAAAACAAATATATTTTTGCTCTAACTTTCGCAAATTTTTATGTATCAAACTAAAATTTAGCATACAAATTGGAAAAGGTACGAAAATACTTGGTCTTCAATTTCGTGAGAAACGATTAAGGGGTTTAAACTTGATGAAATTTGTAATTTTACCAAATCCTGAATGTAGTTGAAAATTTTTAATACCACATTGTCTATGCGAAAGCCAAAATTGAGATAATCATTCTCCGCAGAGAACAATCCGTGGGTTGGCGCGAATCGCGAGGAAGCAACGCGTAAATTTTAAATTTACACGCCTTGTTTTTTTATTCTAAAGTACAGAAATACTGAAAAAAAAAGTAGTTTTAGCGATATCCAGTATGAATATAAATGAAATTGTTCAATAAATGATTCACGTATCTTGACGATAGCGATATAATAAATGTCAGATATATTCTAAAATAAACAGAATATATTATTAAAATAACTTGTATATTTTGTAGCGTGTGTTGCAAATAAATTCGTTTCGGGAGTTGCTAAATGTGCTCCTGTTCGTACAATACTATGTTATGATATAGTTCACGTTTCCGCGGTATACGCTTGCAGGTAGTACGTGACCGTGTATTGTACACGTGCGCATGAATTTCCAAAGTGGATATACGATGTAACCTATATATATATATATATATATATATATATTACGTAGGTGTAACCCGTAACCGAGCTCTGTGTCGTTCGCGGGTCGAGGATCTCCGATGTCTCGAGTCCTCCGAGTACGTATAGCGAAAGGGGGTAGGAGATAGAGCGCGCGAGCGCGGACAACGCGCATTAATCAGAGAGCTTTGTCCGGAAGTGTTCGTAGCAGGCGTCGACTCTCTCGTGTCCTCATCCCTGCGTGGAACTGCTCTCCGGCTCCTGCATATAGTCGTATAGTCATCTGCCCTCGAGCCACGCAGTCACTGTCAACTGTACGCCACTCGGATAAGCAAAACGAAGGAAGGCGATGATGGAGTTTCAGTTTCCAGTATCAGCGAGCTTGTCGCGGAGGTGATACACTTGGAAAACATATTATTAGAGTGACACGATGCGGACTTTCACGGGATTTAATTAATCTAATACCTACCATGCTAGGAAAGACAGAGAGACAGAAAGATAGTATTTACACGCATGTTTGTAATTGAGGGGAAAAAATATTAACGGGTACGTATGACATTTTTATCTTTTGCAATGAAAGTACAATATAAATAAAATAACAACGGAGGAATTGATAAAGATTTGATATTGTATTTCCAGGGAAAGTAAATGTCCTTATTCGCGCCCATGCTCCCTCTACCGGACACTTCAGCGAACAATTGAAATTTTAGACGAGCTGTAAAAAATATGTGATAATACGTGCAGTGAAAAAGAAACAGCAATTCGTCCCGTACACAAGGATTTAAACGAGAAGAGTAAATACATTAAGTAAACCCAAGTTCTTTTCACGTATCCTACCTCGCGTCAAGATCCGAGCCTATTCTTCATAGTGTGGTGAGGACACGACGACATCTTTGAAAATCTGTTTTACGTAGTGGAAACTACGTACAACAAATAATAAATACATATTATAAACGATTGCTCGCGGTCTAACTTTCGGATATAGAAAAAATCGCAGGGAATCATGATTTATTTGACAAATTTGATGGTCGGCGGTAGGGGACAACAAATGCCTGCTTCATCCTATAGCCGGAAGTAAATGTTAGTTTGCTGTCTACCATTAAACAATCTTTAATCATAGCAACTACTGATTCCTTATTTGATTGTTTGGAGTCAGCGAATCCGATAAAGATTAAATTTGTTTCCTTACTGTCTATTTTGATTTAGTTAACGGTGATGGGGGCATGGCTGGCCGGTATTGGGCTCTGTTGTATCGATAGAGGGGACACCGACGAGTGTGCGTTTATTTTCTTTTATCTATCAGTATAATTAAAGGATTGGACCGAATCAACGATATTTCAAAATAGTAATGATAATATTATACAGGGCTGCATAAATAATAGCCGAATTTACTTTTATCGCGACAGAAAGAGCCATATCCCGACGGCTCGGCCGTACATGGATCGAGAATAGGGACATTTACCTTAATTAAAAATTACGATTGATGTCCATGGATATATAAAATATAACGACAATTTTGCGTTATGTTTGAAATGGATTAACAAACACTTGATTAACAATAAGAAATCATCAGCGTATATATTTTTAATAACCTCTCTAATGCTTTATTTCTAAGTTTGTTTTTATTTATTTTACTTTTTTTTTCGTAATATTTAAACTACAAAGAATGCACAACGAGTAAAATTCTACTGAAAATTCAAATTTGACAAATCAGTTGAATATTATATGAGAAATTGTCTAAAACAATTTTTTTTAATCATTATGCAATGGTAAAGTTCAATAATTTTTTTTTAAACGTTAACCGTAATAACAAATGTTTGTATTAAAAAAAATCATCTTGGTCACCGGGATACAATTATAATTGTCCAATTAATTTTTGTACGACAAAACATCGTTACCGTAATATAAATCTATAACCGCACGCTAAAAAATTATTAATATCTCTGCCAAGAAATAATTCTAACCATACTTAAAACCTCCCCGGAAACTTCTGCACCACAATATACAACTTTACTGTATTACGAGTCCAACATTTAACATCTCGACCACGGAACAACTTTATGGCGGTCCAAGACTGATGGTAAATGTCTCGGGGTAAAACATGGTGTTGTTCTCTTTCACTCTCGTTCCACTCGTATCTCCAATGGCGCTATCTCTCTCGCGATCCCTGTTTTACCCAAGAACCATCAGTCCTATAACGCCAGAGATTTGTGTTCTAAATATGTGGACTTGTAAGTCAGAGAGTTTTAACGATGGCAGAGATGTTCCCAGGGAGATCTTAATAATCGTAAATTTTGATAGAGTTGTATGATGCTAAGTGATGTTTTTCGGAATTAAATGATGGCAGAGATGTTATTTTTTATGGTAGAAAAATTAATGGGAGAGTACTTGCTTAAATCAACGTTAAATGCAAGCAAAATATTTGCAGAAAATGTAATATATCCATTAGGATTATTAACATGCTTTTAGCATTCATCAAAATTAATGTATCATAATCCAAATGGAATAGACAAACGCACACATCGTGCTTTCGCGATGATTGCATTGCGCAAACTGTTCGTGATTCTAAATAAAAGAGAGAAAATACATTGTCCAAATATCACAATTTGTAATAACCCACCTGCCGAGAAACGTATTTTAAAAAATGTATTTTGACTCGACGGATAATCTATTCTGTGTGAGCTGGTACAACCAGAGGATATATATATAATTCAACTCAACTAATGGACTCATGAAGCGAGAGAGTAGAGGCTAAGTATTTAGCGCTCGTCGAAGTGTGCAAAAGCAGAGAGCTTATTTGACGAAGGGAAAACTGTACAGTTATTTATGAATATGTTGTTGAGCCTGTGTGAACGATCGTAACCGTTTTTCTATGCACATCCATTCGTTGCACATGGGACGTATCAATTCCAGGCGGCTTATCAAGCCTGGTCACCCTCTCAAAGAGGCTATTTTCGAAAGCGCGCGCGTGCTCACCGAGCAGCGTCAGTACCAACGGGCACTGGCACTTTGAGCGCAGAGCATTGAGGGTTGGAGTACCCAGGCACCTAGAAAGCTAAATATATTTAGTTGTCTGTTATCTAAAATATTTTTTAAGTATTACAAAATTGATTAACAATTAATAAATATTAGTATTCTCATAATAAAATCGTATACCGAAGGGACTTTCGATAAACGAACGATTTAATTGAGAAATTTCTTTCTCGTAACTCGTTCGATGTTTCTTACCAATAAAGAACGATTTGCGGCAATGAGATTAAATACAATATATTTGAAAGGACTTTAGATTTATTAATAATTATGTAATATACAATTGACATAATTGTTATCTCGGCGAAGCAAATAGATATTTGTTAATAATTGACAAATTTTTAATGACCGCTAATACAGATTTGTTAATAGTTATCAAATGAACGTTCGAGGACCAAATGCTTGTCTCAACAACCGATGAGTCGATAGTTAAAAGATTTGTTAATGGTTACCAAATGTAGATTTGGTAACTATTGAGGACGTTTGAATATCATGATGTTCATCGAACCCTAATAAGGAGAATGTCATTCGAAAATATATTTATTAACTGTTAATTAATAATAATTTGTGCCAATTAAGAGGTTCAAATAAACGATTTGTTTATTCTAACAGAATATTTATTTCGCGATATCCAACTTTATCGATTATTAACAGTTAACAAATCATGGTGCGTACAAATAAACTCTTTTCTCAGTGTGGGCCGTGAACGCGCAAACTCTCTCTCTCTTTCTCTCTCTCTTTTTTATGTTTGACTACTAATTCGTTTTCTCGTATGTGGCACTACGAGCTCTATCGATTTTCTGGATAAAGCTTCGAAATTACATTCTCTCTTTTTTCTCTTTTTCGTACTATACAAAAAAAAAAAAGAAAAATCTCTTTTAAAAATACGATTCCCACGAAATTGGGAGATTTCCCTCGAATACTCGAAATACTTTATGTTCTCTCGACCTCGGTATACACTGACGTGCAGCGTGTACAGCATACCTGACACTCTCAGAGAATTTTTGTTATACAGAGACATCCTGGACGGTATTCATAATGCCCTTTACCAAGAAGGGATGCACCTGCCTCAGGTATAGAAAACCTGGACATTCTCGCGCCCTCTCGGTCGTACGGATCGCCGAAAAGAATCGAAAAATAAATGCTCCGTCACGTGGATCCGTGGAAAGTCCTAAATTTACGTTTTCAACGTTTTTGAAAGACACGAGAAGTCCTAAGCCCTCGCGAGACACGTTACCGCATAATCAAGACACGTATAATATCGAAAAGAAAATCCACCCAGTTGTTTTCGCAAGATATAAAGAATATCAATGAAAAAGACGACGCTAATCAAGGATTATTTCGAGATAATGGCTATAACAGTCGTGTCTATATCCTTCTGCTATCTCGATTAAGAGAAGAAGGTAGACAAAAAAAATCTCGTCCTGAACAAACTGGGATGAACCTCCTGTAGCGATTTCCTGAGAGCTTGTTCGCTTTGTTCACTTGTAGAATCCGCAGGGGAGAAGGAAAGAGAGGGTTTAGTGTCGTCTACAGGAAATGTCTCGACCCGACACGTACCTCCGGCATCTTCCTCTCCCATTCCGCTTCCTCGACGCCTCTGGCGACGATGTTCTCACAAGCGTTTCATTCCATCCCCGATACTTTGGCATTAGCTTTCTACTGTATCAGAGAACATTTTCTGTCCCCCATAGGGCGAAAAATTATTCATCGCTCGTCGTTTATAATTATCGAGGCCTTGGTGTGAAATCGTAAAATTCTGATTTCACCACTGACGCCTTCTCATTTGTTTCTACTTTTCACTCCCTGTGGACGAGCTCGAGAGAACCTTTGCACAGGGGGACGAAACATTCGTGTCGACGTATACATCGCGAAGACGTGTGTCTTCCGGTCGCACCGAAAAGTCTATCGAGTCACCGAGGCTTCCTCCCGAGGGACTCGGATGACTGATCGAGAGAATAAAGCTTCGTTTTAGAATATTCGACATTTTATTCAGTGACTATGTCGTACCAAGTTTTTGTTGGTACAATTTTATGGAAAAGTGAAAAAGGCACAGGAGAAGAGTAAATAAAATATAACATTCATGAATACGAATTGCAAATAAGTGTGTTTAAAGTTATTCTGAAAAAAGATCAACTTTTCCGAACGGATAGGCTGTTTCAAAGAAGTTCTGACGATTGAAAAAAAAGTTTCTAAAAGGTTAGTTATGCGACTAAGCCAAATAGAAAGATTTCTCCTTTCACGAAAGGGAACGCTACGATTATTAAATACTTAAAAGTTGAAAAACCAAACAGGATCTAACAAATAGGTCGCAAGTCATATGATTACACTGTAGTGCAATCATACGATTTGCTGTAAGTGTTTTAACACTCGCTCCCGATTGATATCCGCAGGAGTTGGGACTTAAAAAAATTTTTAAAACATGTGATCGAACACACCTTACGTCTGATTAGATTTGGATTATCTTTTTTTCAATTAAACTAAATGAACTTACATGTATTGTATTTATGAAATGTTAAACAGTGTATGGTGTTGGTATAAGGATTTTAATTGAGAATAATCCCATGATAGGCTTTATGGGACACGCGTGAGTGTATGGTGCTAGTATAACAATTTTGATCGCAAACAATCTCATGATAGAGTTTATGGAATACGTATAAGCGTATGGTGTTGATATAGGGATTTGGATCGCGAATAATCCCATGGTAGGGTTTATGGGATACTTATAAGATGCTTGAAAATCATACATTTTTAAGAAATATACCTTGAAGCTGTGTTGGTTAGATCCAATTTAAAAAAAATGGATGAGTATTGAAATGTTACGTATATTCATGTACATTTAATTGCACTTGTGTATTTAATAAATATTATTATTGCTATTATATAAATAAGCGTATGGTACACCGAAAAAAAAAAGATCATTCATTCATTCAATAACTTTCTGCGACAAACATATTGTATTTTCAATTCGGATAATTTTTATAATTTCAATACAAGTTGTTGACAATAACATAATCTCTTGCAAATTTTTCAAATTAAATTGTAGGATTTGAAATAGAGTTGACATGAAAACTTATGTTTGTGTTAGCCCGTCATACTTTACGATCGAAAAGCACCCGGAATTTCTCATTTAAACAAGCCACCTTTGAAATATTGTTAAAATCATTTTTTTTTCTAGGTTGGTACATCTGTCATTTGTTTACATGTCACTTTTAAGCGCAATGTGTAAGATAGTTTGTGCGTAATAACTTTGTAAACAAATCATTGTTTGGTGTACTCTGCGAATTTCGCTATGTCGAATTTAGTAGAGCAAAGAGTGTGCCTGAAATTTCGTGTTTCTAACAAAATATCATGTGCAGAAGCGTTGAAAATGTTAACGAAAGCCTACGGGGACTCGACAATGTCAAAAACACAAGCATACGAGTGGTACAAAGAGTTTAAAGTGGACCGTTCTGTGGTTGATGATTTGCCTCGTTCCGGTCGTCGATCTACCTCTGTGACTGACGAAAACATCGAAAAAGTTAAGAAAATTGTGCTCGAAAATCGTCGCGTGAGCATCAGGGAGATAGCAGCCGATCTAGGTGTCTCGTTCGGATCGGTGCAGAGCGTAATGCACGATGTTGTAGGCATGAGATGAATTCAAGCGCGGCTTGTGCCGAGAGTCCTGCATTTTTTGGCCCAAAATGTTATCGAAGGCATTATTACCGGTGACGAGACACGGGTCTATAAATATGACATCGAACCAACAATCATCGGAATGGCGCTTCTCAGACGAGCCAAAACCCAATTGAGGCCATGAAGGAGAATTCGCAGAAGGAGCTGAAGGCGATTCCAAAATCGGCCTATGAAAAGTGTTTTAAAGATTGGAAGAAGCGTTGGAATATGTGTATTGCTTACGATGGAAATTATTTTTTATAGTTTTCGTTTTATTGACAAATTCCGGGAACTTTTTGATCGTAAGGTATAATAAAAAACTAAATCAATGATTTATTTTTTATTCTGGGTTGAACGATCGACCACTTTGAAACTACAAGGTCGTCGTCTTCTGTCGGCTCGGTTCGCGCAGATCCCGACAACTTCTCGGTCTCTTGGCACTTTCTGCTTCGCCGCTCGAGAACGTACAATCAGTTAGCTCGCGATAGCCGCGAGCGTTGGACGTCTACAGTGATGCAGATATTTATTTATTTATTTATTTATTTTTTTAATATTTGCAGTGCTCGCTTGTTTTCCACCAGCACAGTAATTAATCATTAATAATTATTCCTATCTCACATTTTACAGTTGCTAAATTACTATAATTAAAGTGAATCGAGATAGACTCGGTCGGTAACAAAAATTACAGTAATCTATTTTTTTTTTCAAGAGTGTTGAACATTTGGAAACAAACGCGAATTATTAGCATCTTTATGTATCAGTTTCACAGGCGCTAACTATTTGCATCTCCCCAGAAAGGTTTAACACCTTTGAACAAAAAATTGGATACACTTTTGTTTACCGACTGAGCAACAGGATTAACGCGGCGGGAGGGTGTACCACATCACTTTAACCCTTAAATTCAATTCCGTTTTTAGTCAATGAATTTATATCCCAGTACCCTAGTGACTCAAGACGTCTTTAATTGGCTCCAACTTCCACGAATATTAATGGATGTTTAGAATTTTTTTAACACAATGCCATAATGGCTAGAATCTGAATATTCACCAAATAAAAATTTTTGAATAATAATTTTTAAAGTTATGTCCATAAATGTAAAAAAATTATTTCAAAATGCATTTTATTTCCAAAAAATAATATCTTTTTGATAAAAAAATATGTTAACACGGGGCGTGCGTGTAGTGCTTTGAAAAAAGTAAGACATGAACATTAAAGAAAATAAACGTTATAATGATGACCAATCATACGAAAGTAGCAACCGATTCCGACTCTTCACCCGGGTCACTTAGACCCAGGGATGTCGTTTAGGGTTGATACACTTAATTGTTATAATGAAAACTAAAAATCATTCGGCAATGAATCTAATATTTTCGATAATTAGTTGTTATAGAATATAAAGAATATGTGGAATTAGCAATTATAGAACACGAGGTAATATGAGGTTCACCGCGTGTTTATCTTCTTCGGTACGTACACGATAATAAGACTAGAGAAGAAGAGAGAAAAGAGTGTTTAATTTAATAATCATTAGACACCGGTAAATGCGACACTTATATTTATCGATAATTGGGACGCGGTTGTTGGCGTCTCGGGTAACGAGTGTAACGAGTGTCTCTCGTTGTCGTCGTCTCATTGCAATTCATGACGCCCACGTGAGCAACATCGGCACAGAGCTGCAGCAGTAGGCATGCACTGATTAGCGCGACCTCGTTACACGGTACACATACGTGTACCTACTTTATCCGTTAGTACAATAGTACAACCACGCGCGTTCCTGAGACCGAGAAATATTAGTATTGCGAAACTATCATAACAGACTGCGTGTACGTGGTGAATATAAATTGAGAAGAAGATAAATTATTAAATTATCGTATTACGTTTATTTCCAATCTCTGTTTCTATAAAATTTGAAGGATCAATGAAAAAATTTAATAAATAAATACATAAATAAATAATATAATAATTGATAATAAATTTGAGAATATTGAGGGGTAAATTAGGAATGATTACTATTAATTGAATAAATTACAATTATTTAATAAATTTAAATAATAACAAAGAACGGAATGTTTATTTTGATAATTTAATTATGTTCCCTCGTTATCCAGGCCAATAGTTGGTTCAGTTGACATATTTTTGTCATATTTTGTCAACCATTTGTCAGTGTCATGATTCAGTTAAACATTTCTCATTGCAGAAAAAAAATAATAAATAATTCTTTAACAATTTATTCAAAGTAAATAAATAAGTACTTATCAATAATATGGAAAATAATTGAATTAAATTTATCAACGATTGTAAAGTAGAATTAACGAATGTTTGTTATTCATTGTACGGATAAACTGACTATAGGTCAACATTTATTTACAGATATACAATAAACACATTGATAACTATAAGAGAATAATAAGACGGTGGAGAGATAGAAGCAGAGAAACGAATGGTCTAATAGTTTTCGTCTCGCCAAAACTGCTAAACCAATTGGAGCGTTTAGCGAAGGAACCAATTTGCTGGATGAGAAGGTGAGGCGAGGCACGCAAACTAACCTACCGCGAAATCTTCTCTTCTCTGGTCCTTTTATCGTTGTCTCACATTCTATCCTGCACTTTAACAGTCTCGCCTTGTGTGATGACTTAATTGAAGCAAAGGGCGGTTTCCGCAAGCGATGGGAGCTCGTAACAGACTACGTTCGGAATCCGCTCACAGTGCCACAACTGCCTTTTGCTTTGAAATTCTCTTCTCGAATGTATGGTGTTGCCCTTAGCTCTTTCAGAAATTGGATCCACACTTGGTTAATTTCTAGATCCAGCCTCGATTTCGTTTAAGATATACGACCAAAGCCAGAGATAGAATAACGGAGAAACAGATAGAGCGCCGAAGAAATGCATCATTTTATCGTTGTTCAATCTGAGAATTCGAGAGGCGAAGTTCTTCACAGCGTTGCACGATCATTGGCCACACTGCAACGAATGGCCTAGAAAATTCTTCAAACACGAATCACAAACGACTATCACGCATTAAGAAAAAACAAATGTTTACACTGTTAAAAATTCAGGTTGTTAAAGGGCGATCGGTGTGAACTTTTGACAGGTGTTGACTCATTTGGTGTTAATTTTAATAATTTTCACAGTGTTAAATTCACAAGAGCCATTGTGTTACAATGATTAGGCCCCCACCTCAAAATCAACATATTTATGTTTGGAATGAGTAGATGAAAATCAATAATCATCATCGGTAATCAATACAGAATTATGCCATGAATATAATCTAAAAATGTTATCGAATTTCATTCACCTTTTTTCAAGTAAAATGCGTTGAAAGTTTTAAGGTTATAATACAAATCGACACCAGCTATTAAACACCGCCCATTGACACCAGTCATTAGTGTGGACTGACATGAACACCGCGTGAGGGTTAATTTTAAAACCGTATTTCTAACAGTGTACGTCTATAAAATTTATTTTAATTAAAACATCCCAATGTTTATCAACATCAACAATATTTATTAGATTTTAATAAAGTCTTGTATGTAATGCACTGTATATAACACTTTGATATCTAAAAAGAGTAAGACTCAAATATCGTCAAGTTTCATTAAATCTAAAACTCCGGTTTCCCTAAATTCAAACTCAAGTATGAAAAAGATATTATTTGGTTAAATATATCAATTTGATTGACTAGAAATGAAGCTCTCTCAAGTCGATATTCACCTGATATTCCTTGATTCCTCGGTCCAATAACTTGAGCAGCTGGTACTGGCTTAATCTGCCAATCACTGTATCCTTGACCTTAAACGTGGCACTTTCCGTCCTAGTAGTTTCCCTATAGCACCGTACGATAGTTGGAACGCTATGAATTATGAGTGTGCACGCTCTCGCACTTGGTCTCGCCACCCTGTGAGGCCAACGGGGCTATCTCATCCAACAATCGTCGATTGTGTTTCGCTCATAGACGTTGAATTTTTGCGTCTTATATCCAGCTTCCCGCCACAAGTGTTCATACATTGTAACTCGTGTGTATACGTTTATACGGGGCATTCTCCGTAAATTTGACCACTTTTTACTGCTTTGATATAATTGCTATTGCATACAAAAGATGATAAAAAATATTAATTCTTTATATTGTATATTGTTGATATTAAATAATTTTTTTTAAATCCAACTCCTAAACGTTTTTGATAAAATGTGATAAAAAAAAATACAGAAACAACTTTTACGTTAGCAGTAAAATCTGGTTGAATAGGAGAAATATCTGAGCGGGTTACACAGAAAATTCACGTAGAATATCTCGTATAATAATAAGTTTTGTGCATCGAGAACGTTACTCTTCGACTTACACGGGAATCGTACGTAAGTACAACGCGAGAGTATTCGACGTTGAAGATAACTGAGAAGAACTTCGAGAAAGTAATGATCCGGGGAAGGAGGCAGACGTGGTTATTCGTTATCCGGTGATTCTCATTCTCGTATCTTCGTTATTTTCCTCCTTCTCTAGTCGTTTTGAGCTAATGGTGGAGGAGTGCAAACTGTAAAGACGAATAGTTATACAGTCGACGTATATATATATATATATATATATGTATATGGTGGAGGGAGTCACTTGCGGTACCATACGTATACGTGCTATATGCCTACGTGCTGGATACAGAATTACACGAAGGTTTCTTCAGAGACACGAACGCGCAAAGAGTATGGACATCACCGAGCGAGACATTTGAGCCCGAGCTTCGTTGTCCATACGGCTCGTGACTCACAACCTATAGACGTTACTATTAATATTGTCATTATTATTATTATTATTGCGCAGTCCTTATAAAACAAGCAGAAGAGACTTCCTTGTCGATGATTCTTTTTTTCTTCTTCTTCTTCATATGAATCGTCAAATAAATTCACCACGTTTCCTCCTCCCTCTCACCGCCGATTGCGGTTAATTAACGAGTCGTAATTAGAGGTTAATGATCTGCCTATGAGTCATTCGGATACTTCTGCGGTGTATGTTGTACACATATTGCAATAAATTATGAGCATCCGAAGAGTTCTGTCAAAATGTAGTCCAACTTCTTGCTTTTGCGCCTGCAGGATGTATCGCACGGGGATTTACTAATGATGCAGGGATGACAAAGCGGTCAATCACTGTGTAATTTAATCTTCCACCGGTGATGCTATAATGCGGTATACGCTTCGTCGAATTTCAATTTAGCGCGGTATATGCCTTCTAAGAGGATGACCGTGTATATGATTTTGTGCTTGCTCGCCTTCTCTGCTCTTCCTTCGCATCGTATACCATTCAACGTATATGTATGCAGATTGACTTTAAATTTCCGGATCGTAGCTCTGCTTCTGTGCACTTTCACGCTGCGCTTCGCACGATGTTAGAAACATTTGGTTTCTTTTATTTCCCGGTGTGCACATCCTGCAAAAGGTGCTGTGGAAGGGGTGTACGAACATATATCGAGGTTGGCGCCTGTAGAGCCAGCGTTAAGGCGAGGCGAATCTCCATACTTACACAGATCTGCTGCTTCTCTTTCACTCCGTCGTGTCCGCTATACTAGTTCTACCTTTTTCGCACTTATGGATGATTCGCCTTAAGGCAAGGCGAAACCTTTTAATCTTTTAATCCGCCGTGAGCGTCATACCAGCCTATCTCTTTCGCACTCATAGGTGGAATATAGAAGTTTCGTCTTGCGTTAACGAGAGAATCTCGCAGTGTCAATGGAAGTGTGCACGAGGGAGACACGAAGAAATGTGTAGCAAGATCCGATCGGTTCTTGCGCTTTACGTCCTTTTATATCCCTCGAACTTTTCGTTATAGAGGATGAGATAGCTCAGCCTCCATCACCTTTTGAATAAAGACGCGCGCAACACGTCGTACGTTTCATGCACCCCGTTTCAATTCCGTTCGATCGAGCGCGGTCGTCTCGGTTCTCGCTATCACTTCCGACGAATCGAATGACTTTAAATTCAATCTATTCTCCTCCTCATATATTTTTTTTTATCATCGCAACTTCGAAGACGATTCTTCTCGCACGAACTGATACCATCGAGATGGTATTTTGTATTTAATCTTTATACTTTGGAGAAACTATGTACTTTACGTACATTGATGTTCATAGCGAAGACTTTTGAAAATATTGTAAGAAACAGTTCACAACAAAGCTATGCAGGAATGTTAATTATGTTGTTATCAAAGTCTCGTGTATCAGTTCGTAATATTTATCATCAGAGATATCAGATTGCGGGGATATTCTTGCTTGATGTAATTGCATTATCCAATTAATTTTTAAAGATAAAAATAAATAATACAATGACATTTATTTTAATACTTACGGATTGAAAATTAACGCGGTAAAAGAATTATAATTTTTTTTTCCACGGCTCTGTAAGTGAGGATCGAAGCAAGAGCAAAATAATTCTGCTCAATTATAGCGCGAAAGTCACTAATGAAACAAATATTTCGTTGTACGATTTAGTAGGAATAAAACATAAAAAATATATATTTTATGTTGAAAGCGAATTACATGAAGGAGCAATCGAAATAGGATCAGACATCTGAAATCTGTCGATCAAAATATTCATTATCGAGAACAAAAATGTAAAAACGATAAATTATTGGTTGATTTAGTTACAATTTGCATTAAGGATATTGTCTCAAAGTTGCGTAAGAGTAGTGTGATATAAGAGACTTTGCAATTTTTATTTTCTATACGATAAACGCTGACTATGGGCGCAGTGTTCAAATTAATATATTGTGGCTACGGTTGAAGACACCATGGTTTCGTTAAACATTATTGAAATTGGATAAAAGCTGTATTAAAGTAAATCGTTTAATTCGAATATAACATAAACTGAAAATTGCTTCATTCTAACGTCGTAGACCGGTTGTCCCGGCATAAACTTTGAACCCATAAAAATATTGCACGTTGAATTTCAACGCAATGGAATAAAAACTAGTTATGGTACAAATATCCTTAAATTCATTGCGCTTCGAATGACTATTTTTATTGAATTGATAAAATATTTTTCTTAGTCCAACAATAAATTACAATCACCGGATAAAGGACCCGACGGCTTCACCCAGCAGTGTCACGGGGGGGGGGGGTACAGGTGGTGCATCGTAAAGTTTTGCTCGCGCGGAAAGTCGATGGCGTTTGGTTAACCCTTTCCTTAACCCATACCCGTGGTATGGTTTATCTGATTTACAGACTGTGGCTGGAGGCATCGCCAATGCTTTTCGCGTCCGCCGCCTGGAGGGTTGATTCACCGATATCGATTCCAACTCAAGCTCTATGCTGGTGTGTCGTGCAGTACTAGTGGTCGTAGTGTCGTCGTCATCGTCGTCGTCGTCGTCGTCGTCTCTGCGTTGTCGACGTCGTAGGCGCCGATAGCCGTCGCTCGTCTTCCAAGGCACACACCGGCCATTTGCATAAATTGCCTCTTGGGAGGATCAATCGCGAGAATTTCGCTTTGCTATCGGTAAACCGTTCGTCCTTAATGCTCCTCTGCTCACTCGTTCCTACTGTATAGACTCTTGCATACGACCTTGGGCGAGAGAGAGAGAGAGAGAGAGAGAGAGAGAGAGAGAGAGAGAGAGAGAGAGAGAGAGATTCTATGCTATTCGTACAAAGAGTCTCGCCTCGAGAACCTGAAAAGGATTTACTATTATTATCAGATATCTTAAACGCCTTATATTCTTGGGTCGGACGAGGACGTCGCACTTCAACACTCTAATCTCACGCTCTTATAGTTTATTCAGTTAAAATTGAACTCAATAAAAAAGGATTTCGCTAGATAATTAATCAGAGTTTGCATCAATAATATCCTCAAGAATCAAATTATTAATGAAGATCTTCATTTTTTCTGAGTGCATATTAATATTAGTCGTGAAATAATTATTAATGTCAACTGTGAGATAAATCTGTTAATACGAAATTTAATCTATTTATTTATTATTAATAGATTATTATCAGGGGTACAAATTGAAAATGCGGGTTTGATAACAGATGGCGTTACTAACGCTATACGCATCAGGCAGTACTGTGACTATGTTCATGTCAAAGCTACGTCTTATAGCTTTAATTTTCAGTATGTGTCAATTTGTCGCAGTGTCAAATTCATAGTTTTTTTGAGCTCTCAATATGTCGAGTTTCGTGCCAACAAAACAGCATTTGCGGGAAGTTTTAATTTACTTCTTTAATTTGAAGAAAAGTGCTGCTGAAGCACATCGATTGGTCTCCGAGGCTTATCCGAGTCATGTTCCATCGGTTTCAACGTGCGAGAGATGGTTTGTGCGGTTTAGAAGTGGTGATTTTGACGTTGAGGACAAAGAGCGGCCGGGCCAAGTGAAAAAGTTTGAGAATGCTGAATTGGAGGCAATACTCAATGAAGACTCGTGTCAAACTCAACAAGAGCTCGCAGATTCATTGGGAGTGACACAACAAGCCATTTCCCATCGTATAAAAGCCCTCGGAATGATCCAAAAGCAAGGACATTGGGTGCCGTATGAGCTGAAGCCGAGAGACGTCGAGCGCCGTTTTTTTGCATGCGAACTGCTGCTCGAACGGCAAAAACGGAAGGGTTTTTTGCATCGCATTGTCACTGGTGATGAAAAGTGGATCCATTACGATAACCCGAAGCGCAAAAAATCATATGGTTACCCCGGCCATGCATCATCATCGACGGCCAAACCAAATATTCACGGCGCCAAGCTCATGCTCTGTATTTGGTGGGACCAGCTGGGTGTGGTGTATTATGAGCTATTGAAATCGAACGAAACCATCACAGGAGCACTATACCGAACTCAATTGATGCGTTTGAGCCGCGCACTCAAAGAAAAACGGCCACAATACGAGCAAAGACACGACAAAGTAATTTTGCAACATGACAACGCTCGGCCACATGTTGCAGCGCCGGTCAAAACATACCTACAAACGCTGAAATGGGAAGTCTTACCCCACCCGCCGTATAGCCCAGATATTGCTCCTTCCGATTACCACCTTTTCCGATCGATGACACATGGCCTAGCTGACCAGCGCTTCCATTCTTACGAAGAAGCCCAAAAATGGGTCGATGACTGGATAGCAGCCAAGCCGGCCGAATTTTTTCGCGACGGTATCCGTAAATTGCCAGAAAGATGGGAAAAAGTTGTGGCTAGCGATGGACAATACTTTGAATAATTCATTTGTTACCATTTTTTCAGAATAAACGTTCAAAAATAGAAAAAAATCCCGCATTTTCAATTTGTACTCCTGATAATAATAAATTATGTTTATATCACGTGTTTGTTTTAGTAACTGGTCTTAACGCTATTGCATGTTAGCCCGAATTTCCATGATTATCCTTATATGATCCGAACATGTAATAAATTGTTCTCTATATTATACATTGATGACAATTTTAACAATGATTATTTTACAAGAAAACTTTCGTGATGAAACAGATTGTCTTGGTACTGCTTGACCCCTGTGTATAGCTCGATGATGTTTATTAATCCAGGTAATCATAAAAATGTCGTCACGAATTCGTTCCTTGACGGATATCGATGAAAGAGTACGATTTCACGAGCAATTCCATGCGCGCTCTAAACCTCTCAACGCGAATACGAATAAATTCGTTAGAATTATACAAAAATCATCTCGAATAAAATACAATTTGAGATACAAAAATAGTCATTTGTTATAAATGTCAAGTGATGAGATCTCTCGTTAAGACAAGAGATGATGAAATAGTGTTTGCTATACAGGCGAGACAAGAGAGCCCCGACATTCCAATGTTAGAGCGTAAAGAGAAGACATCTGGGTGAAGAAGAGTGTCAAACGTGTCGGCGTTACGATTGAAGGGCCTCATTTGTACGGGTTGACGGATCGTAGGGTCATAGTCGCCGTTCACCGTCCACAGTCCACGAAATCTAATCTCCTTGCTGGCTATACTACGACTACTATTGACTACTACGAGCCACTATGCTGCTACTGCTTTCCTCAGCACGTGCGGGGACTCCGCTTGTGTTCGCTCTGTCATCCGACAGCGTCAAATTCCCATCTCTGTCTCCTCGTTAAGTAATCGGGTCAAGTGATTTGATGCCTCGGGTCGGTACGTCTCGTTACTCTCTCGAGTGAGATGCTACGACCGGGTCTGCTCGACGACCGTACCCTCGACCCCGAAGCACCATCTAATTCGGATAATTGTCGAGCGTTCTACGTCTTGTTGTTATAACGCCTTTGCTTGAGTCACGATTCTGATCACGAGTTTCGACGAGCGAAAGAAGAATAAGAGAAACAAAAAGGAAAACATTTATTCTCTACGTTATTTCGTTGTACGCTTTCAGAGATTTCTATAACCTCGGATTAAGAATTGTTTAAAAAACAACACGTAAATATTCTCAATTGTGACTCTTGGGCTGACTCGAAACGATCGAACGACCGTCGAAAAGGAAAAATAATAATTTTAAATGAAAGACGCGTAAAAAATAAAAATTATTAACACAGTTGTTCGTCGGAAAACATGACTAGAAAATTTGTACTTTATTTAATGAATTAACATTTTATTTAGTTTATTATATATTCGTTGATGTAATGAAAATGGAATCTCCATCTAAGAGAAAATGGTCGCGATTGCGCAAATCGAATAATTTTTTAACATATGCATATACGACCACATACAAATAAACTGGTTCATGAATTTAATGTAATATTTCATTTTAACATTCATTTCGTTTTCTCATAATTAGATGAGAAAAAAAAACGCAAACGTTCTTTAAAATAATAAACACAAATATAAAACGTAACTTTCTGACAATACACACGAATAAAATTAGTTTAAGTGTGTTAAATGTGCATTTAATCGTACCGTAGATGGTAATAACGCGGTTGTGTTTCTTACTACGGTTGAAATAGAAACATACGGAAAGCGAGAAAACCAAAGTTGTCGACGAAATTCTTCACAGTCTCTAGACGACAAGGGTAAAGCCGAATGGCGCGTAAGGCTCCACAATAAAAGGGTTTGTAGCGACAGACAAAATCCACTGTAATCACTGCGTATGGGTTCCCAAGGGATCTTCCATACGACCGAGTTCTATATACTTTTTTTACGTCTTTTCCTTATTTCTTACACACTCTCTGCACTTTGCGGAAATACGCTTTCTTATATATATCCGCAGGTACTTCACGGATATACGATATAGGTGGGATTCGTTGACTCTCTTTTATCTTTCGTATTATTCTTCTCTCTCGTAACCGTCGATGCACAGACGATGTCAACGACGCCCCCAAAACTTTATCGAAGGCACTTCGACCCGCCTATTTCTATATCTACGTCTGTGCCGAGTTTTTCACGAACGCACGAATATCAAGAAACTTTTTGGCGTATGACATGAATCACGCGAGTATATGCTCGGCAACTACGATCATATATCGTCGAAAGGCTTTTCAAGAATGGTACTTTGGAGTATTTTATATTTTTGAGTATGATACAGCGGTTGGTGTATACATAGAAGTTTTTCATTTGTGTTTAATGTCGAGACGCCGCCACGTTTTTTAAAATTTTTAAGCCGACGAGCTGTAATTAATTTTCCAATATTAGTAATAGCAAGTACGTTTAGTTATACAATTGTTGTCGATGAGACATTTAAGTGTGTAATTCTATGTCAATTCCATCACCCTGAAAACCACATCCCTCTTCATTTTAGTTAAAATATCAGGATATATTGTTATCCACTAGAAACGAAGTCGTGTATATCTTTATTTTTTTAAATGTAATTCTTAGCTAATATCTTTAAAATTTATCAAGTCATTTATTTTCGTTTTGTTGCAAATGAATTAGATTGTTATAAAGTGGACGCAAAAAGAAAGTTTCTTTAAATTTTTCAAGGGGTTTTGATTTTTAAAAATAAATAATATTTCTTTTATTAATAGACACTCTGTCTTAGATTTTGTTTTCGATGACGCGATAACAATATCCTGAGTGACTAACTTTAAAATGAGTGGTTGACAAACCCTGTTGTTCAATACAGTAATAAGACATTGGCTAGAACTTACGTTATTGAAAATATTTAATTAATCTGAAACGAAAGACTTTCTCGAAAAATGTGGAATTTTGAACTATTTTTATGAAACTGAGTACGATGCAAGAGTCTTATAACGTATAAATAAATAATAATGAACGTATATTGGCAACGAGTCATTGACCGAGGTCCTTTAATCCAAGATTATCTTCGGTATAATTTTAATTTTTGTATAATTTCTAATTTTAGTAATTTTAGTATAAAGATATTGATTTATGTTTAACACAGAGCAATTTAATTTATTCTCGTTGTACATTCTTTTGATCGTATTCGGTACATAAGTGTGTCTAAGAAATTTTTAGCTATACGTGTGATATCTGATATTCGATAGATGCATAATGGTTCCAAGTATTCTAATTCGCTGGATTAACAAAGTTATGATATTTTTGTTGCAGTTACCGATTGATTCATTACGAGGCGAGTTTACAAATGGGTCAACCACTGGGTTAAAGGTCAGTTTCCATATAAAAAAGAAAAGAAAATAAATAAATAAATAAAATAAGCAAACATCACAGTCTATTAATATTGAAAATGCCACGTGCATGTTCATGCACAATGTGCTCCCGGCGCTATAGCTGATTTTATAGAATATATTTATGTATATGTATATATATATATATATATATATACATATATATATATTAAAATTTATTTTTATTTTCCTGAGACATATAGTCGATATCGAAAACCTGCCAGAGTTCGGCGCAGGAGCATCGAGAATTCTCGAGGGAGAGGGGGGTGAAATTAATTATCCCCGTTTGGCATCTGGCTTTTCAGAAACTCTCCGGGCTTGTGCACAGTGCTTTATTCTCTCTTGGCTGTGCGTACGCGGTAATTAACTCGGACAATTTATGTTCGAGCTTCGCGTGGCTTTCTCGCTCTTGGTCACGAACGAAGGTTCACGCACGCCTGCGCCGCGCGTCAATGAAAAATATTAAACGCTTGGCACGTGCATCATTCGTCAGAGAATGTATACTGCTGACTGAACAGCAGTAAAAGTAGTAGCAGCATATATAGTAACACGGGATGTACATAACTCGGTTGTATCTTATATGTATTGATGAACCGCTGCTTCATACTTTTCACGCGTGAATAAGCCTCTGACCGTTCGGTTATCCGTGGCCGATCGGATCTAATTAACTCGAAAGCTCCAGGGGCACGTCGTTTATCCGGCTCGTACACATATATACGGTAAACTCATCTACCGAGTCGATCCTCTCTGGAGCCTCCATTTTTTATTTACATTTATCGTCTATATTTATTATCTTTACAGTTTGACGAACACTTAGCACGATACACGACCTTAGCCTTCATCGGTGAACGCATCTCTATTAAAAGATACTTCACTCGACCAAGAGTGAGAAATATCATAGAAGAATTGTTTAAAAAAAAAAAAAAGTAAAGAGTATTTGGGTTGAAGATGTTGATGTGCATCAAATTTCTGTGGTTGTAACTAGAGAAAGAGAAGAGGGAGGACGAGGGATGCGAACTGGAGAAATATGTCTCAAGCAGGAGTCTCGGTTACTCGTAAGTGGATTAAGGAACAGCTCGCGGGCTTCCCTTAGTTGTAAAATAGCAGACGAGGAAACTTTACTTTCTAGATGGCTTGAAGTAAAGTATTTATCCTCGAGAAATCGATGTTAATTTTCAGTCACTCTGATACTCGTTGTTTCAAGAGGATAAAGGGATTTCTATATTTTATTTTAAATTATTATGCAATGGAAAATTTTATAAATAAAAACGAGATTAACTTGATTTTTCACTGAAAACTCGATTGATCCTTCAGTTTAGGGCGAGGCACTGATTGCAAATATCGTTAAAACATTCGAAAATAATTTGAAAAGTTACACTAAACTATGTTTTTTTTCTTCATTAAAAAGAAAAAGTATTACATACAGATAGTTTTTACAAAAAGATCACGATTGTTAATTGAAAAATTGTGTAATACTTTAGAGAAAAGAAATTCTTGACACGTGAATTTCTTTTACAAAAGCATAATACTACAATAATACAACCATTTTACAACTACCCGACGTCATTAAAAGGATGTGCGGGTCGTCAAGAGAGAGATTATTATTCCAATAATTTTAATTACATGGTGTTGAGTGGATTCAGCCGTTTTAATAATAGTGTTACTAATAAAAATACATGTTCCATTATCAAGAATGACTAAAATAACAAGTTTATTATAGTAATAGTCTTTGTGAAACTGCTCTTTTGTTCTTACGGCGCCATTCTCGTTTGAACCGACAAATTGGCTTTTAACCTTTTGACTTTTAACTTTTAACATTTCGTTTCAACCAACAGATTGATCGTTACTACGTTTGACTACAAATATCTCTCGTAAATCGCCAGAAACACTAAATGTTTTCATTTTTTACAATTATGAATTTTACTGATTATCATTTTTTTTTCGTGATATTTAGATAAATAGATATATATGAATTATCAATTTGAAATTCATCACTGTCATTACAGATCCTCCATTAAGATAAAAATATCAATATTTAATAATTATTATCTGTTTAAAAAGACTTGCGAGAGGATTTCAAATTTCGCACATGTCAAGATTAATAATTGAATTTAAAAAAATTGTTCAATTCAGATTTTTTACGTATTTTGTACCTTTGATCCATTAATCGCTAATTGTACACTGTTAAAAATACGTTTAAATTAATCCTTGCGCGATATACATACGAGTCAACATTGACAACTGGTGTCAATGACCGGTGTTCAATAGCTGATGTCGATTTCCATTATAACCTTGAACCTTTCACCGCGTTTTACTTGAAAATGAGTGAATGAAATTCAATGATATTTTTTTATTATATTTGTAGCATAATTCCGTATTGATTGCTGATAATTTATTGATTTTCATCTACTCATTCCGAACATAAATATGTTGTAAATTTTGAGAAGGGTCCTAATGTTTATCACAAGGTGAAAATTGTTAAAATTAATACTAAATGTGTTAACGCTGATATAAAGTTCACAATCGCATTTAACACCTTGGATTTTTAATAGCGTACTTACAGTCATGATAATATAATAGAGAACGTTCTCGGAATTAAATTGTCGTATTGTAAATATGGCAAATTCTTGATATCGTATCAATTTTCTTTATAAATTTACTCTTTTTCAATGTAATTAATTAACTTGACTAGAAGCCAGCTGCGATTTCGCTTTCATTCTGATTCACGTTATTTGCAGAATACTAAATATAAAAAGTTATGTCGATGATAGAGCGTGACGAATTGGCCAAAGCCAACAGGACATCGGAGCAATGCTTTGAATAATTCAATTTAATCCTAAATCAATATAATCCTCGCTCGCTTTATGAGGGAATAGACTGTAACGTATGCTGCATCGGAACGTATTATATTCAACGTTTATAACACCGGTTAAACGGTGAATCCGATACAGAGCATCAGAGTATAGGTAATGAGTGATAAACCGAAATTGTTCACAGCAGCTTAATTGTATTCGCGACAGCGTTCGCTTGTTTAACATAATTCTCGTAACGCCGGATCCTTCCAATTTCCGTATCGATAAAAGACGATAGAATTCCGGAGGGCGGCGCGCTGGAATGACGCCGAAGGAGAGAGAATTCGAAATTGGCATTTATCGATCACAGACGCGTACGTTCCTTCATTAAATTCATTCATTTCACTTGACTAACATCTTTTTATTTTCCCAAAGATTTTAAATCCAAATTTTTACTATTCTACGAATGCCAAATGCTTTTAATATTTAAAAAAAAAAGATAAAAAATGGTTTAATACTTGACGTTTGGAATTATACGTAAAAATATTTTTTGTGAAGTAAATTGAATTGCAATTAGTTGTAAAAAGAAAAAAACAACAATTGCTTTTGCCATCCATTTCACGTGTTCGGTGCCTGAATTCATTTTAATGGGAAAAAAAAATTGGATTTCTACAGATTCAACAATCGCTTTGACTCAGGAATTTATGGAATACGCAATCATTGAGAATAATTATTGTCGACAAAATCTTATAATTGAATTTTACGTTCTTTCGTAACAAAACTAAAATACTTAAATTGCAAATTTATCTCTAGCTGTATAAATATAAATTTATCGATAAACAATATTCAACATTTTTTTATCGTCTATTTTCTGCGAGTTCACGAGCATTAATTTTTTTTTACCTAAAATCTTTGCTGGTAGGCTTGGTTGAAGTGAATTTTACAGTAAAATCCTGAGGCTAAGCTGTCAAGCAAACATCTCTCCATTCAGTTCTGCTCTGCTTCTTCGCTCCTCCGGAATCGGTTGGTCGCTTTTTGCGAAAAGGCAATGTGCCAGAGACCGAAGGCAATATGTATAGTATGTATTCCTGCTTCCAGCTAAAACCAATACCCACAGGTTTTTCTTTCCTCTTTCCGAACTCACGTACTTTACTCTTTCTTTATTATTCTCCTTCTCGGTTCACAGGAAATTGTTTCTGCAAGGCTGATGCTGCCTTGTCTTCTCGACGATGTTTGCTTGCTGTAAACGCATCATTGAGAATAGATCAGTGACATAATATTTTTTTTTTTTACCTTCGAGTGCAAATGTCGAGTGGTACGTTGTTGAATATCTATACGTGCTCGCCGGGTTTTGCAGGCGATACGATCGGCTACCAGTATCGGCTATCGCAAATATATACTATTCGTACAATTACCATCGCATCGCGTATGCGAATATAGTTGAGTTTGCAAATCCATTAAAGTCGAGAGATATTACATACGGATTTATGTGATAGGGTCATGGACGCTGCTATCACTGTTGCAGCATTTACATCTGCAAAGCCAGTGAAAGATTCACCGTAGTTGATACGAGCATGCGTGTGTATCCACGATTCACCAATTCTATATGACAGTTTGAATAATTAATGAGATTTAAAAGCCTTTGGTAATCATTCGTTATTAAAGAAATAATAATAAATATATATAATTGAAGGGAAGGTACTTGATTTGCGAGAAAATGAAAAAATTGATTATTAGAATTTTTTTTCTCGTGACATGATAGATCGATCGACCGAGTTGATTGCGATCTTATTTTCTTCGCATGAAAATTTCATGATTCGATCCTCTTGAACGCTGATCGTCGGATTACATTTTTCCGTCGTTCGACAGCTGCTATTGATATCATTAGTTTTGCTGAATTTTTTTTGGCTGCACTTTCGATCAAAATCCTTTTGATCCTTGGGAATAACGCAAAGACACTTCTCGGGTTTATTCCGAATAGCTCGAGCAAGCTGTCGAGACTCTGGTAAAGCCAGTCATGGGAGCCGGGGTCGAGACATCGAAAGTACCCTCATCTCAAGAGGACCTCGTCGCTCTATTTCGCAATCGCACTGAGAGAGAGTCCACACGCGACCTAACCGAGCATCTGTACAAGGGAGAAAGAAGAAGAGGATCGTAGATCACGCTCGACTACGGCTATAACACACCGCGAAGCAAGATGAGCCTCTGTTCCACGAACTCCTCTACCGCGTTCCGTCGTCCACAAGCCGAGACGACCAGGCCAATGTCGCGGTTCGTTAAACGACTCGGAATAATTACGTACATCACCATTAGGGAGACCATCCTCGACCCTAAAGTATCCGTGTACACCAACGCGTCGTTCGTAGCCTTCCTCATTTACCGCTCTCTCTATCGCTTGTCTCGTCCTACGAGAGCCTAATAAGGCGCAAAGATTCATGGAAACTTTAGACGTGTGTTTCTCTTGTGCGTACCCTCGAGCAATTTTCGTACAACAATGAAATAACTCACGTTGGAACCTAAATCGACTCTCTCGCGACGTATATGCCGCCATCATTTTTAAGGAGGTAACTAAGTTTTCATGCAATCAATTCAACCTTTAACTGACATTGCAAAAATTTTATTAAAGCTCGGAGTATCCAAAGGTTCATAGCAATGGAATGTGTCGATATGAACTTTAATTATTCGTAGGAATACTTGAAAATATAATTGAGTGGATAGTTATGTGGCATGAACTTAGTATCTGCGTAGATATTGAAAGTTAACACGTTCTTCAATCAGTAAACAAGTTAGTTCCATTTAAAAATACCAGAAGTTTCTATAGATTGTTTGTCGTTCTAGAAAAAAATACAATTTTTAATATTTTTTCGATAACAAATTTTGAATTTTTTATAACACGGGTTATCAAATTTGTGAGCAGCGGATAATAAAAATCGAGATAGATTCGAAGAAACGATATGACATTTACGTTTTAATTTCGTGATTTATGGTTTGAAACTGGTGTAACATTCTTATCTTTTTCGTAATCGTTTGATCTTTGAAATGATGTTGGATACACAAGATTACGATGATTCTCGAATTTTAACAGATTTTTTAGGTTGAACCATCGTTTTTTGAAAATTTTTTAATACATTTTTTTCGACTTTTACCATAAAAACCATATTACCATAAAAATAAAATTACCGCAAAGAAACCAACGGGATTATGTTCGTTTATCCTCTCGAGATCTCTCGAAATAAATAAAAATACCCAAATCGGTGTAACAAAAAAGAAGTTATGGCCAATTGAAATGATTAAAAAATCGACTTTTTTAGATTTATTCTGGACGAAAATGGAAAAACTAATAATGTCGTCTTTTCAAAAACTTTTTAAGACTCTATCCGATCGGATTTTTTCCGTTTATCACGAATGTAACCATGATTTCATAAACAATTGAAAAACTTTACCATAAAAATATTTTAATAACTTCACTTATCTGTTTAACATTTTTCACAAACCTACATTTTTCAAAAAAGATATTACAAAGATTATCAATTTGAATGATTTTTATGCATTTTACATGCAGATACCCGGGGCAAATTTTGTCTATATGACGAAATTACTTTCAAGAAAAAATGAGATTTAAGCAAATAAGAGAGATCGACGTCGATGTATAAAATAATTTTAATGCAAATTCTGTAACTAATAAACTTTTTCGTACTCATAGCGTACGAAAAACCTGCGGTTTTGTGCGTTTTTTTTACTCACTATGCGTATGAAAAGGTTCGTGGGAAATTATTGCGAAAGTAATGTGATGCTTTTATTAACATTCTGTTTTTTAATTTACGTCCTCATTATTATTGTTCCCAAAAGACCGGATACGTAATCCGGCATGGTGCTCCGCTCCGTGCTGCGATAACGCAGAGAGAACGGCTGTTCGCGTTCACTCGGAGCTGCGGACATATGAATGAACGCGAATCATGCACCAGCACGAGCACTTGGTGCATCGCTATGCAGGCCTCTCGTGAATACTGCACCGAGCGCGAGTTGTTGCACAGATATATTCGCACTTACGTTCAACAACCATGCATTGTGTACTCGCATATACATACATTGCAGAGTGCACGCCACGTATGAATGCTCTTGCCTATACGCAGCTTCTGTAAAGCTCTCTCAGCGATACACTAGTTCCACTTGTTGTTATCCCTCCGATGCAGCGTTTCAATTTCGCACAGCGCAACTCGAAAGCTTCGAAGTATCTGCAATTCCATGGAACTTTCGTCATTATAACGCCAACTGCAGAGATTGACTCTGTTGAGTTTTAAACCGTTGCATAACCGAAAAAAAATGTGTTACGGATCACGCAGCATCTGGATAATCCATCGAAAACAAATTTGTGCAAGCACAGTCAAATTAAATACTTGAAAACAAATGTTTTCCCTGACCTCTCAATTTAATATAATTTCAATGCATCGATTTAAATCAAATAAATTTTTATCCAATGCATTTGATTTAATTTGAACCAAATGAATCATTTTTCGACATGAATTACATAACATTCGGGTGGTTTCAACTCAAAAGTATGTTATAAAAAATACACGTCTTTATCGACTTGTATTTTTTTTTTTTTTTTTTCGTATTAATGTAAGTTTTATGTGTTATCGACAGCTCGTTATTCATTAAAAATAATCGTCGACAATTAGTAACAATGCTAAGACAATTTACTGGTAAATTAACAACACCAACCATTAGTGCTACATTCTCAAGTTATTCGTGCGCTGACATATTACATATTACACATATATATATATATATATGCATTATTCATAGCACCCATCCAGCGCGGTGCGGTTATGAGATGCAGAGCCTCACCGAACTCGATTAACCAAGCGAATCTTTCTCATTCTTTTTGTACTGGCTCTCTCGCGTGCCGGATTATATGCGTGCCGGCGTACATACTAATTAATATCGCCTAAAGATTCGAACAAGATCTTTGTACCATGTACATCTCTCTCGCGTTTCACGCAACTATACGTACACTGCGTTATAATATATTCTAGGTGCATATCTGGTTCCCTCAAAGCGTACCATTTTTTTATTGTCACTTTTTTCATTGCTGATCCGCACGTATACGTATGTCGAGCAGAATAAATTGAATTATTTTAAATACGTGGTGGTTTTCCGAACCTGTTCTCTGTTGGTTTTGTGAATTTTTTTTTTACGGTTGCACGAGGGCGCTATGCGTTATTGTGTATGTGTCGTTCAAATCACGATACGCAAAGTACCGCGGTAGGTTCGCATAGCTTTTTTCCTTCTTGTTTTGATTCGCGTGGGCCAATTCGCTCGGTCTCACTCTATTCTTGTTTTCTCGTTCGGCACGTGACGTAGCTGTATATGAGTACTGTACCTACTGAACGTATGCTCTCCCTACGCTATCTAGAGTATACCTTGTTTCAACCCCCTTTCTACGTGCTTCGCGCAATTCTCGTCCATATGAAAACAGGGAAACTGCATTTCCACAAGCAAACTGGGCAACGGAACAATGAAAAGTTCATTACCCCGAGTGGCTATGCTCATGTTCTACTACTACACGATGCATCTATTCTGCTCGGTGTTCATATGTGCTATGTTGGATGAGAGAAGCGCCTCTAGGGCGAATTGTCCGTCATGTCCACCCTGGTCAACGAAAATTTTATATACTAGAAGGTATTCTGTTGTTTTAGATCTGTAGTGCAATAAATTTGATATAACTACACTACGATTGAATGAAATAACTTGTAATTAGGTATTTCCTTCTTTTAAAAGCAATCTCGGTGTAATAAACAATTTGAAAAGGAGTCGAAGATGAATGAAAAAGAAACTTGATTTTTTATAAGCAGAAGATACATTTGATAAAATAAACTATTTTATGATTTATCGATAAAATGAAGCTCTTCAGCAATATAATAATTATTGGATTCAATTACGATTAAAGACTATGGTGTCGCGGTAATGGCGTAGGAAATAGAAGCGATGGAGACGAAGATTAGGAGATTGGAGAGGTACTGTCAAAACAAAAAGTTAGGAGCTAAGGCGAAAAGACAAAGGTGATGAGATTTGAAGAAGAGGAGGGATGAGTCAAATAGAGCGACTGGAAATTGAGGCAAAATAATAAAAGTGGTTAAGAAGTTTAAGGGACGATGCAGGTATGAAATCTGGGAAAGAGGATATTTGTGAAGAACAATATTTGTAGGATGTGGCTCTTCGATAGGTGTATGGGGTATGGAGCAAAGGTTTGAGAATGAGAGAAAAGAAAGGAGCCAAAAAGATTGCAGAAGAGGTATCTGAGATTGAGTAGATTGGATACCGCCAGGGTATATTTTAAGGGAGGAAACGAAAAGAAATTAGACGCGGACTGGAGAAAGTAGGAAGCCGCAAAAGTATCAATAGTGTCGAATCGGGAAAAGGATCGGAGCGCGTTTATGGAAACGAGAGGACAGACGGAGAGGCAATATGGAGAGGGAGTGGGCGAAAGATGCAAAAAAAGAAAGGGGAAGTAGCACATAAGGAATGCATTCTACAACAGGTAGGAAATGGGATAAGGGAAGATAGATACTGGGATGAGAGACGTGAAATCTAGAAAGATGTAGCGTAGGGGATGAAGTTGCGAAAGAGAGAGATATATTTTGAACCCGAGGAGAAGGAAAATCATGGATTAAGGATGTGATACTATGGAGAGTGGAAGTAGATGTAAAGGTGAAAGGGATGGAGAGAGAGAGAGAGAGAGAGAGAGAGAGAGAGAGAGAGAGAGAGAGAGAGAGAGAGAGAGAGAGAATGATGGAGTGAAAGGAATGAAGTGGAGGTTGGAAGTAGAGAAAGCCGAAGAGAGAAGTAAGTGTAAGTGGATGTAACAAAGTATAAATATGATAAGAGTTCGGGAATGTAAGGATAAGGAAATGCAAATATGATAAGAAGCGAGCGAGGTAAGGTTAAGGAGATGTAAATAAGATAAGAGGCGACTGATGTAAGGAATGTAAATAGGATAGAAGGAGAGCCGACGACGTGCGTTATGGCGCGCCGTATTCGTTTAAGGTGCATACGAAATAGAATAAGGAATTGTAAAAGAGGGTTTGAACAAGTTAAAGGGGCGATGACGGGAAAATGGAAGGGTCTTTCGAGATCCTGCGGGGATCAATAATGCATTACATACGGGGTAATTACAGCGTAATTAAAGAGGAATGAAATAAAATTTGTAGTGTTCTATCATTGTAGAATATTAACGAAGTAGAGTTTCAATGTTGTAGAGAGTTTATTCTGAATTAAATTTCTGTAGTTACTTTTTTTTTGAGTTAATGCTACATTGACTAGTTTATCAGTTTTTGAGTCTGGGCACCAGCGAGATACAGACCGATAGGTCGATAGAAATATATCCGTTTTATCAAGAGACGCGACGGCGTCTCGACGCAAAGTCCAAAAAAAAAATCGACAGATGTATACATTCAACCGCAATATTACTTCAATGTAATCTTTTTCTTATCCTTTATCCGAGTATAAATATTTTGCATCGTAACCCGTGTCTACAAATAATCCGCAAAAATAACAATGTCGATAAGAAAAAAAATGCGAAGAATTACAATCCGTCTTGTTTAATTTTGCGAAATTAAAAAAAAAAAAAACAACATACTATTGAAACGTCCCTCAGCCTCCGTAAAATATATGAAACGCTCGACGATAATCTCTCGGTTCTCCCGTTCCCCTTTCGTTCCGTTCTAACTTTCTCGCTTGTGACACACCCTCGCTCGTTTCACTTCACTCCCAACCCACCTCACGAGCTCACCGTTTCAGATGTTGACCTTAGAGCGCACCGATGTAATTTATTTCCCGTCGCGTGTGCCAGCCCACGTGGGCTTGGCAAGCACTCTAGAAGCGTTCGACGCAGGCTTCCCGTTCAAATACGCGGGGGTGTGTGAATGGACTGTAGGTTGCGATTCGCTACGGAACGGTGATATTATAGGACTCCCGGGCAGAAGGGGGAAAGCCCATTATAACAACTATAACCTATAAACGTGCACGCACACATACTCGCACATATGTATGTATATCCCATAAGAATAGTTGGAATTTTTTTTTTTACAATCCCTATGTTCAATTTATTTCAACATTTTTCAAGAAATATCCGTAGATTTATTCGTGTAAAATCTCGATTTTTTCTATGAAAATAAAAGAGCAAAAAAATATATTGAACCATGGAAAAAATGGATGAGCTCGAGTGTCACGTCGAGGATGACGGGCCGTCCAATCTAAACTATGCGTTCTCTACCTCTTCGAAATATATGCATATCGATCCGGTTTTTAAATTTTATTTACGGATCAAATTTTTTCGTTCCGGCATTCGATCAGCACAGGTCAGAGCATATATATTCCTTTTGCGATTCGTAGAAGTAGAGTGTAGTAACAGTTAGCTACGGTTATATTGGATATTCCCTCGGTAATACACGGATCGCGAAGATGATTTTCCCCACGTTTGTGAATATTTATCGTTCATGAGTTAACGTCTCGTGCTCAAACGACTGAAGTACGAAGTGAAAATCTAGAAACGATGTGCCCCTAATGTTCTCTCGTGCGCCTTTTCTTCCCCCTATTGCATTAAACATGCGAGTATGAATGGTATGTCTCGCACCCCACCTACAGAAACTCGCATAGTATCCGTGTTATCCTGTCTTCACTCCATTCACTGCTCTGCACTATCGGAGAAAGGTCAACTATACGTGTAAACAATCATGTAAATACGAATTCCAAATGCTCCACGCCATTTATTTTTCATACAAATCAATTGAATCTTTATTTACTTTAATAACAATTTTTATTAAATTCGAATAATGCGTGGTAAACACATAGAACATTTTCTTTCATTTATTGCAAATACATGTTTATTGTTTTGAATTAAATATTATCAGGGTAATAACCATTTTTCTTATAATAGATTGATACGTAATTAAATTAAAGATGATATTACGTTGAACAGGAAAATGAAGCAATATGACCGCCGTCGCTAGCCGTTCAGTCTTTGCGACTGGCTTAATTGAGTGGTTAAAGTTGGTTTTCTTGGAGAATAAGTAACAGAATAAGTGATGGATACTCGGAATGGTTACAGGAAAGGATAAAGCATTGGACAATTGGACTATTTAAAAGGCTACGAATTTTCTTTTCAGTGTGAAAATCTTTGCAAATGCCATATTCGTGTAAAAATCCGTCGCTCGACACAAAGCATGAAAAAAATTGTCGGGTAAAAAAATGATATGCAATGGGTTATGGAATAATTGTATGAGAGAACAGTGTACGGAACGGTAATGAGGAAGATTATGTAAAAAGTATGAGGAAAGCGTATTGTTATTAATAGGAAAATTCTTTGGGAAGAGATTGTAAAAGTTTAAAGAGGTCTTGCACTGGAATAAATGTAATCTAACTATTTAGTTTGAATTAATAATTTAATTGACAACTAAAATCTCATAATATCCATTAGCCCGAGACCTTAAATTAAACCTTTTCCGTTGGTGCAACGTTTTTTAAATTTCTCTTTTATTATTATAAGTCGAAATATTCTCGCAGAAAATGTTATTCGAGTACCGAGTAGTAACGAAAGAATTTAATTAATGGAACATTAATTGGCGGAAAACTTACACGGCGAAGAGGATTAAGCAGTTGTGAAGTAATTTCGATTCTACTAGTTCGCGGATGAAAAGAGAATCGCTGCAGGAAGAAAAAGAAAAAGAAAAAAAAACCAAGAGACCATTTAACGTTGAAATAGAGACGAAACGATGGATAGAAAGAAAGAACGAAAGAAAGATAGAGAAGAAAAGACGGCAGCTGGAACGGTACAGTGAAGCCCATGGTCTGTAAAACTGGTTTCTTGCAGAGCGCGGCCTTCCACGCAAATCTCGCAGGATGTCCCTTTGTTGGCTCGAAGAAAAGAGACTCGGCTTTTATCGGCGAATCGATGTACTCATTATCGTGAGAGCTGTGGTCCGGCAAAGCAACGCGAGGCGAAGAGAGCCACGCGAGTCTGCAACTGGAAAAAAAAAAGACTAACAAGTATAAAGCCACGCGAACGCGTACCGGGATGTACCGCGGTCGGAGGTGCAATCGGTTTAAAACCCGCGTCCCTTGCATCAGTTCTTGTGAATATAATTTTTCTTTGGCGTTTGGTATTAGTCATTATTAGTATTTTATCAATATTCATGATATAGATGTAAGCTTGACAGACTCAATCCGACCAGCGTGCCAAGACTTCGCTCCACTTACAAAGTAAGCGAGGATAAGGGTGCCGGGGAGATAAGAAATATATGTTATTGTTATTGGAATAAAAATTATGAATCTTGCCAAAAGTTCAAAGACTTGTTCACATTCCGAATGAATGTATAGTGTCAAATTGCATGATTAGCGTATTTTATCAATATATTTTAAAATATCTTGTTAACGAATGCTAAGTTATTCGAAGGGTTTCTAGGGTGCGCAATTACTGCGTACGACTAATGAATTAATTAATTTAGAGTGTATTTAGTTTTGGAGAGGTGGAAGTCAGCATAAAAAGTTTTAATACAGAAATATACAGAGCCTGGTAATCCTGAGCTCGGAAATTTCTCGTTAAGAAAAATCTCGCTCTATTCTCCTTGATTTTTTCTTTTCATCGCCTCGCGCGTATTGCGTTAGCGTCCATTTAGTATGAAGAATTCTCAATGAAAAAGTTGGCTGTGCAACCGGCTGATTGAAGCTCCCGGGTGCTCGACGGGAAAAATAATAAGACAGAAGGAACGAGAGCCTCGAAGTATATATATATTCACAAACGTTACGTATGGTACATAGCACGCGGAAAGGTACTATTGGAAATTCTATGCAAGAGTCGGTTTGGAATTGCCCAGTGAGTGCGGGCACTTTGGCCGAAAGCGCCACACCGAGCGTCGTTTTATACCCTCGATATGGAAGCAGAGATGGAGCGCGTTGCATTACCGCGTTGGGATTGGGTATAAGAGTGGGACCCTGATGGGTTGTTCAGGAAATTCTCGATAACCCGAGAGCGAGAGAACGAAAGGAGGAAAGATATAAGTGGAGGAAAAGGTTGAGAAATTAAAGCTTGAAAGCGTCGTTTCACCTCTCTTTTTCGCATTACACTCTTCGCTCAATGCTTTTTCCGGTTCCGACTTACTTTTCTCATAACCAAGGTGTGAAATCGTTGTTGTTGTTATTTTCGTCGTTGATATTGTGATAAACTATTTAACGAGGAGGTGGGTAAGAACATGCCACAGCTTTGATCTGTCCCGCACGTAGCTTTATCCCTTCGTCTTTATCCGAGTTCCACAACAGCCTTTGTGCATATCGTGCAAAACTTGGGCGAGGTTTGCCGCTGCTTCTCCCATCGAAAACTCATACTAACCGGCAGTTAACACATCCGACCTACATTTCAGTAACATGTTAACACAGACCGATGGGCTATGGTATGGGCTTACTATGCCTATAAATCGAGATGTATATAGATATATCGTACGTGCGACGTGCGAGAGTGACGAATGATTTTCAGTCACGCGAGGAGCGAGAGTGCGTCATGATAAAACCAACTATGTACAGTCCAACCGTAAAGTTACTTTAACACCCGTTGTCAGAGTTAGCTAAATGTGTATTTGGGAAAACAAAAAATACAACTCACGCAAACGATTTCGGTGAGTTGACGTGACGAAAATTAAAATCCCACGAGGATATTCGAAGGAGCAATGGAAACTATAATTTTTGTTATCCTCCTGAGCAATGGATGAATACGAAGATATTTTTTATTTTTGACTACTATTCGCGTTCTTTAAGGGATTAATTTAATGTTTCAATGCATTTTTCTCTGCCCGCGTACGTCAGAGTGACGCATTGGAAAGTACGACTTACGATGGGCGCTACGTAAATTAATAAGAAACACATCAAACGTTATTCTTACAAATGTATCATTGTAAATGAAATGTTTTTGAAAAAATTAATACTTTTATCATTTTTATTCCAACGCATGTAACTGTTCAACCTTTTTTTTTAAATTGAAGGTTAATTGAATTTTTTTCTTTAAAACGTTCAAATCTATTTGATCAAATCATTGGTTTATTTAACTAAGTAGCTTGAAAGATTTCTCAATATTAAGTAAATATGAACATGGTAAACATGTTCTTTATGAAAATTAATATAATTGTATGGGAATCGTTTATACATAAATTTAATATAATATACCGGTTTATTCATAAATGCTAATCCATTCGAGAATATTAATTAAAAAAATATATTAACCGTGAATGTAGGCCTGTTAATTTATAATGATAATATCAATAATAATAAGTATTATATCAAAATAGCCATTACAATGATTTTTCAAACATAAGTTGTGCCCATAATTATCTTTAACGCTGTCAATACAGTCGGGAGACGTCTTCTTTTGCGTTAGAAAACGTCCGTATCGTATATAATTGTAATTTTTAATCAAAGTCCAGACGCCAGCATGTTTCTTGATATATAAAAGACGCTTGCAATGTTCGAGACACGTCTCCCAACTATAATGACAGCGGTAAACGAATCATTGTCATTTAAATATGAAGTTAACTAAACGGACGTCGGAAGTTATTTCATTCTTTTTAGATTTAGTTTCATATGAAAATCTTTTTAGAGCTAAAGTCCTGTTATAGCTTTTGACAGTCGGGAGTTTAAAAATATTTAATTCTTTTTATTTCATACTTTTTAAAGCTAGTTCAATGTGACTTTCCACAGCATTTATATCATTTCTATATATTTTTATACTTGCAATATTTTTTTCAACTAAAACAGATAAGTAATTGTTAATAACTCTACTTTATTTTATCGCTCAATCATTTTTACACTCGTCTATTTAGAATTAAATCAACAAACGTGATTAAATAATTGCCTTTCGTTTTTATTAATTTCCAGTTGTTAACAACATATCTGATGTGTGCAACAAACTTATTAAAATTTGCATTCTCTTGAATAAAATATGTATACAAATATTTACCAACTGACCTACGTGCTTTTTCTATCACTTCATCGTGAAAGCTCCGAAGTTAGGTACGGATGAACGATTATGGTAGAAACGACGGCCATCTTGTGGCATTTCGATATATACTACCGTCCTTCTCGTACATTTTTTTAAAACGCTTTTATCTTTCTGAAATCTCATCTAATAAATATAATTTAGGAGAAAAATGGAGGCTACGATGCACAGAATCTGTTTACCCAGTTCTGTCGAGACATGTTTGGCTGACTCGGAGAACATCGCACGTTTAGAAACTGATGGCATATTCGCGTCAAGCCTTCTTCAAGAGAAGATTGATTTTAAAAATAGATTAACAGTGAACGTACATAGACCTGTTAATTTATAACTATTATGTCAAATCGCAATAGCCGTTCCAATGATTGTTTAAATATAAGTTGTGTTTATAACGATCTTTATGTTATTATTAATGTATCGCGATCAGATGGAAATGATATTAAAAAAACCATTGGCTCCTATCGTTTCTATAATTTTTCCTGTGCCATTAAATCTTTCTCTTTGGTATTCCCCTTTAATTTCGAATGCAAACCGCACGGAACTCGCTTCTTTTTCATTGTCGGTTTGCCCCACTGAATTTTTAAGCGAGGTGAGTGAATTCCGCAACGTTGCGAATTTCTCTCTGACTTGTACTCTCCGGGGCATCATCGTCTTTATTTTCAACGTAGATCTCGTTTTTTTTTCTCATGCCAACAGAATATTAAGGAAGGAGACTAGGCTTTTCAATTTTAATATCAATTTATATAAGTCATGTCGTTAATAAAGTGAATTTAAAGTTTTTTCATTCAATATCCCGCGTTCACTCTAAATTAAAAAAAAAAAAAACGTTTCTACGATCGACAATTCCGTTCGTTCTGAAACTCACTCACTGGACGAATGATAAATTTATTTACATCAAATGGATGTTTGGATGGATGTTTGAATGAATTTTTTAGAGTTCTTTTTCAATACATCCGGGAAATACTTTAATCAGTAGATTTAAGTGTATTGATGGACCTTTTTAGAGAACTCGGCGTCCAGATTTTTCAAAAGTGAATATTTCTACGCGTATATCGTCAAACAGTTTTGAGCACGCACACGTGACACAGGCTCGTAATGCGTTTATACTTTTTTGATTTACCTTTGCACAACAGTGTTGGTATTCGAGAGCAAAACCCAGAGCTAACGAGTGCATTTCCTCATCTCTCCGTCTCTCTTTCTCTTTGGCTCGCGTCCTGTAAATTCGCTTCGCGAAATCAGTGGCTCGTGTAACGATGACCGGCGCCGTTTTCGCGCTTCGTTAAATTGTAATATCGCGTTAACAACGTACGCACATAACTTTTACAAATGTTTTCCACTGTGCACATTCATCCGAACCTTTCTTCTTTTGCTCTTGACGTAAAATTCTTAAATAAAGATAAATAAAAATATTATTAGTCGAATAAAACAAGTGTTTTTGCGGATGAAAAAATTGTCACTCTTATCAAATAAGTGCTTATTAAAAGCGCTACTCGAATTAAAAGCAAACCAACGACCGTTAGCTATTAGGTAAAATTTTGATGTAAAAGAGTTCTCGCTCAAAGAACAAAATAATCATTTAAATAAATTCCCATCCTTGCGTGCCACTCTCGTACATAATTTCATAGGTAAAGATACCTTCCATCGCACAGATTACAGCTGGATAGTGAGCTTGGATTTAGCGAATCCGGGAGAGAGAGAACGCGAGTAGCGAACTTGGCTAATTTATCCACATCGGCCCGCCAGCCAATTCAATTATGTACGTCAGCCCAATGTAGACCAGGTGCATCGAGATCGTGTGTACCTTAGGTGCACGTACGCGAGGTACACCTCTCATACAGGATATATATATATGTATATAAGCCGTAGTTGGCAGGTTGATGCATACGTGCATTTCGCCCGGTTGTTCGGCAAAGCGGTGTCAGGACCACAGAGCGAGCGAGTAAGAACGTACAGTGCTCTCTATCTCGGAAGCTCCGACACGGAAGCACATACACAGCCAACTGAAAGAAACGTTCCTCACCTTCCTTCTGTTATATGAACTATAGTGAAGTTGTATTCCAGTAGCGTCGTACACTTGTATTTATATATCTATATACACATAGATACATCGCTGCGGAGTGGTCCATTGCTCTGTCTGCACGTGTACGCTCTCGAGATGATTAAAGTTGTAGCGTGATTACAACGTTCGTACGTGGTGTGCAGCGACGAGTCTGTTCTCGCTGTTGGAAAATTTCCTTCGTCAACGTCACACTCCGATGTAGTCCGGTACACTTGTGTGACTGCTGTGCCATAAGCTAACCGTGTGAATACATTTTTTTTAAAAACTGTGAGTTATCGGGTCAATCTGACAAAATATATCTCTTAAGAAATAAGCAGGGATGAGATATAAACTGGACAATATTAACTTGCAGGCAAATTTAAAAGAACAATTTAGATTATCTGGATTGAATAATATCACCCAAAATTGTCATCCGATAAAAGTTGTAGGTAGGTTCTGCATTATCATTTATAATTGAATATAATGAGACTTCTATTCGGATTCTTAAGTTTCGGAGTATTTTGCGATTTCAACTACATCGTGAAGAAACAACAATTGAATGAAAAGAATATGTGGTTTGACCGAAATAATTATCTGATCGGAGAGTGCCAACGATATATTACATTGTTATAATGCTATAAAATATTGGGAAATGTGATTAATTTAAATAACATATTATTTAACTTGAAAATCAATATCGGATATGATCAAAACAATAAAATAATATATATATTCGATATAAATTTTATCTGAATCAAACGAGCGAAATTCAATTTTTCTTATGTACTCAACAGTATTCGTGTTATCAATTGAAACCCTTTTTTTTTGTTCGTTGCAGAAAATGCATATAGAACTATATAATTATTTCGTGATAATTATTGAGATAGATTCAATATAATATTGTTCTAGACCAGGGGTCTCCAAACTACGGCTCGAGGGCCACATTCGGCCCGCGGACAGATTTTGGACTATTTCACTTTTTACCACCGGCAACAATGATAATATGGTTTTGGCCCTCGGAACTTACTGGAGTAATCAGTATGGCCCTAAGGCTGGAAAGTTTGGAGACCCCTGTTCTAGACCAACAATATATCTATTTGAATGAATAAAAAAAATGTTATTTTATCATGCTATCAAAGTCAACAATTTTACAATTATATCAACGAAATTTCAATCAATGACACCAATGATATTGGATCAATAATTTTTTTTTCTCAGTATATTTAACTGATAAATTTGAAACAAAAAACGTAGATAGAACGTCGATATTAAAAAATAAATAAATAATGTAAGAGATGTCGATTTGAAAATAAAATCAGCCTGAAAAGGACAGTGTCAGGTCTAGGTCTATAAAACTTCGGCTCCAATATTTATATATTCGACTAAATTGATTTTTCAAGTCATCGATCATCGTTCCGTCATATATGATCATCTTAAGATTGTGTGTTGTTCTAGTTCACTTAATGTATTCGCTAAATTAATAATGTATCTCCATTGACGCGTGTTAAACTTGACGAGAAGACTCTGGTTTAGGATTTTAGTTTTCCAGCCCCCAGTCATTCTACAATAATGTTTACTCGAGGTTAAAAAGTGTTCTTTCCTAGCAGATTATCTCAAGTCATTGAAACAACGATGACTCGCATTTTCAATGAAAGATGTTGACTGTCGACGAGAGGAAAACGCAGCGACAAAAAGATTTATCGTTACACCAAGCAGAACCAAGAGACTAGATACATTCCTAATACATCATCGAACATTTTCTGAAGATTTGAAGTCGTCGGAAAATAAAATCAGCATCTTAGAATAATTTCGAGGCGGTTATTACGTCAAGTGCATCTTTTACACGAATCTTACTCTTTTAAATAGATCATTTGTTATCTCGTAATGTCTAGGGTCACCTTACACGTATGTTAAAACAATCCTACGACGTACCTCATACGAGTATTTTCGTATGAATTCAATTCTATTTGGATTAATCGAATTAAAAAAAATTATTCAGCAACCCGTATCAGTAATTCTTTCAACCATTTTGTTGTACCTGTTCATATTTAACCTACTGTGCCCCTTTTTCCTCGTCGATTGCACGAATCTATCCAAAGGAAAGTGTAATAAGATCAATTACCAAATGACAATATCACTTCAATTAGATATTTCTTACAGTATACACATAGATATGCATATGGATGGGATTCGCGTCGGAAATACACTAAGGGACCACTCCTAGTCCATTTCGTCGCTCTCTCAAGAGGTTTCTGCGTCTGTCAAAGGTATATAGAACGATGGCAATGCTATTGCTACCGTGGGACAGAAGCTTCCTGGCAAAGCTCTAAAGCGAGAAGCACACAAGGGTCTTCTTGTGTAACCGCATCAGAGCGTATCAAAGCAACAAGGAACATCAGTCCGGGGATTTCGAATGCAGCGAGGGTCCGAGAGGAGCGAAGAGACACAAGTATATATCTCGACAAATGGCACTTGGCGAACCGTATATTGCGTATCGAGTGCTATATACGCTTCTTCTCCTCTGTATATATATATATATATATATATATATCTCGTTTCATCAATCCCTATATCCTTCCAGCTTCTGTCCGTCTCACCGGTGTGGCTGCTGTTCAGCGAGTGGGAAAGTTGTACCAACCCGGCTCAAACCTCCTCACCCTCTTCCTCGTACCAGCACGAAACGCATTTTCCATTTAGACTCGTTGCTTTGTTTTATCATTCCCCTTTCTTTTTCTCTTTTATTTGCATTTTTATATATTCGTCAAAGAAAAAAAAAAGTGAAAGTAGAAAGGGCTCGCTAACGAGCCGTAAAATTTTCCACAATGACTCACGTAGTTAAATCGCGTGAAAATATGTATTATCGCGCGAAAGTTTGAGGTCTGATAAAATTACACTTCTTTTCATTTTGACAACTTTTTGTTTTTTGTTTCATTTTTCCCCCTTAATTCCTTTTTAAATATTTATTTTGCTGCACAACCGACGAGAGAGAGAGAGAGAGAGAGAGAGAGAGAGAGATGAAACGTATGAAGGAACTTTTGATAGCGCTCGAGGTAAAGGAATTTCCAAGTTTTCCTGGCGGGAATCGGGGCGTAGAGGGGAAGGGTCTATAAAGGCAGAGGACTGCGGCAATAAAGGGTGACTATGCGCGCATCGCCGCGGGCTATATATGCGTTATTCGCATAAAGGAATAGCACGCAGGCGATAGCTATCGGCTAGCGCTTTCACGAAACCAATCTATTTCAGAATAATAATAAGATTGTTCGCCCTATTCCATGCTTAACTTAATTCATTTTCTTTTTTTTTTCATCGGCTATTTCAAGCCCGGTGATTTGCACAAAGCTACGAAAAGTTTTCGTAGCTAATTTTCCATCCGCGGGAAATATCTTTTAGTACCTGAAAGAGAGAGAGAGAGAGAGAGAGAATTATTCTCGGAAATTAAAACCTCGAATTTTCTCGGTCATTTTTTCTCAAAGTAATTAAGAGAAGTCGGCCGCTCTCGAGTGTATAAAAGTCGATTCCAAGAGCGTTTCGCTTCTCCAACGCTTTTGCCCTTTCTTCCTCTGCGTCTCTTCGGTTCCTTGCCTCACTACCACATCCGTCGCCAGTCCATTTTCTCTGTCTGGCTCCTTCACTCACCCAAGGTTTTTTCCTGACAAAGTTATTTCTCGCAGCGAGATCAGCAGTAGCAGCGGTAGCATCGGAAAAGCTACGACCCGGTCGTCGTTGTCCTCGTCGCGCCCGAGACGCCTGAAGGAAAAGGACGCGAGGAAGTCGTCGGGCGCCGGGCAACTTTTCGTGCCACTCACCCGTTTCATGCCACTTCCCGCGAGCCACCGGGATAAATTGCTCTGGGCTATGGTGCGACACGCGTGCGCGCACTTGGGCGCTTTCGCATTCGCGTGGTTCATCCCCTAATGCTCCTGAATATTCGTAGCTGCTACGGGAAATGTCCGCACGGCTCCTCCGAGCCTTCTCCATACAGAAATCTACTTTTCCATTTCCTTCGTCTCTACTCTTCCTACTACAGGATCGCTCAGACTCTTCCGGGGTCACGCTCATTCCATCCTCCATCCTAAAGCCCGCACTCTCGTTGGAATGACCGTATCGTCAACGTCTTCAATCTGTTTTTGCAATCTTCGAGTTTCACAATTCCGCGCTGTGTTTTGCTTCCGCGGAAAAATACCGCTTAACCTTCCTTTATTTTTATTTTTTAGCTTCTTACTCCCGGTTCCTAGCTACATACATATATACGTATATACGTCCTGCGGTAAAACTAATCCGCGATGCCGGTGATGAGCACGCGCGAACCCTACGACCTCACATGCCTTCGCATAATCCATTACTAAACATGTAAAAGGTGTGTCTAATAGTGATTTTATGAAGAAAACACTGCAATGGAATATTTTGCTGTGGAAGATAAAACGAATGAGTCTGGCTGAAGATATTTTTAAGGTCTAAGATGAATACAGATACGTGTCACGTTGTATTTCTGACTCTAAACACAAAACGTGTAACAATTTATTTTATACATCACATAAAATAAAATAAATAAAATAATAAAAACAAATAAAGTAAATAACTGTGCCTACAAACTGTTACAAACAATTTTTATTCGAACACAGCATCGGATAAACATTTATACATCAAACTCAGATTTTAATTAATCTGTTAACTTTTATGTATCCCACGAATTCTTAAGATTATTACCGAATGCAATGATAAACAAAAAGAAAACAATTAATTATAGAAACTCGAGTTGCGCGTTTACGCGGCTAGAGATATATCGGTGACACGCAATGTAACAAAATGTTAACCACTGGCCATCGCCCGGAAGCAGCTTACAAATTGGCTTTCAGCTCGTAACACGTAAAAACGCATGTGCACCTCTCTTGGTTCTGTCGTATACACCGTTGCTCGCTTAACCGATCACGAGGTCTCTCGTATAGCGGTTCACCAACCGCATTCGTTGCGCTTTCCATGCATGTATGCATCCAGCGCATAAACGCTTTGTGCCGAACCGTGTACACGTACTTGAGCATGGAAATACACCTGCGGCACATTCGAGCATATTATTATAGTGCTCTATGTTGTACATAGTATATTTTTGTGTTCTGCACCACGAACAGCACATTAATATAGTGTAAGCTTCCTCCGCTATCCGCCCTGTATCAAATTATTAATATACTCAATGCACAAAAGCTTCTTAATTCGTAATCGTGATATGAGCGTAAGAAAAAGAAAAAAACACGTTAAACAATTTCGTATATTATCCGCAAGAAAACCCACAATTTCCGACGTTTATATATAAACGGTGAAAAAAAATCAAAGAAAAGAAGAAGAAATATATGTGTGTACACCATGCAAAGAATGGCATTCAAAAGAAACGACCGCAAGAAGAGAGTCATGCGAAAGAAAGAACTCGCGATGTAAAGTTTATCCGTAACTTGCGCAGATGCTACTACTGGCTCTGCTACTCTCGAGTGAAAAAAACTTTTTGGCCACTGACGCTCGCCAATGAATTTCCTTTTAACTACGTGCACTTCTTTTCTGCCGTTTTTATACAAGTATCTCGATTGTTGGGTTTAGAAAAAGATGTAATTGTTTATGAATTTATGTATAAATTATTGGAAATTATTTAGCTTGAAACGAATACCAATGATTGCATTACATCGGAATATTAATTGATTATGAATTGGGATGTTTGGATCCAGAAAGTTATCTTTTTAACACATTTTTGCCTATATTTATTGATAATAATGACATTTATTTATCGATCCTAACGATATTTCATCGACTAGCCCCGATACTTACTATAAATTTTGTTTAAATATTTTCTAATGCTTAATAACGGGAAGTAAGATTGAGACGCGAAACACCTCAGAGAGTTTGGTGTTTGGTCCAAGCGCCGAATAATTTTTACACTAATCACTCCTCAAAGTTTACTTCGTTCGAATAGAAACTTTACTTAAAACTATGGGAGCTCCGAGCCAGATGAGATTCGTGTAGGAAAATATATACGGCGCTTTAGTGTACAAGGAAGTGAATTTGTGCCGATAATAGCGCGAGGAATGGAGATCCAACGAAGATGGAAGGAGTAACCCAAAGAAGGGGATGAGAAGGAGAAGGAGCAAGGAGGAGAACGAAGAGGGCAAGGCGAAACACACGGAACAGGTTCAAGGAGTGAAGCTAATTTGAGAGGAGAGATCAGACTCGGAGTTACGACGCATGAATAACAAGACGAAAGTTACGGGGTGTCTTGATGCAGGTTCGCGCGCGCGTCCAAGTCAGGAGTGAGATAAAAAAAGAAAAAGAAAAAGAAAAAGAGGAATAAAAAACGAAAGAGCTGTGGCGGGAAGCGAAGCAACGTGAAAGAACTCCGGCGGACTTCTCTGAAGTGGCGAGTACGATGGGAGGGGGAGTTAAGTACGAAGGAGCAAAAGTTTCTCGGAGCTGCAGGGACTTGAGCAAAAGAAGTGCATGTACTACCTGTAGGTACTTACCTATACCCTTTGAAGAATCTGCCCGAAAGTACTTTGGCACCGCCCGGATTGCCAGAAGACGACAGCGAACGAGATAAATTGAGAAAATCGACCAACAACTTTCAACAAAAGCCAAGTGTTTCATTCTCCTTCATAATCGTTTATATAAGAGACCGTTGAATCGAGAGTGCAGTTATAGTTTTGTACTTTTCTAAAGTTTTGTCGTATTTACGATAAAGTTGCAATATATTTTCAGCTCGATTTAACTTTTAAAAAGTTACGCAGTTAGAAGCTCCGCTAGATATCAACAGATTTCACGAACCGTTAAGGTCTTTCGTCGGAGCAGTTTAAGATCTTTTTTTTTTTTTTTTTTTTCATTTTTCAACGTGATTTCTAGAAATTGTTTTTTCTTCGCTTACTTCTGTGAGATATAGGTGGATTAAAATTTTTTTATGGAAAAAATAAATAAAGAATTTACCGTTGGATGATGAATTATTCAACGGTCGTTTGAAAAGCTGAACAAATATAAGTTTTCCTCGCATTATTATAATTTCATATCAACTATTATTATTATTCATTTTTATATTCTTATTTATCATCAATACGCGCCGTAATTTTTCAATATATTTATCTCACACAAGTACATGAACAGTAATTAAAAAAGAACTTTTTATTGAATAATTGGTGTTTTTTTTCTGGCTTTGATTATGAGGATAGAGAAGCCTGCAAAGTTTTGCAAATTGATGTATCATTATATATGACACATTTAGAGAAGCAACCTCCTCCGTAATAAAGTATAACGATTAATTTTGGTTTGCCAGACAATGAAAAAAGCAAAATGATTAAATATTGAATATTATATATAAATTGTTGTAACATAAACCAGCAAAGAATTTCTATTTAAAAGTAGATAGAAGTGTCCGGCTTTGTTCTCGTACTCAAGAATTCAATATGATTAATGATAACTATTATTATTTTCCTAACTTTTTAAAACTTGCAAACAATATTCTATGGAAGAGAAATACGTGACATGCCCGTTAAATCACGCGTTCGCATTACTATGAATCCATGCGCGATTTAACTGACTCAAATGGCTGGCACAAAGGTTATAAGGGGTTCCACCTGCGACACAGGCGACATAGCAACGCCCTCTTAAGACCGTATAATAAATCCTATAAAAGAATTATATTAAATTCTTTTCTTTAAATTCTTCCTTGATCCCGTCACGAAGAAAGGGACACCGTACTCTCGATCCTCGAGTAACTTCAACGACGTGACAATCTCGATTCTTATAAAAAACATGAAACAACAATAATAATAATTCTTTCAGACGCTATACATATAGCGCATAAAACATCACCCTCTTATTCACGATACTCGTGAATCATCGGAGCGCGCACGCCTTCGTTTTGGAAGCTGCGCGCCCTTTTATTTCCCATAATCCCTAATTCGTCATCCCTCGAGAACATAAGAGCCCGCGTAAAGCCGCGATCTCTCCCTTAACGAACTTGCAGCCTGTAAAACTCCATATCCATCCTAGTTTCGCGAGTACTCTCGATAGTTAGGAACTTTCGTGCAGCACTCACGACGACCAATTAGGTGGGTATTAATACGCAATTAAAGTTTGTCTGTCCAGCTCTCGCTTCTCGAGATAACGCACAGAGGGCGAGAGGGACTCGGAGGAAGAATAGTGCCCCGTGAACGACGTGACGACTGAACCATTGGACTCGGAAGGAAACTCTCCGGTACCGAAGCACTTCGATTCACCGCAGTTGACAAAGCACTCTCGCGTTTTACACGCTAGGTACTTTCTACAGCTTTTCATCGAACTATTTCAGAGGTCTATCCTCCATCCTCGAGCTCCTGGTCTCGTTGGATTCCTTTGTTTTACTGCGAATTCTAGCGGTATTACAAAACTCTGTCGTTTTTTTCAAGTAATTTCTGCTCGAGACTGATCGTCACTGTTCTCGTGTACTATAGATATGTTTAGGATGTTCCAGGTCAAATTGAACTATCCGTGATTCTCATATTTTATCATTTATTTTATTCTAACTAGAATGTAAAATTAATCGTAACAAAGTAACAAGCTTAACGCGTTTTAGAGATATTTTTTTTCGCTATCTTCTTATAATCTTTAACGAATACGAGAGCGATACGAATTCGATGTATCACGGGTATGTCGACGTGGCGTGAAATTCCCAATATACAAGAAGAAGACGAAGTTCGTCGATGAGGATTCTCCACACCCCAACTGTAAGGCGTTGGTTTTCCGAACCAATTTAACTTTGCGGTGTGTCCGAGAGAGCAGACTAATAGAATTTAATCTCACATCCGCGAGACTCAACTCTTTTAAAAATTTTTTTTTATAGCGACCGCTTCGTTCTCAACACCGTATGGAACGAGATCGAACTATCGCTTTATGGGAAGGCGTTTCTCGTTATGAGTTTGTGAAAATATTGCACTCGAGAAAAAGTTTGCCGTCGAATTTCTTTTTCCAATAACCGAGAAACACAATTAACGCATATAGACAGAGAAACTTAAATTCGAGATCACTTGTCACGATATATGATGTTACCGGAATTGATCTGCCTCAAAATATTTTGCAGTGTTTTAAAAATAATTTATAATTGTTGATTAAATAATATACATTGATATTTAAAAATTATTAACAATAAGATTTACAATTATAGCAAAGAATATTCTTCATGGAGAAAAAATGTGACTCGTCACAGTTAATTTCATGGATTTATTACTTAACCGAATATTATGTTGATTAACATAATAAACTGATAACTTGATCGGTACAATAAAGTGATTATTTGGTACAATACATTTTTTAATCGGTTGCCACAGCCAACTGATTAGTTGATTTCCAAAACCAACTGTATCGTTTGCCGGTAAACACGATCAACATTTATACATGTTTGGAGCAACAAAGTACTTTGTTGGAACGTACTAATTGTTTTCTCCGTGATTACAGACAGATAGACATATAATCATGACGTCGAAACATTAGTTAATATCGATCAATTAGTATAAATTAATATTTCAACGTGATATAAAAATGTTAAAACTGACAATTGTTTTAATAATTGATAATTCCGAAGCTGCGAATTAGTCCTTTGAGATATCTTATCATGTCAATATACGTGTGTAAATGACAAGAACATTGAACTTAGCGACCCAAATTATGAAGATCAGGAGTAATGTCCTCTCTCGGGTTTTGCACGTTTGCATTTCGTCCGTGGTGTTACGGTTGTGGAAGATGAGCGAGGTCTTTAGCCAGGCGTAACGATGACGATTCCGCAACGACGCCGACACCGATTCCCCTACAGCATTGCTGGCTCGGTCCGTATCTCTCTCGGTATTCGCTCAAGGTAATTCGACCCACGGAAATGTAGAGAAGAAGATGTACGACAGATGAGCAAGAGACACAGAGAGACGCGACAAGACCGAGTAGCTCTACACCTTTTCATGTGAAAAAGGAGAAGACGTACGGACGAATAAGCTTGTGCAGAGAAAGCAAGAAGGATTACGGAATTCTGAGGACTATGTCACACTCAACTGCACATCTTCTTACCATCTTGACTGGCGAGCTTATATATATATATATATATATATATAATTATATATGTACGTATATATAGGAGATGCTCTCGATATAAATGCCGAGTCTTGTTCGTATGACCGAAGCCATTCGAATTAACGAGCTGCCCTCATCTCGTTCGACGTTAAAGCACGAGAATCTCCTGAACGACATACAGTGCGGTGCTCGCGGCGATATCTCTATGCAAATTAAATTATCTTCGGTCCCCTTCCCTCCCTCAAGCGTATTCCCTCGAAAGAAGCGAGTGCCCTCTCATCGCGTTACCTCGTACCGCCAATGAACGCTTGTGTATTCCAGTCAAAAGTGGCCGTCGTATTGGCTCATCGTCGACACGCACTTTATTATATCGCGAAACCGATTGCGAAACTTTCTCTGAGATATTCGATCGAAAATTGATAAAACCACGAATTAATATTTATGCGGATGAGTATATTCGTTATTTTTTTACGACGTGTTGGTGTAATTTAATAATAATAATAAATTAGTGGATTGATTATTTTATCCGAGATATCCGGTTAATGGATAAATCAATGTTTTAACGTCGACAGAAATAATCGGAAAAACAATTGAAAGCGTCATTTAAAGTCCGAGACGAGTGATAAGTCGTGTCATCCGTTACACGGATTCTTCCTAGATATGAGAATCGGTTTGCAAATTGTATCGTGAAATTGCGCTTAATTCCGTAGTTGCGCTGTGGTTAATTTTATCTGTCGAGTCTGGTTCTCTATATTCGCTATTTTATAGCATGTTTCAATCGCTATAGAATATTCTATAGCTATATAGTATTACTATATAGCATACTAATATAGAATAATATATTAGTATCGCTATAGAAATTGCTATCTCGTATCTAATAAATGGACAGAGCGGCGACTGTCAACTCAGTAACTAAGAAAAAAAAAAGACATTTTCTTAATTAAATCGGAGTATCAGTAATAGAACTAAATATAAAAATAAATTCAATAATAAAATTAATAAACATATTAGTTTAATTAAACGCGTACTAAAGATACATTGATTATAATTTTACGTAATTTATTGGAAAATTAAAAATTAATTTCACCAAAATAAAATCGATGGTGCAATTACAGAAAGGCGTATAACCATAACTTATACACACACACGATACGCCCTTTTGACTTTAGGCCATCGTATAAATTCTCAACTGAATATCGAATTATAATTGAATTTTGCAAATATTCAACGAAAAAAGCAGAGATCTCGAACACAGGTAAAGCGAATACGTTACATCGATCGGAAGGATCTACCATGCGTGAAACCAAACTAACACAGCGGCATAACGTAAAGCGTTGTGCAAATGTTCTCGTAGCCTAAAAGGCTGGTCCCACGTTCACTGTAGAGTACACGCATCGTACCTAGTACTGTACACACGTCACAGAGCAACAAGAGCATTAGCAGAGCCATAGCGAGGACCGGCGAGCATGGAGAATAGAGGTTCGTTCACAGTCCTGTTAGCTAGCGGGCTCTACTTGCCTCAATATTTGTGCAACGTGTCGACAGCTTATTGCTTTTATAATTAGGTGTACGAACCTTCACACACACACACACATCCGTCTATCCGATTTCATGTACCGCATGCGTGTACAGAATGTTACCTTGCTCTCTGAGATGATAAAGTCATATTCTGAGAGCTGAAACTGGTAACTCTCGCTTCTTTAAAGTAGACATTTCCTTTCATCATCACACAATTAATTTAATATTTATTATTTGGTAAAATTGACATGTATTAATTATTTTTTTGATAATTCATTTTATTATTAACTTTTTTGGATTATTATATAAAGAAGAAAGAGTGTTAGTGATGGGTGTTGGGTTGAGCTCGTCACAAAGTTCTTAAAGAATCGGTCGGATAACGCGCTGTGAACCATCAAAATATTGTCACAAAATTCCGAAACAATTCTGAGAGCTTCCTTAAAGTAAATATTTCTTCATTGCGTCAATGGACATTTTTTTTACGCACCGTCGCATTCTTTTTTTACACAGACAAACAGGCCAGACTATTTGATTCGATCGGAAAGCTCTCCACCTCCGAAGACATTCGTTCGGTAGAAAAGTTATTTAAAAAATGATTGAGTACAATGTTAACATATCGATGGCTCAATGTCACAAAGTAATTGGTTTTGGCAGACGATAACTCGGTTTGTCTAATAATTAATTAATCGATTGGCGCATATTTAACCAAGTGGTTGGTTGTTCTAACCAAGTCCTTTATTTTTCCGTGCGTTAGAACATTACGATTTTCTGGCATGAGAAAGGCGTATGAGGCTCATTTTGCATGTCGCGAGAGAGAAAATGCGTTTTGAGCCATCAAATTGGCCCCTGAGAGAAGGACATGCATAACGAGAGAAGACTCTGCAGAACTTTTCGTGAATCATGAAAATTCGGTATCGCGTTCGCTTCGTCGATTCGCTCGCATGTATCTGCGTTACATCGAGGATAAGCATAATCGAGATTCGAGGGAGTCGTATCGGCAGATGTTACCAATCGCAAGGCTGTATCTTCGTTTCTCCATGGCAAGAGGTTCAACCTCGCGATATCGACCCTATCGCACGCCTGATTTCTCATCGAGGCCATCCGGAGACTATGATCCCGGTGGCACTGGCCTCTGCTCCCTCTGCTCTTCCGAGCTCTATATTGATCGTCTCTCTATCGTTCTGATCGAGCTCTTTGATCCCTATGGAATTCATTTCACGTAGAAAACGTTTATCGCGATCAGAGTCTTAATATAAATGCTAGTATAGAGTAGTTCGTCCATATTCCGAGCTGCTCAACTGTAGTATATAATCCTCGGTGAAGAACAAAGAAACAAGTGAACACGAGAATAAGAAGAAATTATATTTGAATCGTGAACATTAATAATGGATCGTATGATAAAGAAACTTGAAGTATTATTCAAAGAAAATTGTTCCGAGTTCCAGGGATAAGAAATTGCCACTGTGCTGAAATTCATTTTTTTTTCTGTACATTTTATTGTGCTTCACTCAAATTCATATTTCGTAAGACAGATGGCCATTTTTTTATTCGCTAATCATTGCAGTTAAAATGTTGTATTGTCATTTCTTCACTTGCTTTATTAAGTTGTGATTACCGACGAAAGAAAAAAGAAAAGGAAATATCAAATACCGTCGTACGGTTATTGAGGCATATGTCGCGGTCGAATGTCAAAAACTGTAATCCTTTTTATTTTCATGCGAGTGTTGGTAGTTTTTGGACAAAAATAAATTGGACATGACCATCCGTTAGGCACTTTAACCTAATTTACAGACTTTTTATCGCATCAGTACTGACGTAAAAATGTCAAGCGATTGGTTAAATATACGTCAACCAATTACTTGGTAAGCCTAACTGATTAGCATAATCAAGTATTTGGTAGTCTAACAAATTATCTAGTTGAGTTTACCAACTATTTGTTTGACGCATATTTAAACAAGCACTCGGTGTCCCACTTTTTCCATCGTTTATTATGGTAGAGTTGTAACGTGTCGAGATTTTTTCCTGATTAAGTCGCGATAGAATTGTGTTTTTTTTTTTTTTTTTTTTAGAAAAATGAATGTTAAAGTTATAAATGTTACGACGATACTGATGAAAGTATATTAACATATATTACAATTATTATAATCTATAATACAAGGAAAAATTAAAAATAATTATTTAATTTCTGTATTTTAAGCATTTAATTACATTAATTAATTTATATATTTATTTTGCAATTTTTTTTTGTTATCAAAATTATTATTACGGTCATAATTGTTTAATTATATGTATGTCACAACTTTGATATGTTTATTAATGTGGAATAAATTACAGGAGAAATAATTTCCGGGAGAAGATTTCGATATTTAACCAACAATTACTGGAAAAATCAAAATCTCTGCACATAGTCTCTTCTCTGTATCAAATGTGTTGCAAAGTCAAGATCTTAACGTCACTTTCAAGGAGACGATATTTTTCCACCTCAATAGAGAGGCACCGGGCAACGAACAACTCAATGGCCCGGGGGTCGAGAAGAAAGTGATTCTCTTTAAAATTTCCGGAGCATTCCCAAGCAGTCTCCCGCTGATATCGTAGAGGGTTCGCCTCTCGTTCGCCAAAATCGTACAGTGAATTTCAATGTAAAAATCCCCGGAGCTCGTATATTTTCCGAACGTATATTTTTCACTCCCTCTTCGCTGCCACTCCGGAGGATACACTCTAGAAAATTGCGCTATCCTTGAAAGATACGGCGATCGTATCTTAGCTACGATTACTCGACCTTAATTTATCCGCTCAAGATAATTTACTTAAAAAAAAAAAAAGAAAAAAGAGGGAGACAAAAATAATCTCCATTAGCGGTAATAATTGCGATGATAAGAGCGTACTGTAATAAAATGATCGTGCGGACGGAGACGTCAGCTTCGCTGCTCGTCGATACAGAAAAAAATATAAAAAGGTTAATGAATATGAATTTGTCCCTAATTAGCTTATCGCGTGCTCATCATCTGGTCGAGCATGATCGTATACCTACTTCGACTAAAAGCTATAGAGCTGTATAAGTGAACACGTGAACGGGTTTACTTAACTTGTGAGAGGATCTTGAACGAGTTTATATAAGAAAACACGATGACCGTCGACCCCACCGAGCCGAGAGTCAAACGATGCTATAATGAAGATACAGCGCGACAGAATTCGCGCATAAATAAGCAAGAGGTATAGCGAAATACAGATACGAAGCCTACGGTTAATTATTTGCCTAAAAAATATTTTTACCGTTGAAAAATTCTTTAGACAAATTCATTTTCGAAGAAAAAAATATCAATTTAGTATTGAATTTGATATTATACAATATTCAATACGATTTTTTACATTGGCCTTATCGGTGATAAGATGTCAAAGCACAAATAAACGAAGTTTACATAAAATCTACGTACTCGAGGGTATAAAATTAATTTACAGTTGATAAGAGTTTATCATCAAATTCAGAGATCGTTAAATAGAGATCGCTGGAATACTCTAATGAAGATCATATTAAAATTATAATGCGTTTTACCACACCGTTTTTACTTTAATTACAGTTAAAGTTTAACTTTTCTTCTTTTTTGTCTTCGCCAAGTTTTCCCGAAAATATATTCAAATTTTTATAAAATACAAATGTAAATTAAATCTATTCTAATTCGGAGAGTCTTGCGGTAAACAATCAATAAAAATTCATGAATTCATCGAGTCCTGTTATGTGTAAACACACTGTATTATTAGGATTTTACAAATGATTTTTGTAAAGTGTACCGCTGAGAATTTTGCGCGAAGAGGTATTTGGTGAAAATTCGTCCAATTATTCATTTTTTTTTCCAATAAAACAATTTCTGTCTTCATGATATCATTATTATGAAGTACCAAGTGTCAAGTGAAACTCAAAAGAACTTTATTATCCCTTCTAAGGAAATGTCATATTGTTTGTCAGACTTTAATAAACTCGAAAGTCATTAGCGTGTGATTTTTTTGACTTGGAACGTTTATCGGTCGTTTGTCTTAAAATCGATAATAAATAAATCTTATAGAAGAGAGACACGTCGAGTGGTATAGCGGTGTGCGGACCTGCTTGTAGTGACGTAGGAATTTTGGAATATAATATAGGATTGTTCGGACCCCTAGAGAGACGGAAAGCACCATCAAACGTAAGCGGCGTGTTAAGCTGAAACTGACAGGTCGGAACTATCTCAGACGCAACGCTAGCGGCGCGTTGTGTTGATGAACTCTGTCTGCCAGTTTCAGCGTCATATGTTAATCAGCATAAAGGTGATGAGAAGTTCTGTATCTTTTTTGGCCGGTATGCCACTCGGAGGTTGTACAGGAGTATGACAAGATGGCGGGCACGTTGAAGGTTGCGATACGTGGGTAATAAGATAGCCGATAGATGGCGCATAGAAACGTAGGTCTTTCGGAGAGTCCTATGGGAAATAAAGGAGGAAATTGTGAATTGAAAGGTGTCGATAAAAGGCTCTGGCTAATAATGACCCATCCGAAGATCAGGAAAAAACTTAGAAAGACACAAAGATACTGGATACTACGGCGCTAACGACCGGCTGTAACTGATTGGAAAGATATTGGGAGCACCGTAAAATCCGTAGAGAGTGTGGGTTGTGTAATGGCATCTGCAAAGGTAAGCACGGAACATGGGATACAGGAATAAACACTTTGGAAAGGGAATCTAATACATTGATATTGGGGAATGGACTAGGAAGACTCCTGATACTTAAATTAGGATATACAGAAAGAGATAGCGAGGAGGAAGAAGGAAAGAGACACGAAAAAACAATCGTGGGGGAATTGGTTGTAACAGGTGGAAGACAACCTACGATACTGATCGAAGGACGAGGAAGAAAATATTGAAACTTTAGAATTTAAATATTTTTGTATGAGATAAGTTGAGGAATTTTGCATCATGAAGAGTTTGAGAATGGGACTATGAAGAGCAGGGCAGGGGTAACGCGTTCTTATGGCAGAACCGAGAAGTAAAGTTATTCTTGCGACTTATGAAGGATTAAGTGGAATCGATGAAATGAAAGTGAAAGTAATATTTATTCAGCCATTATTGAATTTTAGAGCTAGACAATACAACATATGTTTTGTATATAACTGTACGATATGCTCTGATGGTTCTGTGTTAACTCATTCAATACTCAACTTTACGTTTTCGTGAAGGGTCATCCACAAGCTTACCCTTCTCATAAACGCCCCCATGCGTTTTTCGCTCTACTTCACCCTTTTCATCGCTCTTTCGAACGCTCGAGTACTCGCGCAAGCTTGGTTTTACCTCTCCGTTTAACATTCTATTCCACTTCTGCTTATTTTCAGCTTCATAGAAAGAAAGTATGAACTACGGAAAGAAAAGCTGCAATAAAAAATAATATATGGAAATGTGAATGCAAATAAACAATTACTAGTGGGCTTGAAGAGTAAGAACAGCAGAATTAATGTAGCGTAAAAATGTGTAGATCGGGAAAGAAAATATGGGTGGAAGCGGGGACAATTTTAATCAAGGAAAAAAGGATCTAAATAGTAAGGAAATGCTGTTTCCATTTTGATAATGAAGAGTTAAGGATAGAAACATGGGATATCTATGAAATCGAATCGCTGAAACATTACATATAGAGTTTTTATATGGCATGACTTCAGGAAAATAATTATACATTCGTGTAATAGAAGTATTTTTAATCGAGTGACAGTGAATGTATTGTTGCAATTAATTACATGGATCTGTATTCAAATCAGAAATGTGGGTATATATAGTGTAACGTGGTGGAATATTCAATATATGAGGATGATTCGGATTAATCATAAAAAGCGGCTGGGCATAGTTCAGTGGTGAGAGCTGTCAATTGACAATAGGAAGGTCTCAGGTTCGAATCTCGGCCCAGACGCCCCGCATTTTTTTTTTTTAGATTTTTTCCTCATGTATTCCACTTTTTCTGGGTTACAATAGGAATACGCGATATAATAAATAAATAATTAATTACAATAGGAATACGTGATACCTTAAATAAAGTTTTATGTTGCAATGAATGAGTTTTATATGAAATAATTATACACTGAGAAAAGAAGACGGTATTCCCATATAGGGTTGTACAATCGGGCCAGCACTGGTCAAGTGATGGCGGCCAGTCACTAGGTTTGTCACGAGTTTGGCCAGTGCTGGCAATCATTGCTTGGTAGCCATTGCTCGCCCAAACATTGGCCCCGTTGTCAGTGCTGGGGGACCCTATACGGGTTGGCCGGCTATTAAATGTGACAACTATTAATTCTTATTCCATGTGACTATTTTGTATGGTTATCGTTATTGTATTTAATTGGTTTCATACTAAAAATAGTCCTTTGAATTATAAAAATTACACCATTTCTCTGAGTTTAAGGTTTGAAATGTATGTTTGTAAAAGGCAGAATATCCCATAGACTGAAAAAAATTAATCTAAATTGAATGAATCTTACATACGAATTATGGAAAATCAATCGAAACATTCTGTAAATTAATTTTACTTAAAAAGAAAGTAGAAAAATTAGTCTATCGACTGATATTTTCGTTTCTTTTGTATTGATATTTGTCTTAATGCTTTTTTTTTTTAATTCGTTGCGATAATTAGTTTTATTCGATGAGTACTCTTGGTTCGTATTAATTTCTTGATCTGTTTTTTTTGTGCGGTCATGAGGCTTTTGTTTAAATTTAACTTTCTCTCCGTCACTGCACTATATACAGAGAATATAAATTAAAATGAATTACACTGGTTTAAGTTTGCGAGGGCTGGAGCACGCGACGACGACGAATTGATTCGTTTTGCTGTCTCACACTCTTTCCTCCCTTTCCGCTTTCCTCACTTGGCCGCGTCGAGTATAGCCTAGAGAGCTACTCGTAAATTAGTGGACAAGCGCTGCTCGGCTGGACCTTGTGCACCGAGAGCGGATAAATTGGCAGGCGTTAACTCTGTCTTCGTCTAAGCCCCTTTCTGTCGCATATACTCGCAGTACACACGAGGAAACAGCTGCCCGGCTTTTTACACGATCGTCCTGTAAACTCTGAGAGAGACACTTCGCTCCTCTCGCTAACTGTTACCGTGACTGTACAAAATGCTTTGAACTATATCGTACAACAGAATGTATATAGTACCGTGTATACCAGACGTCCAGGCATCTACGTGTCAGAAACTCTCTCGTGCTGTTGCTTTGCCCTTTTTTGTATTTCTCCCTCGTACTCCAATTTTCTGTGTCTCTTGTATCTTCGCACCAGACGCTCGGAGCACGCTCGCGTGTCGACGCGAACGAGAAACTAATGGGTTGCATGTGTATGCGTCGCGTGTATCATCGGCGCCCACGTGGAATTTACACCTTGCGTACTTGTTTGTCGTAATTATTTATTTTATTTATTTTATTTATTTTATTTATTTTATTTATTTTATTTATTTTATTTATTTTATTTATTTTATTTATTTTATTTATTTTATTTATTTTATTTATTTTATTTATTTTATTTATTTTATTTATTTTATTTATTTTATTTATTTTATTTATTTTATTTATTTTATTTATCTCTGCATAATATAAAAATATCTCACAGCCACCATATACACGAATCTAGGATAATCGATAATAGGGATTGAAAGTAAATCATAGATAGGAAAGCATCCCTCTTCCGTGTTTATTCAAAGCGCCCCTAAAATGCTCTCCAGATGCTATAGAAAAACAAGTATTGCTTATGAAATTTCGATGAATGGTAATCGAATGTTTAACGTCAATTGTTAAACATTTATAACCTTTCGCCGAAATGTGGATTGCCAATAATTTTTTATGATAAGACAGGCGAGTTTCAACCAAACAGGAGACAATGCACTATCGGAAAATACGTCCTGAGCAGTGCGGAAACCTTTCATAAATGGTAGTCTGGTCACTCGTGCGGAGGGCATGGGTCAAACTTAAATTGTCCAGGAGATATATAGCGCGCGAGGCGCGCAGAAGTCTGGATCTACGTGAATGATAGGGATAGGGAGGGTCAATTATAGAGACAGGGTATGTTCAATCATAAATTGCGAGACTGAATCGTACGACACCCTAGTTTTATTTTCTTTATTCAATTCATAGTTGCGGTGCGTATTGGTCCGACATAATTCTGTTTAAATCAGAAATATCGTTTCTAATACTTAGGCTGATGTATTACGCGCAATACAAATTTGTAAGTGTAACCACGAAGATATTATATAATTTCACGCGAGTATATACGTAGAACTGATGTGCGATACGTGATGCAGCTTGCTGCAAGAGCCAATTGAGGAAAGCGGAAGGCGTGGGTTGTGTACTGCCGTAAGAAAAAAAGAAAGAGAGGCTTCGTCCCATGGTGTATGCTGTTTCGAAGAGAGCGATGAATCGGGGAAAGAAACCAAGAGTAGGAACACTCTCTTGGCTTCACGTGCAGTCTCTAACACTATTTTTTGTACAAGCGTCTTTATTATTTCAAATGTTTAGCAGTTCCACTCCCACACTGGAGTTTCTGCACACAAATACTATAGAGTTCCACTCCCACACTGGAGTTTCTGCACAGAAATACCATAGAGAGTTGATCGTATAGTTCAATGACTCGCGAAACTAGTAAAAATCAACTACAAAATCTAGTGATTTTTAAATACATCGAGTCTCCACTGGAATACGTATCTCGTCGATTAAATAAATTCACAAAACTATAGTGAAATCAGTAACGATGAACGAAATATAGTAGAAAAAAATGTGTACCAAAGTATAAAGAATTTTAAGTAAAATATCTTTACGAACGTTCTACGTACAAATACGTAAAACTTTGTATATTTAATGGCAGCAGTGACGCGCTTTCCATGGTTTTTATGTTTTTTTTTCCCTGGTGGTTCTAGGATTCAAGGAACGAATAAAATGACGTCAAATTCATAATCGAGCCACCGATTTTTGTATCGAAATAATTATATTTCTTTTATTGATATTATTGAAAATATTTTCATTACAAATTCAATAGAATTTAACGCACCTTAGTGTACTCGTAAAGCGAAAAATTAATCGTTCGTTGATCTCTGGAAATAGGATTTCCCTCCCGCCCTCTCTACAGCCAGGTCCCGAATTATTTCATGGTCTCGTTTTCAGAGCAAAAGTTGTCTCTTGGCATAAACAGTAAGTTTGTCTTAATTAATAACTAGAAGGGGCTTGCTCTACCGGATAAAAACAATAATTTTTCAATCATTTTAATTGCTGTGTAAATATTAGTTTTTACAACAAAAAAAAATAAAATGAGACCAAGAAAATTGAATTTTTTCCCTCCAATCTCGGCAATTTTTTTGGCCAAAAATATTAATTCTGTATTATCAGAAAATTGCGTGTAATGTCTCATTAAATTTTATGTGTCTTGGATGTGCTGACTGGTGAAGGGTTTAATTTTAGAAGATATTATTGGTGCTGGTTCAACGAGCTCGAAAAACGTCCGAATAATTTCCTAATTCAAACGTGCCCTGTGCATTACAATGCGCCGATTGTACAGTTCAGTGTATTATCATTTGAGCGATTATTATTATCATCAGTATGTATCATCACGTAACTCTCCGCTCGGTTGGTCTCGTTCGCCCCGCAGGAACCATCCAATAAGAGTTCGGTATACGGGGAAAAGGAGGAGGCTTGGTACAAGCTGAGAGTGGAGCGCAAGGTTAATGCGATTGGATGATTGGCTCGATTGGCAAATTGCTCGTGGAACGGTACGGGGACATTGGATAAATGAGGATATGCTATCCGGCGTGAGTTTTACATACAACTATATAGTATAGCTCTCCTCTTGCCTCTGACGTTCAAAAGCTACGAGTACGCTGCTCTCTGGGAACAAATCTCGTCATTGTCGTATAATGTCGGGTTCGTCTGCGACGCGTCCACGTCGTGTAGAGCGCACGATGACAACGACGACGATGACGACGACGACGACGACGACGGTGACGGCGTCGACGTCCACGACACACGACGAGTGCAGAGTAGACGAGGGTGTTCCGGCTGTAGCGATAACGATGATTTCAATATGTCACGGGGTGGTCAGCCAGCGAGAATAATGACCACAGACTGACCACCGGAGCCACTATCACTGCGCAATGGTACCAACTCTGCACTGCGGGCATACTCGAACGGGGGAAGTACACATAGCGGCGTCGTGTGAACCGGGCGTGATTAACGGACAGCTCGTCTCTGCTTGCCCCTCGGGCAAAAATCAAGCTCGATATAGCGATTGCCCTGCTGCGAAATATTAGCCTCAGCGGGGGTAGTCTTGGGTAGCCTATATATGTATATCCGTTTGTTTTTTGTTTTTTTTTTTAGCAATATGAAGATCATTAAAGGCACCTCGTTAGAGTAAGGAATGATCGGAACATTGGTTGCATAGTTACCGCTATTAATTTCATATCTGGAATGCGTATCAGAGAAGAAAACCTTAAGAGACTCAGCAGTCTTAAGAGACTCAACAGTACGAATATATGCAACTTGAGATATATATATGAAATAAATATTCCACAGGATTAAATCAAATGAATCTATCCTCGGATTAATAACAAAAAAAAAATCGAATTTGTAGATATTAAGTAGATAGAGTCTATGTTCAATAATATTGTCATCGAAGAAGATGAGATTCTTTTGAGACTCGACAATGAGAGAATCGAGAGAATGGTGAAGCGTGAATGTATCGGTTGCGGGGGTGGAAGGGAGGGACGCAAAACGATGCGTCATGCGATACGTTCTCTCTCTGGATATATTTTCAGGTAGACACACGTTATACAAGCACAAGGCAAAGAACGCAGAACTCCTCTGGGGTTTGGTTATAGCCAGAGTCTAAACGTGGGAAGACTGGTATGCGTTATGCAAGTAACGCGTGTCCGGTATCAGCTCGAAAGTAACACCTTTGATAAATATTTTTTTCATATTTTCTTTTACATTCTTCTCAAGTTTACAGAGACATTGAAAATATTTCGAAGATACTTGTCGTACATACCGTCGCGTTAATTTATTGGGCGACGCATTCAATATAATATTAATTTAAATGTTTCACACTGAAAGTAAGTTTATTTCAATAAATATTATTTTTATCTTTATCTATAATATTGTTTTAATTGGTAAATTATATATTTCAACTGATAATTGATTTATTTGATCGCGTTTAACTTTATGAAAAGTATTAAAGTCCGATTCTATTGATACTTTACGGACTGAATCCACATTTCATGTGGAGGGGATGTGCTGTTCTTACGACCGGAGTTTATACACCGTATAGACCTGTGACACGTTTTCACCATAAAACTCTTCGAGTTACCGAGTTACCTTCGACAGTTCGCAACGCGAGACCTTCTTACGCGAAGGATTAAAATTCAATTTAATATCAATAAAAAAATACAACAGATCATTCGAATATAAACGAAATTTGATTACTTGATTCAATTACAAAATTATTTTTTTATTGCGGAAATAGATAATGGATGATACTATAGTACAACGGCATCCCCATATCGACTTTATACTCACTCAAACGCAGCCCCTTTCTCCCTGTGCAACTTTCATTACGATTTTGTTAAGTACTCACAGAGCCTATGACGGTACGAAGATAATGTAGAGTCCAGACTCTTAAGAGAACAATATTTATTCTCCATATTTGTTAATTTGTATATACGATACTTGGAAACTTGTATTGACTTAAGATGCTTTACCAGGTTTGTTCTTAATTAAAATATAATTAATTCTTAGTACGGTGAAATATACAATTGAACATAGATGGACATAGCTGTACCCACTTATAATATTTTAGAAAATGTTTCATTGTACAAACAAGGGTTAAAAATAAGCATACAGAATTAAGGGGGCATAGCAACAGTATTAAGGAGTCCGGGTATCTTGAAAATCATGAAAATGAAATTGTGTTGCAAATGCAACAGATGGAATCTTGCAACTTGATAAAAAACAAATATTACCACGTGACGAACACAAGAAAATGAAACATTTTGATAAGTGCAATTTCGTTTTCGTTTACCCCTTTGTCGGTGCCACATTTTTGTTCTATTTTTTAACTTGTATGGTTCAGATTGCAACGTTCAACAAAATTGGCTCTGCACAGTCCCTTTCTCTTTGTAACGATAATTTCCATTTGAAGCTCTTACAAAGTAGTTACATGAGAAAATTTGGTAAATAATGCCTGCGCGAATAAAAAAACTCATTTCATTTTTTTTTGTGACAGTCAAGTGGTATTTCTTATCAAACTGGAAGTTTTCGTGTGCGCAATTGCGAGACGATTTTATTTTCATGATTTTAAGGTAACTCGGCCGCAGTAAGGAGGCATCTACGGGTAATGTTAGTCAACCGACGCACTGTAGTGGACAATTGTCAATAGATAAGAAGAAATGAAATTTATATTGCACAACGATTTGTATTATTTCTCTTGATGGTGTGCAGAGTGCCGACAAAAGATAAATCACTCGTTTGGCTATAGTGTCAACATAATATTTACGAGGACTGTGTAGCTCGGTTCATACAGTGCATGCTGAGCGAAACGTGTGGCAACATTGCACTATATCGATGAACACAGTAATAAAGCCAAGAAGCATATCGGTTTATTCTTTCCAATAAACGCAAAGTACTACGAGATTGAAATAACTCGAAAATTCTTTCAAACATCATTGATATTTTCGCCCTAGACAAATTCATTCGTGAAAAGGTTATGTTTGATCTGAAGTCCCGCGATTCCCTCTCTGAATTTGCCGTGTTGCCACGTTGCTTGCGTCTGTTATTAAAACGGGGGAAACACAATCGTTCTGGTTCATTTAACTTAATTATTTATATATTTTTTGCAGTTATGTATGCTTTTTTTGTTTCTTAACGATTCACCAGAGATTAAGCAATCACATGAAATCATTATTTTATTGTCGATCTTCTATTTTTAAGCATATGATGAGCAGAAGCGGCATTCGTTAGTTAGACAAGGCTTATTTTAATTTTGAATATTGACGTTTCTAGATGGCTAAACTTATTCTGCTTCTTCGAGCTGCTTCTTAATGTCTCGATCTCCAATATACATTAATTTCGTGATTTTATCTAGAAAACTGATAATCGCAGATGCCTTCTTAAAATGAAAATAAAGCTCTTAAAGCACTACAAGCTTATATGTTTCCTAATATAGATACAAATAAGGAATTATTATAAGCTTTTTTTAATGTTTCTTTTTAATAAATTGCACGAAAATTTTATAAGTTATTATAGGTGGGTTAATATATAGTTGGTTCCACCTACACTACGCCCTCGATTTTTGAGACAGGGGCGAGACCGGCTTCGTTTCGCTGTTGCAAAATCGAGGTTGCGCACTCCCGGTAATGGAAACTCTGCGCAGCTGGAGCTATCTCTCTCTGACCTAGCGATTCCCTCACCATGCACTACATCGATCGATATGCGTCGCAGAGTGGGGACTGTCCCGAAAATCGTGGTACCAAAAATCGAGGTCGTAGTGTATAATATTTGGTGAAATGTCATTAAACTGTAGAAGAAATCGGTAAGAATTAGCACACGGCAAATCGACAAAATTAAATTTGGAATAAAATCTTTAAGTAACTTTATGCGCTACAAGCTTTAAAGTGTCCTATATATAGACACCGATAAGCAGCAATAGATGATAAATATTGTTCGCTGAGAAGCCTGAAGCCTATAATACCTCATCTATAGTCTCCATGAGTAGCAGCATCCTAGTGGAAGCAGCACAGGGAGGAAGGGAGCTGTGTTTACGAGGAGATGAGGCCGACACAGCGGTGGCGTTATACTATAGTATCATCCATGATCTATCTCCGGTGCTCTGAGAGGTCCCCTCGATAATGGACTCTCTCTCTCTCTCTCCCTCTCTGTCCCTCAGTCGTTCTCTCTTGGTCTTGGTTGGCACACGACGGTGGTGGTCTGGCTCTCCATAATTCAGAGTTCGCAGCTCGTGGATCGACCTCGTCCGACCTCCTGGCGAACAAGTGCTATACACTCGTAGCTACAGCCACTACTCTAATACATATCAGACTGCAAAGTATTAGAGTAATGGAATGACATCAGAAAAATCGAGAGCTAAGGTTGAAGCAAAAGTTTTCTGGCTACGCGGAGAATACGATAATTCTCCAGTTTGTCGTTGCACTCTTTCTCCTACTTCTGACTCTTTCCACCTCAAAGAACCGAATCGTAGATGAATTCTTTCGCTCAGAATTTCTCGCCAGTTCGTCCAACACAGAGTGCCCAGATCTTTCACCGATAGCGGAGTAGTCGCTATCTCAATGTGAATAACGGTCGAAAGAAAACTGGGCGGAAGATTACCACGAGTTTTTAATAAAGACTTATGTATAGGAAACCTATATTCGAGAGAACACGTGCCAGCCAGCCAAGCTGAAAAATAATGTTGCCGTGAGAGACATTTATTTATATAAAGTGACATTTTACAGAGCTCGGAGAGAATTAGGCCTTCGGATAAGATATTGTTGACTACCGATAACAACGATTATTCGATTACTTATTCAATGATAATGAGTCACTCTGCCTTTCGTTCTATTCGACTGTCACACGTGCATTGATAGGCGTCTTCCTTTTATTTCAAATCGATAATCCCGCAATTATGTCTTTCACAATTTAAAAAATATTATTTATTCAATAAAAATAATTTATTATATCAACCCTGTTTAAAATATTAGGAAAACTAATATACAAAGAAATAAATAAGAAGTTTCGATGCATAAACCAATGTATCAAATGTAAGATACAAGTTGGTAAATAATAATCAACAAAATTTTTTTAATTTATGTATTATTTATCGATTTGTAATCTTACGACATACTTGTGTCTCATTTCTGTTTAAATGTTCGGCTTAATGTTTGAGCACGGTCAAACGTTCGAGTCGGTGCCATGACAGCTACTCTTGCAATGATCAAATAATGCCCGATGCTCCTTGTATATTAACCCTTTTAGTGCGGGGCGATAAAGAGGTGCCTATGCAAGAATAACCGGCCGAATTTCACAGTTTTACTAGGGTTTGGGAAAATCCTCATAAAAACCAAACGAGAAACAATATTTACATGATTCAAAAAGCAGTATACTAAGGATGAAATAGAGAACAAAACAATGACACTAGTTTTTCTCTAATCATTTAAAATTATATAAATAACAAAGGTATAAATGTTTATAAAAAAAAAGTAAAAGTTGAGTTCTCTCTTACAAAACGTATTTGCACATACAAAAAGTCTCGCTGCGGCAATGCGACGTTATTTCGTGAGAGTCTTCAAAAAGTTGTTTATATAAAACGCTGTCGACAAGTTCCGATAAGGGCCCAACGCCACAGCGATTTAGACCGCAGGTCGGATGTCGCCTGAGCGGCGACCATCGGTATTTATGTTAGATTTCGATACCTCCAAGCGATAGGAAAAAGTCGTCGTCCACAAAGAGTTAAAACGAAAAACTATTTTTTTTAATTCTCGTAATAAAATTAGATCATTTATAACGTATTACAAATTTATTTTGAGATGGAGTTCTCCCGCAATGCGAATAGTAAAGCGCTGCAAGGCGCGGGCCGACATATCGGCTCTCGAACTTCTCGCCAGTGCAGCAAGAGCCGATATATCGGCCTCCAGCACTAAAAGGGTTAAATATAATATAATGCTTTTTGTACAAGTATATGAATTTTTATAAATAATATTATTATAGTGAATCGAGTATTTGAGTATTAAACGCGAAACGAATATTTGAAAGTATCAAAAATTGCCGATCTCTGGTGGTATATTATAATCATATCAGCTAATCAGCCAAGGATGGTTTGACGACTTTCACAGAAATTAATTAAATCATTGTATCCTCATAATTGGCAGACTCCCCTTGAAGACCACCTAGCACGAGCAAAGATGAGAGTAGCTCGCCAGAATTCACTCCCACATAATTTATACTATACCGCTTGGGAAGACGAAGAAGAAGAAGAAGTAGAATAAGTAAGAGAAAGTCAGAAAAAAGAAATTCAACTTTATCGGGAATCTGTTTTTTTTTTTTTTTTTTTTTTTTTTAATCAACTAGGATTTATAATTGGCTCTGTGAAGCCTCGTTGAAATAAAATGTTGATAAAAGTCAATCGAGCATTAGTTTCAACATGCGCAGCACCGCTGTGGGTATTATAGTTTGAAAATGTTGTCGGGCGCGTTAATCACCGAGGGTGACAGAGGTTAGGTTACCTGTCCGATTAGAGAGAATGCTTTTCTCCACGGTTAACGCATTGCTTCGATCGCGGTAACGTATCGCGACTCGCGATCGCGTTCAGCTTGAGTGAGAAAACCAAACGAGTCTTATCCGATGAATGCAGACTCGCAACGACGCCGATAGCTCGGTACGCATAACCACGAGAGCGCGCGCCTCTCCGATACGCGTGTATACCTCTATTCGAAATGACCGCGGGTTTCGAGTTAACGTTCACAGATCGTATTAACGGATTGTGGGGGACGAGGGATCAGTCGTGGTCTAACCGGCGTAGCGTCTGGTCGACGAGGACTGTTATACGTCTGGCGCGCGCGTTCCCGATCCCCTTGAGTCGCGTGTCAATCGTTCCCTCTCTTTTTCGTTCAAACGATAAAGAAAAAGATACGCCAGTAATTCAGTGTCGTGCTGTGCTACGGATATTTCGATGGATTTTTTCTATATTATTATTGGTTAGTTTTGGATAATAATAATTATTATTTGAAATTATGTGAATTTTTTTATTTTGAAGGATTTCCGCCAAAGGTGAGGTGAATAAATGTTTCAAATATTTTTTATTCGTATTACTGTTTGCAAGAAATTTTGGTTATTTACGGTTAGAGGAAACGTTGTATTGAAATTTTGTGATATTTTGCTTCACATTTTGATGTCGGAGTATTTAAAAAGTTCCGAAATGTCGAGAAATCGTATTTAGAAAAAATGTGCGCGCGCGCGCGTGTGTGTGTGTATGTGTGTGTGATGAGCTCGCAAAATTGCAATCGATATATCCCGAGCACTGGTTACTCGATCATCCTGAAACTTTGCACACCGGTCGGGTCGTAAGCCTCGTCAGTTTACTGCAATTTTCGCCGAAATTGCTAAAGGGTGTTTCATTTTATGTGATTGTTTGAATTTTTTGAAAAAATGAGGTACGCTCTTCAGCTTTCGTTAATTTTTAGCTATCGAGTTGAAACTTTCTACAAGAATGGGCTATGGAACAAGGTTTTTCGAAAAAAAATATATTTTTGCTCTAACTTTCGTAAATTTTTATCTCTCAAATTAAAACTCAGGATGCAAATTGGCTAGGATACAAGGATTCTTGGTCTTGAATTTAGTGAGAATCGATTAAGGGGTTTGAACTTTATGAAATTTGGCATTTCACCAAATTTTGTATTTCATTGATATTTATTGTATTTTATTTGTATTTTATTGAAAGCTTCCTCTATGAAGAAGCTAGAATTAAGAAAACCATTTCCCGTGACGGAAAATCTATGGGTTCGCTAAAGTCACGAGGAAGCAATGTGAAAATTTCAAATTTACACGCTTTTTTAAAATAAAGAATTTTTTTTTGTGTGAATCACATTTTCAGTATTTTATATCAAAGATTATATTTTTACACGAATTTCGACCAATAGGAGCGTGGTATTTAACGTCACGTAGTACCAGCAGAACGAAACTATATCGGTCATCTTTCGTTTATTTCCCTGCTATCGCTAAATAATAAACAAAAAATTTTCAATAGCTTGTAACCTACGTGAATGTCAGAAACGTCAAGTACATTTATTCATGAAATTATCGATGAAGCTATAGTTCCTCTACGATATATACACGTTGCTAGGCAACGAAACTATCGGGAAATACCTGATTAATTTCCAAACTCTGGGGGTATAATAACTGATTATTTTTTGTTGTAAAAGTTTGGTTATCAAAATACAATAATTACACGACATGCGACCGTTAATAATTTAATACTATAGAATTAATGAACTCGATCCTTTATTAAGTATCAGCTGCTGATAAAGAGAAAAATACAATGAAATATACTTATTTATTCCTGGTACAGGAGAGATACTGAGGTTACTTGACTCAGGAGTTACTTGACGACGTGTGGCTACAACTATTTTATCTAGATATATGAAAAAAATGTACAAATATGTCTCAAGTCTTAAAGTCTCAAGATGAAGCCTTCAAGATTCACTAAAAAAATATCGAGATACGTAATGTTTTTACTTATATACAGTGACTGAAATAAAAAAAATTTAAACACGGAACTTTCGAGCATATTCGAAAGTTATTATATCCTGCGTAAAAAAAAAAAGTGTTCGTCGATTCACGTCTCTATGTAGATCTACGATGGATCGTCTATGAAAAGTTCATTAATTGGGACGATTGCGACAAGAATCTTTATAGATCTATGTAGATCTATTGTACTGTGTAACGTGTATAACAAATTTGTCCATGTAAGCCTAAAGATCTACATAAATCTATGTCTGTTCCTCGTTCCAGTTGTTGGACTTTCCATAGACGTCTGTTCATAAATTTACGTAGACTTATATAGACATGCAATCGCTCTCATTTATTGGACTTTTAATATACGTTCTTTCGTAGATTAATGTAAACGTACGTAGACGACATTTATTTTACACATAATATACAAAATCTAAGGTTTTAAAGGCGATTTGGTGTAATCTTTAACCAGTGTTTGACCCATGTTAATTTTAACAATTTTCACAGTGTTAAATTGACACAAACGATTGTGTTATAATCATTAGATTATCCCACCTAAAAATGTACAACGTATACAATGTTCGGAATGAGTAGATAAAAATCAATAAATTATGAGCAATCAATGCAGAATCATGCCACGAAGATAATCCAGAAATGTCATTGAATTTCATTAAACTATTATCAAATAAATCGCGTGGAAAGTTTTGAGGTTACAATGCAAATCGACACCGGCCGTTGGCACCACTCGTCAGTGTGAAGTCGTATGAACACCGCGCGAAGGTTCATTTTAACAACATTCCCACTGTTTGTGTTTTTAATCCTGTTACACCGTCTGCGATTACCCGTGTCAAAAAAATGTTATCCATGTGTAAGCCTCTATGTAGATGTACGAAGGATATCCTATGGAAAATTCACCAACTGTGACGACTACATACTGGAATGTAGATTTTATTACTGCGACAAGAATCTATGTCGTTCCTGTTGTTGGAATTCCCATAGACGTACGTTCATAGACTCTACGTAGACTTACGCACGGACGAAAATTTTTTTTTCTTACATGAGATATGATTGTCGTTATAACATAATACTGGGTTACATGGCGTATCTCGTTCGGAGCAACGCTAGCAGTTGATTAGTGAGCCCGAGCAGGGATGGTGATAAGCTAATACGTAAAAACACACGAACAAACGAACAAACAAAATGAATTGCTTCGACCGTAATAGAATGGTCACGATTTCAGACTTTGCGTGATGTCAGCCAACTTCACACTCGTCTGAAATCGTCTTGTTTCACCCCTAGCCACATAATATATTTTTCATATTACTTGTATGGAAAGTGGAAGTTTGAATGTCTGTAACCAGTCAAAACGAGACAATTTCAGAATGATAGAGAAACAAAAAACTACTCTCAGATTGGTTGATGGTTAGAATGAATTAAATATTCAGAGGTTGACAATAAACAAGTGCGATTCTGACAGTGATGAAACGAAGTTAGAAACTAATGTAGCGGACAGAAAACGTATACTTTTTGTCCGCTGAATCGCATTGGTCCGAAGCTGGCTCGTTTCGATTGGCTGAACAAACATTGAAACTCGCTGTTTCAATGCAGATAATATGAAAATAAATGAAAACTTAACTGAACATGCGTAAAAAAAATTGTTTTCGTGTTAGATTAAAACAGGGAATTATATAGCAGGACTTTAGGATCAGGGATTTGAATTGTCAGATACAACGTTTTGATCAACTCACAAGTCATAGATTACGGTTCCATAAATATTCTAAGCTTTCGACGTGTGTCAAGTAACCTCACATGTGTTGTATCTGTAAGCGTACAAAATAACGAATCGATCGATCATTCCGTTACGAATTGAAAAATAGAAATGTTCGTCAAACAGCCCTGGTTCTCCCCTAACAATCGGTTGATCGTAAAAATTATATTATTACGAATGAGTTCTTAATTAGTTGTTATATTTTCAATTTAATAACGTAAAGTTGGTCTTCCAAGATCTCAACGATTCATTACGCATATTCTGTTACTCGAATGATATAAAATATTTAATCGTTTTTAATAGTTTCGAGCATATTGCGTGCACGCTGTATCCTCTTGATACCAATTTCCAAGCTAACGTTGATTAGAATTCGATTTCAAGGAGTTGATTATATTGTAATAATAATATTCGAAATTGAAAAAAATATACTTAAAAAAATAATGTATCCGTTGGTTAAAGATATATTTTACGTTCACTGATTCGATTATTCGGTATAAAAGCAGAAAGTGTGATACGAGGGAAAAAAAGAACAATGAAGAAAAATGAGAACGACTCGTACGACGAGAGATATTAATCTCCAGTTACATCGTTGGCTATATCTGTCACGGAGTGCCGAGTTTCTCGGTCTATTAAGAATTTTTCTATCGTGAAAAACATTTCATGTCGTCCAGCTCGATGCTCGCGAACACAACATTTCTCGTTACAGATTTATCACCGTTCTTATTCTCGACGACTGTGACTACGACTACAACTACGACGATCCGGTGGAGTCGTCTTGTGCATCTCTCTTCCTCCTTCTTCATCCTTCTATTTTATATACTCCTGTGTCTGCTTTTTCGTTCGTGTGTTTGCGCGTCGTTGCTTGTACCTATCTTACTACACCGCGGGAACAGGGTACAGCAACGTCACGTGCATTTATTTTTATTTCTTGCCAAACCTCCCGTCGTGGACTACATTTCGGAGCAAGCAAAATCCCGCAGCCTCGCCCACGCCCTGACAAGACAGGTCACACCCTTCACTCGCAGACTCTCCGCTCGTTTTTCCTTACACTTTTTATCTCCTACCCCTCTAATCCTTCTCCTACTTTCTTACTCTGTTACTCTTCTTCTTCTTCTTCTTCTTCGTCTTTCTTTTTTTCACGTTTCATTGCTCGTTCTCGTATCCACTCGAGCGTACTTATACCTTCCAACTTGATTCCAGTTGCTACTGTCGAGCTTTCGTATATATTATTTCTCGTAGTATACTTACGCTTGAATGTCAAACTAGAATTCGATATGCTTTGCCAATTATTTTTCTTTCACGTGTATTTAATTAATCAAGGTTTGAGAACTCTAATCGTACAGTTGCCTTTAAAGTGTAATATTACTAATTGTGGAATATTTTATTTTAAATCATTTGTTCTTGGATAATTGCTTCTATTTTGCTTTTGGCATGAAAAGAATTCGATGTCAAACAAGAATTCGATATGTTTCGTCAATTTATTTTATTGCACGAATTTTTAAACAGCCAACTTCCAAGCACTCACACTGTACAGTCGCTCTTGAAGTGTAATTTTGTAAATTGAGGAATACTTTATTTAAAATCATTTGTTTTAAGATCATTGCTTCTATTTTCCTCTTGACATGGAAAGAATTTGACGTTAAACTAGAGAATTAAACCCTCCCTATAAATTTTTAATCCAAGATGAATTGTAAAAACTGCATTTTCAATGCACGAAAATAATTCGTAACTCCAGCAGCGTCGTAAATCGAGCGAAAAATCCCTCTGTTCGTTACACAGATTATTTTATTTCGAAAAATGCCATCTCGACTTTTAAAATTATTTGTCGATTCGATAAAATGAATTCGAATTGACGTGAACTGGCAATTTCCCAGTGAAACAAAAGGGATGAAAAACGGTGCCGTTCTTCCAGGAATAATCGACGAGACTGTCCTTCTCAATTATAGCTTAAACATTTTTTCTTGTTTCTCGAGTCTCCCGGTTTCTTAATCGTTCTCTTTTCTCTCGTTATCGATCTCGAACGTTAACGAGAGTCAGTCTCTCGAAGGACATCCCGTAGCGACCCGGAGCATTGGAGCATCTACCATTTTCAATATAGTTACAACAGAATGGTGCACAATGTATAATAAAACTCGAACAAAATGGAATGAGTGGCAAATAATCGCACTCTGATCTCATAAACTACGAATGCGAAAGTATTAAAGAGAATAAGATTGTGGAAGTGGTGAAAAGGGAAAAGAAAAAGCGTTTTAAAAAAAAGTGTTGTGGAAGGGATTGTATAACCAGAGATTAAATTTATGTGCGCAGAAGTGATTTATCATGAGCCATTATCGTCCCCGTTATGGAGAGTGTGTAGGAGGAGTACTACAATCGGAGCTGTGTATACCATTTAGATCTGGATGTATCGGAGAGAGAGAGAGAGAGAGAGAGAGAGAGTCACGGCCTCCATATTCCCGCGTACAAAGCGAGATGATTATTTATCGCGAAAAAGAAGAATTTATCGACGTCGAAAGAATAGCGATGAATATTCTATCAAAGATCTACATAAACGAGTAATATTTATTCACGCTTCTTAAAAAAACTGACGAAAGTGTCTTGCCTACGTCATTGGAGATTAATGTCAAACTAAACGGTCTTTACCAAAAATTTAGGAAAAAAAGCGCAAATTAGTTTTTTTTTTCAGAGTTCGGAAAAATGTAATTTTGTTGATTTTTCTGACGGTATTTTGTATAATACACATTCGAGTTTAAAGATATTTATATCAACTAGTTTCTGTTAGATTGCGTTGAAGCTAACAGCTGATTTGTAGAAAAATTTACGCAAAATTATTTTCAATTCTTATCAAAATTATCAATGGTCCAGTTTTTTTTTGCCCAAGTTGAGCTCAAAGTTACGCAGTTTTACTTGAAAAGTTGACAATAAAATAATAAAATAATGCGTCTGTTTCTGTTCAAACCGAAGAAAAAAAAAAACACAATTAATCTGAATAACACGTTGAGTTCAGGTGCACTCCCGTTACCGCCCCGGAGCTCTTCGTCACTAATATCCTTAAATCGATATCTAATTTGTAAAGTTGACAATGATTTTTTTGTCGCAATGCCCGGAACACGTAAAATTAACTTTTTTATTCCGTTAAAATGCATTTTATGATTTTAATTTAAAAAATCAATGACCGGTGCGTTCGTGTGCCAAACGATGTACGAAATCGTTATTTATTTAACGAGAAATTGATCGACGCAATGTTTTTCTTTTTATAACTAATTTTATTAATATTTTCAACTGTATACGTAAACGAGAAGAAAAGTGTGGTGAACGAGTATACGTAATCGTGGCGGTGATTACGCAAGTATAATCGGAAACCCCGCGGAAAATGCGCGAGCGAGCTGGAGGAATTTGTCGAGTTGTATTTGATGCATCGCGAACGACGTCAGCTGGGATTCCTCGACAAACCGGAGCGAATAACGTGTGCATAGGAGCGAAACGGAAAGAGAAACATTTCAGAGCGTGCTTCTGTTGGGTCTGAGCCAACACGTGGCGCTTCCACTTTGTGCAATGTCTTTCTCCCGATCGTCTTTTTCTATCGAATATAAGGGCTGAAATAAAAGGTATATACAGAGACGGTACAAGGGCAGAGAACCTTCTCCAATCTTTGGACGGATTGACAGGAGAAAAAGCAAAGAAACCGGTGCAGGTGTACGCTTTCTGGCCTTTCGCTGTGAAGGGAACGCTAGGGATCACTGAACCAGAAGAATGTCACCGACATGATGCGACGTCTGAGATTTTACTGCACCCTTGTTTCTCTGGTCCAGCTCGCAGTCTGGATGCTTACGCCGTAGCCAGAGTCTTGCGACCTCGTCTTACGCTCTTCGCTTCGAGATCAAACAGTTTTTGTAAAATTCCCATGTTCATTTGAATATTAAACCAAAGCACGGTGCTAAGATATATATATATTTTTTTTATTAATGAGTCATTCAAATTCTAACGCAATTCATTAAAACTCATTCAATTGTTATTGACAGACTTGCAGTCATTATAGGGTTTTGAATCTTATTTTATACCTACAGGACTAAAATTAGGTCTTTTCGGATCTAGGATTAAATCTAGTTCGGGATCGAGTCGATCAGACCCGGAATTTTCAATGAAAAAATCTCGTTGAGTTTTGAAAAAAGATTAAAATCAACTTTTCGATTTTGTTTTCGGTCCAAGAATGTTGTTTTTTTTTTAAACTGATTCATCCGACAATTCCGTTTTTGCATTCGAAAAAAAAAGAAACTCATATCAACCTTCTCGGAATCGAAGTTACCGAGAAATCCAAAAATAATTTAAACTGTATAATTATATTTTATCATGCGCTTAAACTTTATTGTTCAAACTAGAGAAGTCAGAGAAGTACGTGTTTATTATCGTAGCTTTAGCTTATTATAGTTCTTTCAATCTTATCAGCCTAGTTCACGGATAATCTTTAAGCTCGAGCTTTAGCCTCGTGTTACATGCTCTTTAGCTACAACCCTCTGACATATTACTTTTCGAGTGCCCCGCAATGCGACATTTGCGTGAACATTTCCGATTCTCATTGAGGCTCTGTCGTCTCGTCAGATTAACTTGGAAAGGTTCGAGACACGCGGTTTCTCTGTCTATGTCTCTCGACGCATCGTCTCGCTCAAGCAAACGCGTATGACTGACATCAGCTCTCGTCCGCTGCTGCCTCCAGGATTTTATCTGTCTACGTTTATATTCTCGTACACACATACTGCCTAGCGATGGATATAATATCTATGGAATAAGCGGAAAAGGGTCCGGCTAGTTTGCCTAGAGAAATATTTACTTAAGCTTGTACGTACGCTGGCATAGCGTTTAAGGGAACCGGCCAATTCATCTCCCGGTGAATTGACGCGAGGAACGCGTATGCGTCTGTCCCTGGACGCACGCCGACTCAACCCACGAGGGTGGGTGGGTTATCTATGTGTAGATTCTGTGGTGGCGGTTAACGCCTCTCTCGCGTTTCAGACGCTTTTGACTACCTCGTGAGATACAGATATGGTATTCACACACACACACACACACACACACACACACACACACACACACACACACACACACACACACACACACACACACACACACACACACACACACACACACATCGAGATAAACCGATCTCTCACTCTGCAGCATTTCCGGTTTATAGCTCATTAATTTGATGAAAATTTAATTAGTCATCCAGTCTTGTGCAATTATATCAATTCATTGACAGCATAATTTATGCACAGAATAATAATTATTAACAAAAACGAGTCCGTCACACGTACCGTATAAACACGAACAAATACTTTTCGTGTTATGAATATTTATTATACTAAATTGAATGTTGAATTGTCATTTTTCATTTAATACATATACATATCGAAGTACATCGATATTTCACTCCACAACATATCCGACTAATAGTTGAATTGGTTTAATGAAAATACAACCAGTCATCCCCAACTTTATTCAATGAATTCAATAAATGTGTAATTATAAGAATAATGAACGCAGTAAATATCTATTACGTTAATAAATATACACTTTCAATACTACTAGTTCATTATTAACTTAATAATGATAAATATTGAGTTGTTAGTTATATTCTAAGCTATTATTTATTATCATTTTTTCGACATCGATACACAAAATGGTCTACAGCGTCGAGAAAAATTATTTAGAATAAAATGTGGAGGTTCGGATTTTATGAGTTCTTGAATTTTCGATAACAATTGACGTTGTCGCTTTAATTTGCATAAACTTTAATCGATTAAACTATAATTTTATACAGAAACGAACTAACGTTCAGAGGTATTATCAATTCCACTATAATAAAGATCGGTAAAAGGATTAAGATTTTATAGCAAATGATATTCTTCAATGATTGTTTCTACTTCGAGTTATCATTTCAATTTATTATTTTATTATATTTCACTTTTAACAATGATTTTTCTATGAGAAACCTAATATCGGTCAATATACTTCCTCATTCTTGACTTTGTCAAAGATGAACAATAATGAGAAAGCAACGTGGTAGTTTCTTCTAATTTTCATTCTTTTTTCTTTCGTTTACCGAATAACAATAGTTTTTAATTATTTTTCAATATCTTAACACAATTGATCGTTCAACTTTCTCGACTATTTAATTATTATTGAACGATTGTTTCACCTCCAGACTTTAAAGTATCTTACAGAAGACATTTTAAGGATCCCTTCGGTATTTGTCGTAATAAAAAAAAATATTATGCACTCTATTTTCTAGATATAACGACACAGCGATAGAGTCAAAGAGAAAAGCTTTTTCATTTTACAATTCGAGGAATCTCGTCTCGTTATAATATGCACAAGGAAATAGACAAGTGGACTCTGGCGAATTTAATTCGGTCCATATAACCGTGACTGCATATGTATAACTGCGAAACGCGCAAATAAATGTATTCGTATAGCAAAAGTTCGCTGCATTACCTACACAATCCAACAGATATATATGATATGCTATAAAAGTATACGTATATATCTCTTAGGAAAAGAACGTAAACACAATTTGCCCGGTATTCGTGAGAGTGCTCCGTAAAGTGAATGTACTTCTCTGGTCGTAGAGTCCCGTCGAGATTTCTGAAGGAGTGGAACCTCAGCCTCTCCTCTATAGATATATTATTCGCTGATGGTATTAGCGTTTAACTATGCATGCACTGCTATTGCGTGTGTAGTATCTACGTGCAACGAGCAAAAAGTCATTGCCTCGAGATTGCCGAGCCATTTCATTTTTAATTGAATCTTACGGACAATTAATCTCAAGTACTTTTCACTGTAATAAAAATAACAAAACAAAAAATGATCTGGATCGAATGAAATTGTTCTTTTTTTTTTAGCGTTCGAGTTTCAAGTTAAGCCATGTTCAAACTTTGGAATCGAATAATACAAATTGGGTTGAATCCATGGTTAAAACATTATTTGAAAGGCTATTGTAACCGAAGAGAACAATATTAAATATAATTTTAAGTAAATTTAATTGAGAATGAATCGTTGGCGATTCAAAGACGCCTGCAAAATTATTTAATTTTCGATTATCCAATTCAGTTTTTTCATTATTTTTCGACATCTCTCGTAATACTTAATTCAATGAATTACCAAATGCATGCGCGAATCGAATGAAAAGCTGGAGCACGATTTGTTCTTCTTTGAAACATCCGTCGAGCAAATCGGCTTTTCTTTCTTACCTATGTACGCGTTGTACGGCAGATCCCTTCCTCCCGGTACAGCTGCAACTGGATGCACTTTGGCGCATGTGCTCCACACGGGATAAGACCGGCTGCGCCGATTCACCGTATTGTTCGTCAGAGCAGCTTGTTGGCTCCCTCTACTTCCACCGTCAAACTTTGGTCTCCCGCCAACTTTTGGGCGAGAAGACCGAACGCTGATAAATTTTCGCTAACGGAAACTCTCCTTCTGGTGCTTCTGCGACTGGCTCTGTCAGTCCCAAAGATTCTATTCTCTTTCTCACTTACGACGAGTCTCGATTCTCAAACTTGCGCCCGACTATGTCACTCATTCGCACAATTCGCCTCTGTAAATATACAGTTATAGCGACAAAAGCGAGCACAAGCGATATATCTATAAATTTCTCTGTCAGTTTCGATTGTAGAGTTAAGCCTGAGACATACGATCCTTGTATCTACGATTTTATGCTTCAATGCACATTTCTTACGATTTTTCGACGTTTATTTTTGTTACAGGCATGATGGAAAGGTGACGCGAACACTCGAACGAGTATTTAAAACAGTATCCTAGCTACAGTCGGTGGTAAACGCCGCTTTTTTTTTGTATGACAATGGCGAAGGGTTCGGAAAGATTACCCGGCACGTCAACGAGAATCAGGACAAGGGACGATGGCTGCTGCTCAGTCAACTTCCTCAAATACGTTCTTCACATATACAACGTTGTTCTATTCGTAAGTGTCTTACATTATTTAGCTGATAGAAGTTTTTATTATTTATATCTTTTTAATTATAATTGTACACTCCGGACAATAGATTGATCTAATATTAAAGCGTTTTGGGAATAGCTGTGGCGCGCAGTGGTTTCGTCATGAGACTAAGGTTCAGTGAACCCTAGTTTTATTTCCGGCCGACACTACTGGAACTTTTTATAAGTGTTTTTATTATTTTTTTTATTATCCTGGTGTTTCGAAACTCACATGTATGTCAATCCGTTGGAAATTATCGAACAATGTGTGAAAAGCGAACACGGTGAATGGAGACTGTAAAGATATATACAAAGGGTTCGTATAAACGAAATAAGTTCTACGTTGGTGGTCCCAAATCAATTGAAGATAGTAAGATCGGGTAAGTGTTTGTTAGATACGTTGATCATTTATTTTATATGCTGAAAATATTGGATATTTTGTTTATTTATACTAAATAAACAAATCCAAAGTTGACATATTAAGCATAATTACTTATGGAAAAGGCGTTACGTTTATCCTTTTGTTTAGTTTTATTTCTATTTCGCGATCAGATCTCTATAGGAACAAAAAAGCGTAACATATTCGGGAAATTTTATGAATTAAATTGATACAAAATGAGATTACCGAATGCTTTAATGAGATTACTGTAGTTAATATTGGTTACTAGTCCGCGTATACTGTGCGCCAGTATAGCGACGATATGAATTCCTGGTCACACTGATTTATTAACTACGTTAATCCCTCGAGAGTCGATATATCGTTATTGACTCGTATATTTGTCGATTTATGCGTCAGTTAGGTTAAGCCGATAGCCCGAATTCATCTATACGTGAATTTTGTTGAAGAATTAATAATATGCAGAATTATTATCGATCGTGAAATAGCAATAAACTCGCTATATTTAAATACATCTCGTATATGTTATGTTAAAACGTCAACATTTTTTAACCAATCAAAAAATAGGTGTGACGATACGTTCTGTCTTTATATTTTACAGTTGATAAAAAATATAATCAAGTTATCTCACGCCCGTGCGAAAGTATACTTTCCCATATTACTATTTTATTCGAAATTCAAATATCGATATTTGAACGATTTCAAAATGTAGCTTTTATTTTACTGATTATTGTAACGCGCGTACTACCTTAAGTTATTTACTTTGAATGTTGTTCTTGACGTGAAATTATAATTCTAACTGTGATAATGACGACTTAAATCATAATTGTGATTATAACTTTCATTAAAATTCCGTATAAAACGTTAAAATTAATCCAATATGAGATAACACATATTCGTAACATCTTATAAGCTTAATACAAAATCAAGTAGAGAATACAGAGTAGCTGTTGCTGTCCATTTCAAAAGTACCTCGCCTAGTCCATCGACCCTACGTTAAAGCCTCGATGAAAGTGGTGGGACCCCCAAAAATTCTTTGTGGACCATGTTTATAAACAAGAGTATCTCGCATATAAACAACGATCTCGATAAAGCCTTCAACAGAAGTGTGTAGTCGCCTAATACAGACACACGAGAGCTGCGATGTTCTCAATGAATTGAATGATTCGATTATGTCAAGCTCACGATAAAATCTCGTGTCTTGCACGGAACCAAAATGTCGCTAAATAATTACTGCACTCTTACAATTTAGTACACATACAAGCAAGTAACTTTAGGTTGAAGCTACTTGAGATAAGAAGTTCACTAATCTAGGTTGGAACTTGTTCTATCTCATTTTTATTATTAATTCATCGATTGATGAATACAACATTCCCAAAAAGTAGAAGAATTCATCTAAAATTACGGTAAAGCTATATACTTCGTGAAATATCTTTAAATGTCGTAATGAAAAGTTAGTGAAACGAATATTTCAGTCGACAGTTGCATTTAAATTGCTTGTCAATATTAAATTTCATGTTAAAAATTTTAAGTCAGAGATGATATTATCAAAACATTAACGCTCGATTGAATGATACAAAAAATATTTCAATTTCATACCTTTTCCAGTGATTATCATTAAGTCGATTTATGAATACAACCAATGGCAGATCTCACGATGACTCACGATAGCTTATAGTAGTGAAGTCCAATTACAATATTCAAATATACAAAAAAAACATCTATGATTCGCTGAATTGTAATAACTCCGGGTTCTACTACCAGCGTTGCTATCGTCGATTCAATCTTAATCCGAAATAATCATAAATAACGTCAGCACAGTGATAGTGATAGTATTCAATGCATGGAAAGAATTAGATTTGTTAAATTAAAAAGATTTTGACAATTGTTTTTTTGAAATTTGATTTCAAACTTTCTTTCCCGGTAAAAATTCAAAGCCATCTTGCACCATTCTTCCACCATATCATATGCGACTGGTGAAATTTTTATCGATTAACTTGTATGCGTTTCAGATATACAACTTGTAACGTACGAAAATATTTCCAATTTTGTAAATTAAAAAATTACAGAGTTACGTTACCCGGAAAAAAAATCCCAAGTTATCTTATTTCTGGAACTAAGATTCGTGTATGATGAACATTTCATCGACCTAACGTGTATGCGTTTAAGGTATATAGCTTTCAACGAACAAGCTTATTAATATTTTAAGTCTTTTTACTGTCACCATGCCGACGGTTTGTATTACTATATATGTTCTTAGCACTGGATTAACAAGGGACGCCCATAAAATTTTTATTCATTAAGTCTCGATATATCCGCGACCCTTTTAACCATATTTCCCTATAGAGATACTGTGTTTCACTATGATATCGTCAAACAGTTTATATATAACGCCAATTAGGATCGGATCGACAGCAATGTCGCGGATCCCTTATTCAACGAAATACTATAGACGCTCTGGAGCCACAGATATCAGACTCATTTGCTATTAGTCTGCATGCGCTCAGTAAACCCGGTAGAACCACGTGACGCGGTTGAATAATGTAGTCGGTAACGGGCTACAATGAAGCCGGATTATATCAATACGTAACCGCGTCTTCCCCGCGCACCGTATCACGTTATAGTTCACGGAGGTTGAGGATCGCGCTTCGAACAATGTCGGAGCGGGCACAATAATAGAAGTCGCATTGCGCAGCATCTCAATGCTTCAAGCAATCGCATATTCGATCCTACGGAGACGGAAGGGGCTCATCACACAAGATTCATCGATGCGATGTATTAAATCAATTCAGGCGAGTAATGTGCTCCCTCTAGCTTTGCCATGACTCATCTCGAAATTTCCTTGGTTGATTCTATTTTAATGTTTCAAATAACCTTGTGACAAGTGCTTCAACTATTAATCGGTAAAAGAGCCGAATTAACGATACGAGCGACTCAAGTATCCAAGCACGATGGAGGATCGTTAGACATTGAATTCTTAAACTACGTACGACAAGTTGAATTACTTAAGGGGATGCTGGAGTAAATTTTTATACTGACTTTGGTCGGTAAAAATACGCTATTTTTCGTAGTTTACGGATATGCTTGACATTGTACAGAACTGTAATATGAACGTAAACGTTTTGACGACCGCTCGAATTTCGGTTGAAAATGTGCAAAAAATGACAATCGTATATTACTGACTCTTGAAAAATCTAATATGACCGCTTGAAATGTCAACAATATTAGTTTTGTAGGATATAAACCTTTCTGGAACTCACGTATACGTCAAACCGGCTTGGACGTCGATTCTTTGATGTTTACATCAAACATTTCAATATCGTCAAAAATTCGATCATACAAAAGAAATTAACGTAGAGTGTATATTGCGTTCGCGTACTATGGCCGCTTACGGCAACGAGAATAGAGAGAGAGAGAGTCTACGTGAACGCGGTATACAATCTACGTTAATTTCTTTTGCGTGATCGAGTTTTTGACGATATTGAAATGTTTGGTAAACATCAAAGAATCTACGTTCAAGCAGGTTTGACGTATATGTCAGTTCGAAAAAGATTGATATCCTACAAATCTAATGTTGTTGACATTTCGAGCGGCCATATTGGATTTTTAAAGGGTCAGTAATATACAATTATTCTCATTTTTTGAACATTTTCAATCGAAGTTCGATCAGACGTCGAAGCGTTTATGTTCATGCTGCAGTCCTGTACAATTTGATGTATATCCGCAGGGTATTGACGATGCTGAATTTACACTACGAAATAGACTATTTTTACCGACCAAAGTCGGTAAAAAAATCTACTCAAGCATCCTCTTAAGGCGAGGGAAAACCTTCTCAGTTGATAACAAAAACTGTACCATAGATCGTATATACCGTAAACATTTCGGTATAAAAAACGAACTTTAGACGATAGCCTGATGTGCTATGCATTGTGTAAAAGTTTGCTTTTTTTTCTTCTCGAAATATCAATAGTTTCTGAATGGCATTGTCTGGAAAATTAGCTGCTATCTCTCTCGCACTCACGTGTCACGTGGTACATGTTTCGCCTTACCTTAAGGCAATGGACTCAATTTCAGACACTTTGAGACCGTATCGAGATCCGCGGAATAATAGTTGAGCATGTTAAGCGCAAATTTGAAATACAATTCGCATATTCGTGCAGACATCAGGTCTGCTACGATTCATTTGTAACTCAACCAATAATTTATCTACCAAAAAACAACTCCACCGCAATTTAATTACGGATAATAATTGTGCCACGAGACAACTCTGAGGTGCTGCGGATGATGAAAAAGAGTAGAGATTTCTCGTGGTTGAGCTCACTGTAAAGACAACTGCGTTGGTTCAACATGTTTATCTTTAGTTACTTTCAACACGCGTTAAAGCAACACGCTTTATGTGTGAAAATCGTGACAATGTTTTATCTAAGAGTGTGATAAATAAAAATTATATTGCACACATATATTGCAGCAAAAAGTTGTACCCTTCACATACATTTTGGGCTTACATTTTTTATTTTTTGTGAAAAATACAATATCTTTATGATTAAAAATAATATAAAATGCGAATATATTGAATTTGTAAAATAGGAACTCGGCATATTGAAGGCCTTTTCAGTTCTGAAATACAACAGAAATGCAAAATGTATAAAACGTTATTCAATTAGTAACGTGTTTGCTTGTAAAAAAAAAAACTTTGTGTACGTAAGTGTAAAACACTAATTACACTTTTAATCAATTCTGGGAATTTCATTCTTTTTGTATTGGAATTTCAGGATTTTGCATAGAACGTCTACTATATACATAACTTTAGAGATATTCGCTTCAGGGGTTGTAACATTCTGTCTCAGTAATTGTAACAAGTACGGGACACCCGATACGAGGTTTCGCTCACTAATTATTGGTTAACGAGAAAGTCTATTGTAAGGTACTACGTGGCCAGTATGCATTCAATATACACAACCTGTTTGGTTCCCTGATAATATGGAATCCCGAAACTCAGCAAACTACCGACTGATAAGACAAAACTGCAAACTAGGCAGCAACCAATTACTTTTTCCAATTAAAGTTCCTATCGTACATTTTCATAATTGTTTTTTTTTTTTTTTTTAAGATCCTTCTAATATTTTGCTATAGTTTTCCGCTCATGAATATAGTTCCTTTATCAGAACCAGACAGCTCGGCAATTAAGAATGCTCGTCAACGAACCTTGGACAATTTCTAAAGCTCTTTCCGATTATCATTTTAAAAAATTAGAAACTCTCTCTCTCTCTCTCTCTCTCTCTCTCTCTCTCTCTCTTTCTCTCTCTTCTGCCTCTTTTTTCTCTCTCTCTACGTATCTCGTTATCAGATACTCACGTGTGTGCAAAACGAATGCAATTAAATGGTCCGCTGGTTCTTTGTACCACAATTCGCGATAGCACCAACGCGCGTAATAGATAGAAATGTATTTTTTGAGCGCTCGTAGCCGAGCGAGTTTCCACAATGTCACAGTTATTTACCTTCAATTTTGTGTGCAGATTGTTCAGACAATAGGGATTCCACAGCCTGTAAATATGGAATTTGAAAGGATATCCAAGTTTCGGGTACACGATATTTACTATTCGTTTTATTTCAATTCTCCTTAGGGATACATGCATCTATTTTTTATTATCACTGTTGTAATCCTTCTCTCGGGGGGGGGGGGGAACACTTTTTAAATTTATTTTTATTTAGATCAATGAAAGAGATCGTATCTTCAATTATTGATAAATACTTAAACAATGTTCGAAAGATTGTAATGGACTTTAATGAAAAATATTTTCACGTAATCAAGTATAAAAGTAATAAAAATAATGAATTACCGTTTTTTAACTTTTATAAAACAATTCATGTAAAATAAATTGCGAAATAATTATACAAAAACAAAAAGTTTATTTAAGTATTTGTAATATATTTTCTGTTTTTATTTGCAAAATATCAATAAAGATGTCACGATTGATTTTAAATGAATGAATTCGAGGGCGAGCTCGGTAAAGGGTTCAATGTACTCTTTGTTAAATAGTTGTGACTTTTGTGTGATTAACGGGCGACAGCGTTCTGCCTTTTAAAACATTCTCTCCCCAAACGTTTAATTTATTTTTATTTTTGCAAGGTATAATTTTGTTTTTTTTTTTTTTTTTTCTTTCTCAAGCATGTCCACACTGACGTTTGTGTTTCCCACGGGACTTTGGCCGGAAGCAAAGAGTGTCACCCTTTCATGTCTTTTCGCGCTTTATCTCGCTGTCCTTTCAGCCTCTTTCACTTCGTCGAAGCTCTTGAGAGCTCTCCGCGTGTTCTGTACTCTTCGTTCTACACGTCTCTCTGTCCACTGTATTCTCCAGTAATTTCCTTCTCACGGCTTTCTATGCGCGGGAGAGTTAGAAGCAGATAAAAAAATACCTTGGGGACTGTGTAAACGGTGTTCACGTAAATGCCACAAGTTGGCACGAACGCAAAGCTACGTAGTGCATACTCGATTCGTCTTCGTCAAAGCCCGATGCTTGTAAATACGAATCCGTACCTCATCCAAGAGCGATTTCGACGCATTTGCATTTCGATGTACTTTGAGAGATGACTCTTGACATATTTAACGGCTCATTGTGTATTCAATATTTATCAAACTCGTCAACCAATTAATTACCCAAACCGATTATCTATGATTCTATCAAACAGCAATTATTTAACAATAAATTCTCGTACGCCTTGACGAATTATTTATTTAATATTTATTGCGATACGAAATCGATCACTTATAATTTTTATTTATCTGTAAATAATATTCTCTGCGTAATCATTGAATATATGCGTATCCAGTACAACCACGAGAGACAAACAGCGAGAAATGTAATGTTAATAACGAATATTTGATTTTGTCAGTTTACTCATATTGCCCATAATATCCGCTGTTTATTCAATTAATATTAATTAATTAATTAATTAACTTTTTAACATACTAGAGATCATTCTCTCGTTTTCTAATATAATCCTTGTAGTATACCATAGTCATCAAAGTATGTAACTAGAGCACGAGTATAGCATCGGCTGATCCATGGAATCCCACAGAGAGGACTTCGATTAGTGTCTCTTTAACGTCGACAGTGTTGGACCAGCAATGGTATACATAGCAGTAGCAATTTACGCACGATTCCAGCGTCACGTCGTTTCGTTTAGGCCGATGCGTAAAGTACGCATTACGTGGATAGCAGGATAGCGTGAGCTCTACGTGCGTTTGCCTAACATAAACGTAACGTATACACTTCGCTCCGCGAAAGCCCACTACGTATCTATATACCGCGAACATACCCGCATACCATCGGGATAGAGTGCATCGTGTCCTGCGAGCACTCGCTACTCGTGGTATTTCCTATTGCTCGGAAACCTACAGCTTTGGAGCACTCGTGGAATGTAATGAAAACCGACGAGTACCCGCAGTAACCTCTCATGGTGTGTATTCGCATTGCCATACCTCTGGCAATAGTCTCCTAGCGTTGTATAATTATAAATTATCTTCTGGATTACGTGAAACTTTTATATTAATGCCTGGGATTAATTTGCGCGGCTTATTGCGCGGAGACAGGAAGGCCTCTGATTGTAAATAACGAAACGCGCGTACCTACGACCACCGCGAAAAAGTGTATGCAAGGTGATGATTCGGAATATGAAGAAAACATTTTTTTGGGAGTGGTAGGTACCTCGAGTGAAAATACAATTTCTTTTCTTTTTTCGTTGAATAAGTTAGTTCTGGATGGAATCTACGATAAGTTATGTTACTGTTGTTATTTATTACACCAAGCAAGAATATATCTTTTACGAAAATAAATTATAATTAGAATTTTCAGAATAATTTATGGTTAAAATTGTAATTCGTTTAAATTACGACACACAGAGACATTTTTATAGGTGTGGTAACTATTATGTGACAACCATTCATTTTTAGTTTATGCGACTATTTTTATTCTTACACTAGGGTTGCGTACGACTCGGGTGGTCCACAGCATCGCAATCTATCATTGATCCTTCCCCGCTTCTGTCATATCGATACTTTCTCCCGATCCTATCTTTGAACCACCGTTCCCTAAACCTAGTGGACTTTGAATAATTCGAGGGGGTTGGGGGTCTCCGGGGGAGACTCAAAATAATCAGGTCCTGGACGGGCTTCCAGTGGGACTTTGATTAACTGTGCGAGTGTCTGTGAGTGCCCGTGAATATTTGCGAGTGTTTGTATTCTCCTACACGGTGACGTTGACGAAATTTTTTAATAATACACAGAGATTAACTTTTTTTAATTGTTATCCATTATTCGTTTGGTTACAGGAGTGCAACCAATTATAAGTAAATGTAGTAACAATGGAAGAAAAACAACGTAAATATAAAACCACAATTATTTCACTGAACAAATCTATGGCTAATCTCGAATATTATTGGTTAAGATAATATATTTAACATTTAATTTCAATCCAGGCATACTCACAGCAACGACCAATTAAAACGTTGGACATTTATTTCGAATGATCTGATATATCTGTTTTTGTAGATTCTTTTACCGTAAATTTCAATGTTCCAATTTGATATCTCTGACATTTTCATACGTGAAAATACACGTAATTGCAGATCGTATTCGTAGACATACCGTCTTCCTTCTCGTAAAACCAAATTGATTAGATGTTAATAATTATTTTTTAATTAACAAATTTTTTTGCATTTCGCTTGGCTAAAAAAAATATTGCTGGCTACAGCTGTGATGATTTGTGGATTCACGTTAATTATACGTTCAGCGAATTGTAATAAAGAGGTGACGGTAGCGATATCACAGAGGACCCTTCTCTCTGTCTGCTCGAGCGCCAAAGCGTGGAAGATAAATACACTGCCGTGTCACCGGCGAGGAGGACGTCGAGAGTCTAGAGATAATTCCGTCGTCCGGGAAAACGAAAGTAGTTTAACCCCCGGGACTCTCGAGTTCCGCGAAGAAGGAAAGAGGAAGGAGCGTGCAGACTCTACGGTATCTCCGGTACATAATCTTGAAGGATTCGCAGAGAGATTTCCTCTCGAGGACCACGAGATAGCTTCAGAAAGAGAGTGAGAGAGGTAGAGAGAGAGAGAGAGAATATTGTGGGGTGAGTTACCGGAAGAGATGAGAATCCCGAGACGTTGCCCGTATCCTGTGTATATCGTTAATTATTATAATTCTGTGTTCATATAATATAAACCTGTAGTAAAACGATACCTACGTCAAAACAGCGTATAAACCGTTATCAGTACAATGTTACTCTTCATCAACACAGAAAAATGGCAATCATCGAATTATTTTTTGTCAATCGATTAATAACTTCGTTAAACAAAGAAATCATTTGTAACAATCGAATAATAATTCGTTGAGCCATTATTACAGAAGCGTAACTTCAGCGCAACGTTCTCCTATAAATTGAGATTTTTATATTTTGTTTTGTCTATTCACTTATTTACTTTGAAAAGTTGATTGTTGGTTGAACGATTTATGATTAATTACTTTCTGAAACTAAGATTAATTTATTTTGTTATATCGTCTTAACTTTGTTACGATTGTATCAGCACGTGAATCCATAGATTTAACGGGTCCGGTAAACCCAAAACACTTGCAATAGCTCAGAGGTAACTAACTCCAAACCGATTTATCGATCTACGATAGTATCCCTCGTGAGTTCAACTGCGCACGTGAAAAGCTAGTCACGCGCTTCGGTTTCTCAGTACCTACGCCAGGCACAGCACTGTCCAATTTCCTTAATCGCTTAATGAAATCTCGAATTCTATCGTGAGCATCCCTATAGTTTGGGTAATGAATTATAGCTAATATGCACCTGGTTCGACGTATACGTCTTTAATTCAATCGACGTCTTACTCGCGAATTAGTTAAATCACTTTCACACATAAATTAAATGAAATTTAACTTAAAAAATTATGAAAAAAAATCATAATACTTTTTTTTAACCTCCTGACTAAAAAAAAAACGAATTCGACAAACAAATTGGAACAACAAAAAATATTGTAATGATATCCAAACAATTATTTATTACAGTTGTCTGTATTAAAACTTAATAAAATAAAACATAAATATTAGACGTCTCATTTAATTGACAACAGATAGAAGAAACTTGGTCCAAGCTTGAAATGAAATTTCTTGGATTGAAATAAACTTTTTCTTTAGATTCACGTGGATAATAATGCAAAGACCTTAGAATGATTAATAATAATATCCGTCTCGAGCCGAGAAACACGGAGAGCTCAGCAACGTATTAGATTCTCTTTGAGGCTGTTAATGGCTCGCTCGCCTCAATGTGTCGAAAGCTCCACGATGAATAGTAACGTACGTTCAATTCATCTATGTTCACAGCATGAGCCATAAAATTGTGGCTATCAGTCGCGAGATGGTGAGAGGACACGACAAAAGCTATTCAAAACTAATATATAACATTCTATAGAATAATAATAGGAAATTAAGTCCGAGGGTCGATGATGTTTATACGAAGAAAAAAGATATCATAATCAAAGCCATTACAATTAAGATATCTATCGTACGATATAACTATTATTTACCAATCTCTATATCAAAAAGAAAAATAAATCAAATCCTGCTCCCAAAAAGAGCATTAATAATTCCGAAGTGCTTTCTCGTTTCCGACACGAAAAATCATTTTAGGTCTACCTTCTCGGACCAGTACGCTAACCCTCGTGTATATCTTCGTGAGAATGGCTGGCAGAGGGGGGGGGGGGATAGATACAGGTTTTCTGGAATTCGAGCGAGTCAAGAGTTAATTCTATATAGCACGCTTATGTCCACGCCTACGTGAAAAACCGTACGACACCCGCGCTTCTTCTTTTTCGTCGTGTGTGTGACACGGTCAAGCGTTATAGCTCGGAGATCCCGTGATCGTCGTATATAGAGAGACTAAAAGAAAGTAGCCCTAGGGCGGGGTAAGGAAGTCTCGTAAAATAAAGTCCTCATCGGAGTTAAGAGCGCACCAGCCGCCACTACTACTTTCTTTTATTTTTATTTTTATTTTTATACACCACTATGCAGTACGTATCACTGTACACGTATATATATATTTCTATCGGTTTTTACGAGCATTCCTGACCGGTGTAAACTGTAAAAAGCAAACGGGATGAGGTACCAGCACGCCAGGCGTTCGTTATGCTTTTCCACCGATGTCGGTTTTGAAGGTGCATTTACTGCAATGCTGGTATTAGTAAGTACCATGCGCTGAGTACAGATACGCTTGTAATCCTAACGTTTCTGTCGCTGGTATCAAATAATTCTCTCTTTCTCTTATGCTCTTCATCTACGCTTTCGGTCACTGGCTTTCGGTGGATGGCTTTTGACTCGTAAAATTTGATCTCTCTCACACGCATCAACAGACAAGAGCATCAAAATGTAATAGAGTCTTAGCGTTCACGTACAGAATCGAATAGATTTGAGAAATAAAAATGAGAATCTCGTCAAATTTAAGTAAAATGTTAATCGCACACTTTTATCCTTGGTGCACACGACTTTAGTGATATTTTATTAATCTTTATCGTTATTATTTTATTACGTTATTAACCTTATCAGTATTTATAGTTTTATAGAGTATAATAATGTAAAGTTTACTTTACTGAAAAAATAGCTTTCGGGGGAACGAAATATATCGAAAAATATTGCTGATTAATTATTCGTCGGTTTGTATGTAAGAACTAGATTGTAAGTTTATTTTGGAAACATAAACAGATTTGATTATATGAAATATATCTGATATATCTAAAATTAGTACTTTTAATATTTATGTAAACATATATTGTGGTACCATACGTAGAAAATATGGTGTTCAAGTTAATGTCAACACAACAATGTAATAGGCTCGTTACATTTATTCGATGTTATCGCTTTACAACGTAATATGTCGTAATGCGACGTAATTTCGTGATTCCGGTTCGTCGATTGGTGTAATTTAATTACCATACGCCTGTAATCGATGACACCCCATTTCTTACAGCGAACCTTGACACTGACGATTTACAACAAAGTAATGGACCTGTTCGGAGTACACAGTAGTGTTAATTTTAACAACGCCTTTTTTTTTACAGTGAAACGTTATACCTCTGTCATCTTGATTACTGTAGCATTCGATATTTTCTATTACTCTGCACGATTATTAGTTCAGCGGTAAAATTAAACCATGATATTCTTTACAAGAGACAATATTAATTCATACTTAATATTATAAAACGTCATAATGTTACAGCTCTCCGGACTGGTGGTAGGCGGAATCGGTATATGGACCGTAATATCGAAACACAGTTACATCTCATTGATGGCAACACCGACGTATCCAATCCTGGCTTACGCTCTCGTCGTCGCCGGAGGATTAGCGGTGATCGGTAGTTGGCTGGGATGCGGTGGTGTGTCCTCTGAGAATCGTTGCGTTCTTCTCGTGGTGAGTAACACATTTTTAAATAAAATACATACATAACGATCGTATTAAATACAGTTTACTAAGCCTCGAATAGTTGACATTATTTCGTAATCGCTCTGAAATCGTCTTGTTCGAGTAGCAAGAAGATAAAGACGAGACTTTAGTTGAGTGTTTCAACGAATGCAATCAATTACTTTAACGAAACCTTCGGTACATCGCTACCACCGATCGCATCTTCTCCAACGAATTGAAAGTCTCGGTTCTTCTTCTTGCCCTCCACACACCATCAGCCGATTAGTCAGAATCCCATTCGCGGTTGATTAATTATAAGCGTTGTACGAGAGATTGCTTCAGGGCGAGGGTGGGAGACAGAGCTCAAGATAAGCAGAGAGAGAGAGAGAGAGAGAGACAGCACAGAGGGCTGAGAATACTGAGCTTAGACAGCTGCTCGCCCGAAGGAGAAGTTAGTTAGTGTGCTGGAACAGAAGCTGTCGAGCATGGAGTTGGTCTCCGAACCGAGAGTTATCGGTTTTGACTGCACTAACAGCTTAAACGCAACTCTATTGGGCGTTAGATGCGTATTTTCACCACCGACTGGCTTATTACTCCACCGCCCCATCGACTGACTCTCGACTGTCTTGATTTTACCCTAATCTACTCAAAACTCAGCCTAGCTCTGTAACACCATACACATAATACATACAGAGTTCGAGTGGGTGTATTATGTACTTTGGTACTGTATCAACGTGTCCGTAACAACGCAATTTTGCATCCAGAACACTGATTCGCACGAACTATGAACTCGCACAGTGAGTCATCTCCGTACTCGAATAGTTGGTAAAGCCCAGGGCCACTTAAACCTCGTTCGGATTGTTCGAAATTACCATAATAATGTATGAAATGATGTGCTGTATAGTATAGTTAAGTGTAGATACACGATGCTGGACTATAAGACTGATTGGTCGAGAGTAAAATAGCTCTATCGTCTTTTAGTTTCACAAAGTTCAAGGACTTGTCTATTCAATACCGATTCCAAATTCTCTCTGAGTATATCTGATTAAAGTAATATCATAGTTGACGAGCGTAATGTTGATAAAAATATTAAATTTCGCTTATGAGTAATTTTCTTAAGTTTTCTTGGAATTGCAATAAATGTTTTTTTTCTATTCAATCGTGCTCTTTCAATTATCAAATTGTAATTCCTCAATATTTCATTGACTTAAAATAATTTTGACGAATAAGTTGGGTATTCAAAAAGGCTTATCGAGTCGTCATTTTCTTGATATTAACAGACAGGAAATCAATTTTCTATGAATTTAGAGATAAAATATAAATATAAATAGATAGAATAAATAAAAATTATGCTATTTCCAATGTGATTTACTTCGATGAAATTGCTCGGCCGTCTTTCCCATCAACCGTCCTAAGCTTTCCAGTTGAATACGCGAGACGTCAATTCCCACCGGTTACGGCAATAAAGCGAAGAATCACTTCCTTCACTGTACCAAGTCAATCCCGAGGCGAAAGAAGAGGAGGCGCTTCTAGCAATAGCATCAACAGCAGCCGGTGTTGCTGCAGCATGCGCTTTTGCGATTGCGAGTGTGTGCGGTGTGTGTAGTTGACGTTGTCCGGATGCTCGTACTCTGTCGAAGCGTCCTTGATATTGGGCTTGCAGAAACCAGTGGAACAGATTCACGAGTCGCTCGCTGCCGGTGCTTTATGAGAATCTGATCGAAATTGATGGAGTTTTGAGGGCACAAGCTTCTTTTTTTTGCTTCTGACTCGTCCGTGCCATGTACTTGTATATTATAGAATACGTGTAATGCAAAGTGCGATGCCAATTGAGCGTAAACTTGGGTGTTGAGAGAGATGGATAAATCCAAGAAGGACTCGGAGGCTCTTTAAATTGCAGTGACGAACGTAAAAAGCTCGGAATATCTCTCTCGACTTATCAAAAAGGATTAATTTTTATTATTTCCTCCTCCTACTACCTACATTCTATATTTTGATGAGCATACGTGCAGCGAATTAAATTTTTTTATCAATTTCGGTCGTCTTATTTCAGGGTTTTATAAAACTTTAACGTTAAATATTTCTCCCTATTCTTGAGTCCTCGTCTTGCACACCGAGGGTGGCATACAATCGATTTTCTATATCGTAAGCGTCTATGTTTGTGTTTCTTGTACGTGGTAGAGAATACGGGCAGCAAACGACTGCTCGCGACTACAAACTTATCTCTGTAGCGCCTGTTCGCTGTATAAGTGCATACCCACAGTCAAGTACGTACATATAAATATATCTACGGCAATACGCGTTATGGCGAGGAGAGAAGCGATACCTTATCTTATCCTTGGCGTGTGTTCAACATATGCCTCCACCAACACGATACCATATAATACTTGCCCACTTAAACCACCCACCACCGGTAGTGCGCAAGGTACTGGTAATACGCCTCTGTACCTTCTTTGCTATGTCGTATCGTGTTCTCTTTATCCGCCTCCTATAGGTCTGCACTTTACTATTCTTGGTTTGGTAATTTTACTCGATTAGGCTTACAAGTGATATATCGAACGTGAGTCCACTTGATACAAATATACAGAATTGTACGAAATTTATGAATCTTTCAATATTTCAACTATCGGAGTATGAGTTACTCCGATAGTTGTATTGGGGTACTTTTTAGCAATTTTGTCGCACTAGTTGGGTAATATGTAAGACCCCGGTACATGTAGGGATGTTCAACACCCCATAAATTGTTGGGACATGTAAGAGCCTAGCCATTGTTGCTTAATGGTTAAACCCAGTTATTGTTAGAGTATACGAGACCTCAGCTCTTGTTGGGATAATTTTTGGCAATTTTGTAGCACTAGTTGGCTAATATGCAATACCCCGGTACATGTTTGAATCTTCAACTCCCCAGATGTTGTTGGGATATGCGAGAGCCCAATCTTTGTTGCTCTATGCTCAAACCCACCTATTTTTAAAGTATACGAGACCTCAGCTCTTGATGAGGTACTTTTTAGCAATTTTGTCGCCCTAGTTGGGTAATATGTAAAACCCCGGTACATGTAGGGATTTTCAACACCCCATAAATTGTTGGGATATGTAAGAGCCCAGCCATTGTTGCTTAATGCTTGAACCCAGCTATTGTTAGAGTATACGAGACCTCAGCTCTTGTTGGGATATTTTTTGACAATTTTCTAGCACTAGTTGGATAATATGCAAGACCCCGGTATATGTTTGGATCTTCGACATCTCATATATTGTTGGGACACGCAAGGGCCGGGCCATTGTTGCTTTATGCATGAACCCAGCTATTGTTAGAGTATACAAGATGTCAGCTCTTGTCGAGGTACGCAAGAACCCAAGCTAGTGTCGAGAAGCAATAGTACAGCACACGTTGGGTATGCAATAACGTAAACTATACCGTTGAGCCGATCAAAAGTTCAACACGTGTTGCGTACACAGGACCATGACACTTTGTTGGTGTGTAACATATCCTTATAAGCGTTTTAATTTAAATGAGAGGTTTCGGAGTCAGCCACTTGTGCAACTCTCATAGAATCCAGGAGTGATTAAGGATTACGAAGTTTGGAGCATTCAGGATTGCCGGATAACCAACTATCGGTTGACTCCCGAGTTCTATAGAGAAATTCGAACTGCACCGCCTGCGACTTCGTCGTACTTCTCACTGCACAAGCGTAACGTAGCATAGATTCTATGCACCGGTGCATATACAGATTGTACGCCGCAGAGAGTCCCGGCTATAAATCGGCCTTAATTGAGAGTTAGCGCGCGCGAGAGAGTGCTCGGGCACATCGTTCTCCGGTTGCGCTAACCTACCTAAACGTATATATATATATATATATATATACAATACGTATATAGCATTGCGATTATCTTTAATTCCTCCTAAATGATAGTTAAACGCCCTTGAGAAGCGTTGTGGTAACCGCACAAGCCACACCGTACCCGATGGTAATAGGAAATAAAGGAAGACTAATGAAAAAACTTTATACGCAACTAAATGCAATTAGGTATATTCCTCTCGATTACATTTTCAGCATCTTAAAATTTTTCACGACGAGAATTAGCGTAATTGTTACATTTTATAACAATTTTTCTTGTTTTCAGAAGAGTTGCAAAATTGGAAAATTGCATAAACCAAACATATTATCATTTGTTGCTCATAATATATTTATTTAATTAAAAAATTATTTCACCCTCCGTGTATACGCCTTTTATGGCATAATCTTAATTTCGATATTAAATTATTTCGAAATAAGCTTAACCTCCTGTTCACATTTTACTTGAATAACTATTATAATATAGTAAATACCATGAAAAGTACAATATAGTATAGATAATATAGTAGATATTATGAAAAGTATTTCTGTTTTTATCCGATTTTTCTTTTAAAACCAGTAACACTTGAAATATCTCGTCTATAACGGATTCAGTGTGCGAACGTAAATAAAGAAAAAACAAGTATGCGCACAGAGGTTTAATAATAAAAGAGACATTTCCTAAATAAAATAAAGCAATAAACAAAGAAAGGCGAGCGTAGAAAATTTGGTCAGAAAAATGGAGAATCGTTGTAATTTTCATTGAATGATTCTCTCAGTATTTTTAGTAAAAAAAAAAACAGAGTTGATAAGACGTCGTGATTTCCAATTTTGTTGCAAACATTTTTTTCTTACCTGTTTATTATTCTGTAAATATGTACAAAGTCTTTTGATAAAATGATAACGCTGCAAGGGCGCGAAATGACTGGAACTCGCTTCGAACCAGTTTCCTGGGGGCTCGCCCGCGTCCGCTTGCCTGCTTGGCTCCGTGTGAACACTTCCAACAGAGCTGCATTACTCCCTAAGTACCCCCGGTCTTGCTGCCAGTACTTATCGCCAATTTATGCCTGTGAGCAGTGGCGGCAGTGGTCGAAGCCGCGAAGAGTGCGACGACTATCGGATCGGCGCGCGTGAGACGAAGCTAACTGTGTGCATCATGGTAGTGGTACTACTATTCATGGTTATCGACGCGTACACCTCGTTGCAACCGCTGTAAAATCGCGTTGATCCGTTCAGCCGTGATTGCAAGTGAACGAAGAAGCTCTCGCGATGCTAATGGTGCGGCGAACTATCGCTCGGCGGCCCAAGAGAGCTGGCCAATAAACTGGTTGTTATACTTTAACATCATATTTGCGGCCGCAGTGAATACATAAAGTACTCTGCTCGAGCCACTCTACAATCCAAACTCTCGTTTTATGTATCCCTAGAAAATTTTACGCGTATACGACCGCTATACGACTCCTAGTCGTATAATATACCGTACTGTGGTAACAGCAGTGTTAGATGTATATGTCGAGTACCGCAAGAACTCTGTACTTTGATGTAATGAATAGCAAAATCTTTCATTCGAAATTCAAGAGTTTCCGACTCGTCGCCGCTAATCTTTTCTTTCTTCTGGTGCTGCAGGAAGTGATGCTCTGTGCAAAGTCAGGGAGGGTCTCGTATATACCTCACGAGAGCTCCAGAGAAGAAAGGGAAGCCTCGAAGCTCAAAGCGCTTCATCGTCGTTGAACATGTTAACCGGCGTGCAATCTCGCGGTAGTAAAGATTCAATGAGAATAAAGAGGAAGCGAGAGCTAAACAGAGAGAAAGAGAGAGAGAGAGAGAGAGAGAGAGAGAGAGAGAGAGAGAGAGAGAGAGAGAGAGAAAGTGAAAAAGAGGACGTGCGGCCGGAACGATGTCTACAGTCTGCACAGGCAGTCAGCCTCGTCGGATTAATGTCTTTATAATTGCACACGGGCCTTTTACCGCGTGCTATGTAGCATACTCGTATAACACGCTGCGTTGCGTTTCGTAAGTATACTACCGCATCGGCAATCTGCTCTGCAGATTTTGTGTCGAGTCCCTCTGACATTACCAACACTGGGAAACACGCGAGTTCTGTCCGGGTATATTCACGCGAGTGAATCACTGAGACTTCTGTGCGAGGAAGTTACCGATTAAAATTTTTATTTTATTTTATTTTTCAGATGTCATATTAACGTAAACGTCGATAAAAGCGCATAGACACTATGGACAAAGGTGTCAAGAAAAATATGGCAATTATGTGATTAGAAGAAAATAAAATTAACTGTCAACAAGTAAATTATTAAACAAAAATAGTTTTTTCGTTTAATGAAAACAATTTTCGTTGCTTTGAATATCAAATGAAAATTATATGTATTTGTGTTAAATTAAATATTCGTCCGTACGTCAATGAAATATTTTATTTCTGTATGAAATTCGCGGTTATTAAATAATAAGATAATTTTTTATACAACTTTTTAGCAAAGAGATAAATATATTAAACACACATATTTGTTTAACGTACATAACCCTCTTTGGCTTACATTTTTAGCAGTTGTAATGACAAACAAAATAATAACCTATCTGCAAAGAATGTTTAACATTTTCAAAAATACATTCCGTCAATGAAAAAATTTTTTGAAATAAAAAATATCTTCCAAAAAAAAAAAAACAAGCAGAAACGTTTTTGGTCCAGACGAAAAATGCTTATAGGGCTACGCCTCCTCATCCGTTACCGTTAGAGTCCCTTTTTTTTTTTTGCTGACGATTCGTCGAATCGTTCCGCCACTCAAGGCCCATATCTCTTTATCTCCTTATAGCTATACAGATTGCAAAAATAAATTGGCGATAGAGTGCTCCATTCGATGAAAATAGATTCTCTTATAAATCTTCCACCTTCGCTCGTGAGTCACCCTCGATTCTCTAATACCATAACTTTCCTGAGAGTGAGAGAACCCAAGATTATCGAAGTGAAACCTTCGGGCACACGAAGTAGACGACGACAATGATGTCAAAGACGAAAGTATCTCGAGTGTCGAACGAGGGACATGCGCGACCGGGCGAGTGCGATCCGTGCACGAAGATCGTCGCCTCCTCCGCGAGTTCTCGCATCCGCTAGACGCAGGAACCTATATCTATATAAGTATATGCGGTGTATAAACGGTAGAAGGCTCCGGGTCCGGTACAATCTACCGTTATATAGTGCATGGTACGAATATAGTATAGTAGTAGCACGAGAGACGATGTTACGGTGTGTTGTTACAGTCGAGACGAAGCAATCCCCCTCGATCCTGCTAATGCAATGGCACATTGTCGATTCGACTCGCGTGGTCGGAGATCCGAAGCGTGCGGGCCCTCTCCTTCTCACCCGGACGCGTTGCTCACCGGTTTCTCTCACCGCCTCCCATCTCCCCTGCATCATCAACGTTTCGTGAAGTCGAGAGAACCTCGGAAACCTCTCTCTTACACTGCACGGAACAAAATTTCCGGAACGGTCGCGTGTGTTCGGTACTCGAGAGGGCACGCGGCACACGCCTCCGCCTCCTACGCGCCACGCTCCGCGAAATATCGCCTGCGGTGCACACGGGGCCGAAGATGTCCGTGAGCAAGAGAGAAGAGCGTCCGCGTTAACCTCCTGGCTATACGATCTACCTGTACTCTGGTTATACACGAATATCTCTGGAGATTGTCGGCTATGTCGGTTATATATATATCGGATACAGTAACGGATAGAGATCGATCGGAGGCACGGAGGATGCGGAAACATCTCGACGATTAATCCTTCTCGGGATGGGATTTTATATGTTTTCAATAATACTTACGGGTTGGTAAATGCGCGTACAAACAATTATGTACGATGCTCCCATGGAAATGATATATTTTCGAAAAATATATATTAAATAAATATTTAAAATATAGTGAAACGAGTATGGAAAGTATTATATCGCATAATGGTTTCTCAACATTTTTCACTACTCACAAAATCACCCTGTAACGATATTCCACTTTTATGATTATTAATTATATTTGGAAATATATTTATTTAGGAATAAAATTAATTTTAAAAAAAGGTACATTTTTAATATTACGCTGAGGCTAAATTTTATCATTCCATGAAGATAATATAGAAATACGATCATCCAGGAGAATACTAGGAAATTAAATAAATGAAATAACAGTAAAATTAAAATTTATACGAATATAAATTATTCAATTGTAAGGTATGTGTTTGCGTGAAATGAAATCATTCCGTTGTAATATCTTCAGCTCATATTTTCCATGTATAATACATAAACATATACACGTTATATCCCATTCATTAAGTCATACATAAAAGTTGAAATTAAATAAAGTTGGAATGGTTGAAATTAAATAAAATTTCCTACAACCCTCTGTAAGGTAGAAGTATGCCGATCGATTTTTATTTCCTCGTAGAGGAAATTTTGTGAAAGATGGACAATGATGAATAAGCAATGTACAATTACTTTGCAAATTTGTTCAAATACTGTCAAAATATTTGACAATAAGATAACAATAACAACATTTGTTAACGCGAGAGACGTTTTTGTAAAATAAAAAATGTAAAATTCTTCTTCAATTTAAAAGCTTTTATCGATTTTTGCTAAATTTAATATCAAACATTGTTCAGTTTTAATACATTTGAGTTTTAAATTGTAGCGTTAAAGTTCCAAGTTAACTCTAGTCGAAGCGTTTACGTTAATTTTTCAAAAAAACTCAAAATCTCATTTAAAAATTGAACTTTTCTATCGTTTGTGATGAAATTCAATCCCAAAGATCGTCGATCGATGTGTTATATTTGTAAAGATTTTTAGAACGATAGCTACAAAATTTACAAAACATTAGCCACGGGAGATTTAAAAAAATTCAATGTATCATAAAATCAGAAAAGTGAGTACTTCACTGGTGAATCAAGATTCAACTTGATAGCTTAAGCTGTCTACGAGTTGTAATGATTTTCAAAGATGCGCATCACACATTACATAGTTATCCAGTTGTGAATCAAGTTTAGTGAATGCACAACACGGTGAGAACACAAATAAAATTAAATATTGATAAATAAGTTCCCTTCAATTGAATTTCATTAATTTGTTCAATTTTTTATAAGATCAAAGAAATACTTTTTACCACTACGAAATAATTCTCCGAATGACTATTTCCTTTTTACTATATAAAGTATAAAATGTATAGAACAGTGAAGCTGAGAGATAACCTGTCATTTTAAAACGTGAGATGATCGAAACTATCCAAAGGACTCGGTGAGTCACTCTCGTTAATGCCGAACGTACATTTTTATGGGTTTGGAATATAGCTACGTAGACTATCTATCAAAGACGAATCGCAGGTATTATCCCTCGTCATTCTCTACTACTATATTAGGTAATCCTACGGAAATCTATTTTCACTATACGTATTCAGTCTACTTGGTTCCCAATAAGCTCTGCCCCCCTCTCGTGACACGAGAGAGATCGATATCGATTAATCGTTCCGCGACTGGGTCATCCTTCTTGCACGCGTCACCGGGCAAAGCACTATATCTCTCGTCGACTCAGGACCGCTTTACCTCTCTCGCTACCCATTCCAACTGTCAATTACTATACATATACCATAATACTTCTTGTTGGATTCCAAATTCGAGGGTATAATATACATATATGTACGTATACTATAAACGTATATTATATAGTTGGACGCCAATATAACTACATATATGTGGTAGAACCAGTGACGCGTTAATATATCGCCAGAGATCCGATAATTTCTCTCCGCATGTCTATTAGTACTCTCGATCTACCCACTCTCAAACCTCCATTCATTTTATTATGTGAATTTCGCTGGTTATCCCAAATAGTTCTGATGCTTCGAGTCTCGTTCGTATCACAAAAAAGAATTGAATTATCTCTTGGATACGGATATTAATAATATTCAATGCAAAATAACCGGTATCGCCAGTATTAAGTAGTGATATAGATCCGAGCTTAATATCGGACAAGGGGCTAGTTTGATTGAGTCAGGTAAATTGAGGTAATTTTAAAGAGATATCAAAAGCAATGTTATTGTATTGCTTTGCGTCTTTAAATTTAAATTATTCGATTTACCCTGCTAATGGGAATGCTTGGTGTATTGTACTTGGTAATAAAATATCTATTCCGCTTGAAACAATGCGCTACCCGTCGGGTGATAACAAAGACTTAAATGCAAATTTATTCGCTACGATTGATCTTTCGAATAAAAGAGGAGAACGGTGAATCGCGTCTTACAATTCTACAGTTCACGGTTCTCGTTTTTTTTTCGTCTAAAAGATCAATCGTAACGGAAAAATTGGCGAAAATGTTTGCTATCCCGCTCACTGTTATGGCAAATCCGAGAGAGATGCATAGCGCATCATCGTAACGCAAAATTTCGATGCTAGGACGTTGTCATTGTACATATATTATCGTAAAGTTTTAATATAAACTTAACGTCCCCATAGTACTTTTGTGGATATAGTCGATATATCCGAACGTAGATACATAGTAGACGATGCTCAGGGACCAATTATGTCGTGGCGGGAATCCATACGGTTGGGATTCCCCGTCGTGTGTCTCGCTACGATCCCCACGATCTACATATATTCCAGTACGTTTACGTAGAGACCAATGTAGATATACGTATACGTTCCATGGTGGATAGTTGACCGGTTGGCATCGTCCCGACCGTAGGGATTTCCTAATGTGGACAGTGGGAAGCTTTAGGCGGGTTAGTAACTTTGTAGATCCGCACTTTCGAAAGGCAATGCAGAGCCTAAGAAAGGGACGGAAAGAGGGATATTCTCGCTGCTCTATACGTGCACGAGAATAGGAATTCCTGCTCATTACGCCATGCAAATACACCCGGATACGGTGACGACGACCACCGCCGCCGAGAGTCTGCCCTTCTGCATCGATTGCGAGAAAGTAACCGAGGGATAAGAAGAAATAAATAACGAAGACTCGAAAGGAATAAAACAACGATAAGAAAAAAAAATGGGAAAACGTTATAAGCGAAGATTTATATAAAAAGTACATAAATTACAACTCTTTCAATGATCTTAATGAAATAACGTTATTGTGAAAATTAAGTGAAAAACACATTTTTAAGCTTGCTTTAAATTATCCAGTATCGCACCACAGCAGATATAATTATTTGTTTACACGAATTATTTTGAAAAAAATAATAAATAACACAAATTTATTAAACAATCATTATTTTACCATAGAAATTTTAGTCCGTAATACCTTCTAGTACATACAATTTGTTGTCGTAAAGCTTAATACTTTTACAGATTTTGCTGCAATAGTAAAATATAATTATTGCAAAAATTGTATCAAAGTTACATTCTACATCTATTTCTACGTGAGTGTATGCGGCGAAAAACGAATAAGAGTAAAGACATTTGCTATCAGTAAAGTTACTATCTCGTGGTACATTGGGCCTGGCACTAATTAGACAGTACCCCGGTACTTGTATAACTCCCACGAGCTCGAGCGGCTCCGGCGCTTAGACCACTCACTCACATTCTCGTTATTCTATTTTTCTTTCTTACGTTACATGCCTCACGGGTAGCGGTGTAGTGCAGAATATATAGAGAACTCGGAGGAACAAATCGACGATGAGATGGGAGTAGTCGTGCCGAAGCTTATGCTCGGTTTACCAGCGCATCGTCTGCCTGAATAATCTTTGCCGCTGTAGATGTACTATACGATACGGAATTACGCGAGTGCCTTAAACATCCAGCACATTCAACGCGGGTACTGGAAGTAAAAGCATAATATACACGTACCCACGTATTTCCTGCTCCAGCGGGAGTAAACTCGAGCAACAGTAGCAACGCAGTGTATAATGTGTGCTGGTGGACTCGAGTAGCTCACCTGAATTTTCACACTAGCCATGAATATGCAGTGAAAGGGTTTACATAGCATATATAGTTGAACCTGAGCTGCCTTGTTCCTTCGCGCGAGTCGGAAAATTACGGAAAAGCATTAAAAGCAGAGAAAAGGGACTTATGATAGACCAGAAGCTTTTGATGCGATGAGTTTCCCACTGGATTTCGTCTGTCCGACTGAAAGGGTTCACGATTTTGATGCAGCTATGAAATCGTCAACGTCTCGAGATTTTACTAAATTGTATCAAGCATGGATCTCCACAAATATATAAAATCAGTCCGACTGGCAAGATTCACTTCTACATTTGTAACGAAGAAAATTTTTTACGTGAAATTTTAAGTTTCACTTGTATCGTTAAGTTACGTTAAATAAAGGGTGATTTTTTAAGAGCTTGAGAACTTTTTTTTAAAAAAAAACGCATAAAATTTGCAAAATCTCATCGGTTCTTTATTTGAAACGTTAGATTGGTCCATGACATTTACTTTTTGAAGATAATTTCATTTAAATGTTGACCGCGGCTGCGTCTTAGGTGGTCCATTCGGAAAGTCCAATTTTGGGCAACTTTTTCGAGCATTTCGGCCGGAATAGCCCGAATTTCTTCGGAAATGTTGTCTTCCAAAACTGGAATAGTTGCTGGCTTATTTCTGTAGACTTTAGACTTGACGTAGCCCCACAAAAAATAGTCTAAAGGCGTCAAATCGCATGATCTTGGTGGCCAACTTACCGGGCCATTTCTTGAGATGAATTGTTCTCCGAAGTTTTCGCTCAAAATGGCCATAGAATCGCGAGCTGTGTGGCATGTAGCGCCATCTTGTTGAAACCACATGTCAACTAAGTTCAGTTCTTCCATTTTTGGCAACAAAAAGTTTGTTAGCATCGAACGATAGCGATCGCCATTCACCGTAACGTTGCGTCCAACAGCATCTTTGAAAAAATACGGTCCAATGATTCCACCAGCGTACAAACCACACCAAACAGTGCATTTTTCGGGATGCATGGGCAGTTCTTGAACGGCTTCTGGTTGCTCTTCACTCCAAATGCGGCAATTTTGCCTATTTACGTAGCCATTCAACCAGAAATGAGCCTCATCGCTGAACAAAATTTGTCGATAAAAAAGCGGACTTTCCGAATGGACCACCTAAGACGCAGCCGCGGTCAACATTTAAATGAAATTATCTTCAAAAAGTAAATGTCATGGACCAATCTAACGTTTCAAATAAAGAACCGATGAGATTTTGCAAATTTTATGCGTTTTTTTTTAAAAAAAAGTTCTCAAGCTCTTAAAAAATCACCCTTTACAAACATCTCAGACGCGCTTATCGCTCTAGCGAAACCATTGAATTTTCTTTATCTTTTTTTCGTTTGTTTTCTTAATAACATAATAAGTAACAAGTATATCGATCTCTAATCTAATATTTCATTTTTATTTTATAACGTCTGCAACAGTTTTAGTATCGAGCTGGTAACACGACGTTTTTTTTTTTAATTTCCTTAATTACCGACGTAACTTTTGTTTTTATTCGGCCAATCTAACTAGCCTCGTACCTTTATTCTCTATCCGCATTCTCCCGTTTCTTTGGGGGGTTTTTGTTTCATTATTCCCTAGCAAGCAATAGCTCGTGAAGAGAGTTACGAGAATGATCTCGAGAATAGCCATTCCCCGTTACCAGTAGTAAAGGTTTTTTCTACTGCATTGCGAGATGAGCCAGGTACGTTATATAGCAACTCTGTTGTAACATACTACCTCCCCAAGTATAGTGCTAGGGTAAACGAGACATTATTTGTACGCCTCAGGAACCTCGAGACTCTCGGCTGTTGATCCGACCGCGTGGGTGGGTCGCAGAGACTATTATTATTATTTTATTTTTTTACTAACATGCACCGTACGAATTCTCAAAGAGAAGGGAGTAAGGAAGGGCGCGTTACGTTTTTTCAAGCGATAGAGTATAGGAACGATACGTTGCATAGGTGTGCACACTATTGTAGTGGACGTAGTTAAAGTCACAATCGTTAAGTCGGGTCGCTCCTTCCACGACTTCAGAATGAATACGAATGAAGTACGAGCTGCATATGCATCAGTGACATCCCTGGATCGTCAGATGAAAATTTATTCCAGTGTTATGAGATGCACCTTCGAGTTTCTCGTATCGTCCTTGTTCGTCTTTGCGGTTTAAACGAAACGCGATGATTCTGCGTTTACGTAAATTATTCTCACTCGAGATGCTTCACAGTGTCGATACGATTACAAGACGTTAACACGACGGAAGACTCTCCGCAGGACTGGGAATTTATTAAAAATCGAAACGTCTTTGATTTTTTCTTCGTTTTTTTTGACTATGGTTCATTGAGGTTTTCAATTTTTTTTTCCAGATTCGTAATCAGTATTTAACTCTTTGATACTATTGTAATTTTATAATCGGTATATCTCACTGGAAACAAATATTTATTCGATTGAAATTTATGTTATTTCGTTGAAAGAAATCTCGTTAATTCGTTTTCTGGATGAAACACAGAATATTTGTTTGAATCCAACGATTTTTCGAGACTCGTACATGTTATCACAGTGCTGTAGACTTGCCTATCTTCTTTTTTTTACAAAATTTTCAACTATTTTAACTTATTATTTAACCGTGTATTGTTATTTTTTTTCAATTAATTTTATTTCATTGCAGTACATTTTTGTCGTGATGGCAGTACTCGTGCTCGAAGCCGGAGTCGGAGCACTCGCTCGTCTTTACGAGGAACAGGTCGGTCCTGAACTCAAGATGACCCTCAATCGTACATTCCTCGACAATTACTCCGTAAGATCCAGAGAAACTACGGCCATCGACCAGATGCAGATAGAAGTGAGTAATAACGATAAACAGTTGAATAAAAATTATCCTTTTACGGTAAACCAGATTGATTATTCTTTGATTTTTTTTTCTATCATCGACTGATGTATCGGTCAACAACGAAATTCTCCTGTATGAGCATGTGCATCCACGTTGCAAGGTTTATCGTAAACTTAAGTCCGGGTAGACAATATCCCGTAAAGGATCGTACGTTGCTGGAACGCGAAGTTGCCCTCCGGAACGTAATGGGGCCTACAATTTTCTACCTTCCAGGCTTACCGGTTACTACTGGTATCTAATGTTTCTTCTGGACGATCGTTATCATTACAGACAATCAAATACAAACGATTCTTCGAATTTTTATCCTTAATCCTTGATACTAGAACCAGAAATAGCTTAAACGAATTCTCGTTAACCCGATAAAATTTATCATTACCGTCACCATTGCCCTTCGATTCATTTTGTATTATTTTTTTTTTTAAATTGAAATTAAACTAAATTTTTCAATGTTTCAGTTCAAGTGCTGCGGTGCTCTGAGATTCGAGGATTGGCTTGTCAGTGAATGGTCCAAGGACGAGGATGTTCTGCGCGATGGAAGTCTCGTACCCGATAGCTGTTGCAAAACCGTGACTCCGCTTTGCGGTAAGCGAGATCATCCATCGAATATTCAGTACACGGTGAGTCCCGCTATAGAGTTTATGGTATAAAATATTAATCCATAAAATCTTTGACTACTGCCAATTTCAATTTGAAAGAAAAAGTATCAACTTTGTAACGACAATAAATAATTGAAGAGACATTTTATTTGTAACGAAAAAATGATAACGATCGAGGCTAAAAAAATGGATTAACAATTTACCGATAAATGACATTGTAATTATATATAAAATAAATAAAATATTTGATTAATTCTTTCTATTATAAAAAATGGTAACAATAATTATCGTATGTCTTTCAGGGTTGCATATACAAGTTCCTGGAGACGACGAAGGATCACTTGATCATTCTCGGTGCGGTTGGTTTGGGTTTGTCGGTGCTCGAGGTCTTTGGCATAATTCTGGGTTCCTGCCTCTATATAAAACTGAGACACGATTTCGATGACTGAGATTTACTTCACCACGAGGACAATAACAACGGCCGGTCGTGGTGCAGATACGCGCAAGATCGCGTTTGACAGGAGGATTAGCCCCGAGTGATGTGACGTAGTGTTACCGAAGAATTTCAAGAACTCGGAGGCCAATCGAGTCAGTGTTGAAGTTTTTATTTTCAAGAACCACTTGTCGTCACGTTGCTCGTTTGCTCGAGAGAATTTTCACTCGCCTCGAGGGCCGAGTATGTTAGACATTCTCAGAATTATTTGAGCCACACGAATCGGACTCTTAGGCATATTCGTAACGTCCCTATTTATAGCGCCAATGGAAATGAAAAATCGTGAATCTCTCTCTCTCTCTCCCTCTCTTTCTCTTTCTCTCTCCCCCTTAATGTTTCGCTAGCGAGTGAGCGTGTGGCGTTTATTCAATTATTTTCGACCGTGACGCAGGCGTCTCGGTACAAATCAATCGTAATTTCGATACTGCCACTACGACGTATCATTGTACATTTAATAATGAAACGAAACAAACGAAAATAATTTGACATAAAAAAAAAATGAAATATCGTATGCACGGCATCGACGAGGTCCCGCGGCTCAACCAAATACGACCAATATATAAACTACGACTGAATTCTTGCGATCGTTAAATCGCTCGAGAAATCTCTTTGCCGCAATCACCAAATAGAGATCCGACGTGAACGGATTATTCTCTGCCTTTTTCGTATACATTGCGGGAATCCCCTAGCTGGGAGGTTGATGAAAAGAAAAAAAATATATTAAAAGAAAAAAATAATAAAACGAAGAATAAATCAAACGTAAGAGTGTGTAATAATAATAAAACGAAATATTAGAGTTAAATCCTTTCTCGTTCCATGTGTGCGCTCGCTGTGCCGATACTGCCAATCGAAATTCTTTAGACTTCTAGTTACCTTAGTGAAGTCAATACTTCTGGTTAGAACGTTTTATACAGTTTCAATCGACACCTATCGCTATCTATAATCCTGCGCAATGAAAAATCAAATAATAAAATGAAGACACGCAGTATTTGTGAGAGTAGGAAAAAATATTTGTGGCTACGTGTATAGTTGACACTCGCGATTATTAAAAAACCGCGAGACGTCATGAGCGTTTTTGTACCGTAGAGTCATAGTCGCGATTACGGATAAATATAGAATAGAGCAAAGAAAATTTGTATAGAATCGTACACAGTGCCTTTGTAAATCGATAAGCAAAAGCGATATTTTTTATTCTGAAAAAAAAAGAAAAAATACATAAATTCTCATAATGTTTATTCGTTTGTCATCATCTTACTTTGGAGTCTGTAATTGTAGCTTTCAGATTATATTTGTCACTCCCCGATGCACGCACGTAATGCCTCCAAACAGTATTCACACGAATAATTTCGTTGTAATCGGTATAAATTGTTATTATTATTTTATTATTTATGAAAATTTAAGGTTTCTTTATTATTATTGTATTCGCTTGCGAATATTCAAGCAATTGTCTCCGAAGTGTATTCGTATGAATATTAACAACTATAGCTATACTACTGTTGCGTTATAACATATAATTACATAAAAAGATTATACATATTGTATATTGTACATATCAAGCGCTATTCTGTTACGAATAAATGTAAAAATCAATACGAATTACCCTTATATTGATTGCGGTTTATGTAAAATTACGTCGAGTTTGACAGCTAAGAATGTGACATATAAAATTGTAGTTTATAACTAGAAAATAACTCTGACGAATATTTTCAAATTGCGAAGATGTAGATTCTACTGTTTATTTTTATCAACTGCAGGTACATGATCAATGACAGTATTTGTCTCAATGTTAAGAGGAGAATGCGTAGATAAGATGTATATCTTCTCTTTTTTTTTTCAGAAATGGTTAACATTTGGAATAATAACAAATTAGGTTCATGTGCGGAATGACTAGGTGCATCTAATCCTGATTTTCTTTTGTCTGATAGATACACGATCTCTCTGGGGAAATAGGGAATCTGTAATTTTGTAACTCAGTCGGTGTGTCAGAGCGCTTTAATACAAAACTTGGAAATTTCTCAATCATTTGATTCTATTACTGTATTAGAAAATCATTCGACTTGTATGTTATCTTACTGTTCAATGGTTACGTAGAAATAGTACGTAAGTAATGGATAAAAAATATTTCAAATCATCGTCGTACATTTTCAAAGATACGACGTTAATTCGAATGCATCTGTGGAATCAGATACGGAAATGGCTATGGCACATTTATGACTGTATTTATTCTACCAAAAGCATGTTCACCGCCATTTGATTTTGGAAAAGATTTTGTACCGTATAATACGAATCTACCGTATTACAACTCTAACGGAAGCGAAAGAATGAATATCTCAGCAACGCAATAACTTTATCGTAATTGAAAGTCTTTCAGTTCATCGCTGCCAAGGAACACAACTTACTGGCGTTTTACCCCAGCAGATTGGACGACGCTGAAAAACCATAAAAAGCGACCGTTAAAAAGTGAGAGTTCTTAGACCATAAAAAGACCGCAAAGAAGACGACAGTTGACCACAAGACGACGAAGATCATAAAGGACCATAAAAGATCGTGAAAGACCACGCAAGGTGGTTTGTAATAACTATTAACATACACATTTATTTAACAATTTTTTCATCAAGCGACCGAATTGATTTTTCCTGGATGAGGTGATCGTTCGAAGGGAAAGTGAGGAGTCAAAAAGAATTTAGGGGAAAAGGGGGAAAAATATATCTGACATATCGAAACAATAGTTAAAATATATTTAAACACACAAAAGGCAGCGTTCGATCGCCTCCATGGACGATTGTGACGAGAACGGAAAGGACGAAAGAAGAAGCAAATCACAAAAGACATTACCTCGTTATAAAAATTGTTATGAATCGACTTTGACCGCATATGCGAAGGTTGGTATCAATTCCATCATTCGTAATATTGACAATTGTTAACTAAAATTATTTTTGCGCATCGCGGGACGAAATAATTGAACGCGTATGCATGATTAATCTGTTTCTCAAATGTTCGACACCGGTATTCCGTAAATACTACTGTTGTGTTTGATAATTATTGCCGATCCTTGTATATTGTCGTTTAATTGTGACGAATGTTCGCTCCGATGTCGACATAAATTTTCGAATGCGCTACGCTTCGCAATAGCTGTCCACAACCTTAAAGTTTTCGACGATTAAGCCGCACACAATAGAATTACCCGTACGAGCTTTGACTATTTGCAATATTTTCGCAAACCGATTATTTGTTAAGGTTACGTAGTTATCACATGATTTTGTACTGTCTTTTTTTCGTCCACAGATGTACTTGACACTGTTAATCGACGCCTGCTTGAATACCGCAATTGAATTGGGTTTATGATCGTCAACATGAACGTATTTGAACTGCCAATCAGATGCTTTGCGATAATCTCTCCTTGGAAGGGTTTTGAATTCCGTATCGGTACTGATGTGTTCGTGCCTTTGTAATAATCTTATTCGTTCTTTTTTCCCTCCAGTCATTAAGATTGAATGTATCCGATTCCTTATTATTCGTGGTGTTGCATCATTATACACGATATTTTCGATAAATTGACTCATTACAAATCGTTTTAATGATTTGAAGTGGTCTTGTTGTTGCACTTGTTACCGAGTCGATAATTCGCTTATTAAACTAATCGAACGGAAACGCGGTATGGGTCCATATCGGTCCTCAATTTTGTACTGCATCCGCCAAATGATTTAGAAGGTGGATATTAACCTTCATGTTTGATGCACCGAATATTTTTTGAAATTTTTCGATGTAATTTGTTAGTAATAGTCGCACATCTTTCATTTCTTCCGTACTTATCGAGTCCTTGTTGAAAAAATATATAACTCGTGAAAGTAAAGTGTTCCAGAACACAGTCCCGAACAATTCCTTTTAGACACACCGTGCCGTAGTAAAGCAGCCAATTGCGCTACTCCGAAGCTTTCCAATGCTTCACACTTTTTATATCCCTCGGTTTCCTCGAGATTCTACTAGGTCTTCGTATTATCGCGAGCCATGAATTAATTTTTCTCAAATATGCAGGCGTTCCGCGGTACCAACACTTTGTTGCGTTCCCAAACAAAAGTAAGCAGGTGTGAAGTTTAGTTACATTCAAATCAGGATCAAGAAGATGGCCACTTCAAATATTTTTCAACATTTTAGATTAGCTGGCATAAATACTTGGATCTTATATAGGAAAACGACAGGTGAGAAAATATCGAGAGAAGACTTTATGTTTCAAGTAGCAACTAAACTTTCCAGTGAAAATGCTGAACCGAGGATGGAATCACGAGAAGGTTATGTCCAAAGTACTTCAAACAGGTCACCTTACCTGGTGAACTCGTCGGAACTACTTCATTGGCCGTTTCTCTCGACGAGGATGCATTTGTAACTTCGTCACAGTACATTGGTACGTCATTCGTATAATGTGACTGCTTTTGGTAATAGACAATTATTAATGGATATTCACACCGTAAAAATGATCAGTATTCATCATCCTGATATCAACGTATACTTTTGATATCAATCGGTTTCATATTCAACGCGACCATAAAGGTTCCTGTTACGAAAGAGTCCAATTTACAAAATATACTTCCTCAGGCGGAACTGAATAAATATAAATAATATGTTACCTGCAAATTAGATATTTTAAAAATTTGCAAAAGATTCTTGATCGTGGACGCACAACCGGAACAGGTTTCTCCGTTTGTTCTTCAAGGTGCTGTTCAGTTTCGGCTTTGTGAATGGGTACTTCTTCCAACGATTATCTTCGCTGAAAGACATTTTGATCCACAGTACCTGTTTGGTCCGTTACACATAAATTAGACGTTAAACATAAGTTGAGGAACGCCACCAATGTGATATTGACATTTGCTCGGTACCGTAAACTACGCAGTTAGACTACACTTGACAGAGTCACCACATGGTTATAGCTCTGCTCATTACTATATATATGTTACGAGTCGCGTAATAGCCTCGAAGGAGCTAATAACGTCACGAAATAACACGATAAAGTCGTTAAAAAAAATATATATTAAATAAGAACAAATTAATAACGAAAGCATCGATGCGAGGCGGGCGCGTGTAACGTGTGCGTATTATTCGCAACAAAGTGTTAACAAAGACGAAAACGTGTAACAACAAAAGACAAAGTGCAAGGACAAATAATTAAAGTGTGTCTTGTTAATATCAAGTTGCTATTGTATACTAAAACATCTGTAAAGACAAAATTGAGACATCTTAAAAAATAATATTGCAAGTGAAAATACATAGTATTTCACTAGTGACAGTGTTATAGTTTTTGTGAAAGAATACGAGAAGTTAGATTTTCAATTTGAAAGTTTAACATTCATAAAATCGAGAATGAGTGACTTAGGTGAAATTATGTTCACGTTGTGCGTGGGATTGGTAATTTTGGCTTTCCACTTTTGGGCCATCAGTACTGTGCCCGAGGAAGCGCGGGATGACCCGCGCTTTGGTGAAATTAGTTTCATCTGGGGGTATGCTACGAGATCTGTGAAGGAGAGTGTCTTGAATCTCCTGAAAAGAATTTAAGACGTCCCTAAGGACCTGCTAAATGAAGCCCTAGCTTGAAGAAGAAAGAAGAAAGATGAACGACGAAGATGAAAAAGAAGAAGAAAGAAGAACCTGTCAGGGACATTTCAGAATTGTTTCAGAAACCATTCAAAGACTTCCAAGAGTTATTTCACAGATCGAACTTTGACCTGACTCTGGCCTCATTATAACAATAATAAGTGTATTACAGGCCCAAGAGCTTTGGGACATAGAGAACCGTGCCTCAAGCTTGTGAATTATTTCGTACGTGTTAACTAAACTCAATAAAAATGTTTGGGAATGTATTCAATTAAAACGGCAGAAAAAGTAAAACATCCATAAACGAATGTGCTGACAGAAATTATTTCAAAAATATTATATAAAAATATATTACAGATCACAAGAGAAAATTAAAACAGACGAAGCACTATAAATTTGTAGTTCAATAGGTACGGAACAATAAGAGTATTTTTGATAAATGTTTTTAACTATTCTGAAAAGCGTTACCGTCGGCAAATATCAGAGAACCGCAGAACAATTAATCTCTCTAACTTTGTACTTCGAAGTACGAAGAGGTACTTTTGAGTTTTTCTCAAGGTAAAGCAATCAGAATAATTAAAAAAAAAAGGCAAATGCCTTTGATTCAGTATGAAATTTTCTGAAATCAATCTGAATTTTTCTGAAAATTTTGGAAAGTAACCAGTTGGACTATATCAGAAAATGTTCAACCTCGATTGCTTTAACGATTCCTGAATTATCGGCGATTGGACTTTCGGGGGCCCTGCACAGACATCGGTGACTCCAATTTTGTATTATTTCATGAAAATATTAAGAATCGCTTACAAATGAGACAAAAAAAACTGCCCTGGTTCGAACAATATTTATCTCATGTTTGGGATGGTCAATATTCTTGAAATGACACAAGCCTTCGGTAAGATTATAATTAGTAGGTGTATACATTTTTTAAAAAAAGCTAATAAAGTACAATCATGCGATATCTACATCAATCTGAGGATAGCGTAGTAGGGTCATCAATTACTTTTACATAATTTAATTAGCCTAAGTTATAATGTTGTAAATTGATTTCCTTTTTTCTCTAAAACGGGCGCACGTGGAATTTAACCTGAAGTCTATTACAGAATGGTATTCAAGTATTCGCATCAATTTATTTATGACTATCGTCATAAATTTATTAACTCACACCTCAACTTATCCTGTGATAACGTTGTTTATGTTATCACTTGAATCCCCAGTAAATTCTGAAAAATTTCGAGATCGCTCGGTACGAAGCACGTGGAATAAAGTAAAAACTTGGGAAAGGGTAAATTTGGAGCGAAATAATAACTGGTTTAACATAAATAACGTTTTATTATGACATTGTTCCTCGATATCGCTGTTAAACTCCAACACTTTTCTTTATGCAAAATAATTATCTTGAATAGAAAGTCCGGAAGCATAAATTGGTATATTAAAAATATTCAAAAAGTCTTCTTTGGGATACAAATAACAGAATAATAACGAATACATGTGTTTAAAATTCAATATACAGATTTATGCATTGAGGCTTCCTATTTTTATACATAAATTCTTCAGATTATTCTTGTTGATCCACATTTCCATATAACCAACTTTTACAATATCTAGTGTTTGTCTCAGTTTATTCGCTCTTTCAGTCAGATAATACTGCATTTTTTTTCCTCTTCCGTAAAATCATTGTCGAACAATACCTAACTCCCCTTTAAAGCTTTTTTCTGTTCATTAACCACATCTTTGCCTCACATTCCTTGAATCTCACGAAATACCTGCGCAGAACAAAATAGTCTGGTATGTGGAGTCTAGGATGGAGTCCGGGCAGTCTAGGAGAGAGTCCATCCTTTACTCCATCCCATACTATTTTTTTCTGCGTAAGCACGTGTTTTTTACTTCTTCTGGCAAAGTTCGTACTTCTTTCAATACCATGCCCAATATGCCCATCTACATCTCTTCCATTTGATTATTATCGCGTTATTTCTTTTTCGCTGTCTTCGTATCCTTTCGACCATCTTCTTTTCTTGACAGGGCAAGATAAATGTTGGGTATTTGCTTCGATCATAGGGAGTAGCGTCTATTAATTTTTGGAGATCAATATTACTTAAATAAGTTAATATAATTTCGATAATCTCCTCAGGTAGCTGGTACCCTAACAAGGAACTGAGAGAATTCAAGCTGCGGAATATCAACGCATTTCGTTTTTGTGCTCTGTTATAAAAATATTCTATCATTTTTGAATATAATGGAAATTTGTCTTTGTAATCGCCTAATGCTAAGCTTTTATTCATTGCAAACGTTCGGTTTCCACAATTCGTAACTCTCTGCTTTGTCAAAAGGGTATACAAAGAAATATTAGAATTACCAATATTTTTCTCTTTCATATCTGCGACTTCGGTTTGGTAACGTGGATAATGTAGCTTTTTTTTCCACCGGGCAATGCCGAAGTTACCAACGATGTCCAAATTTGTGTCACTCACGTACAGATTTAAGGCTTTCAATTTAAGTATGTGCTCTATATGTAACGAAATCGTTGTTTCATAGTACCCGACATCTTTTTCGCTTTCTACAGAATAATGCAGTGATGTATGACCGTCGTTACTCATAATATTAACGTCAGAACCGCACTCCAAAAGTTGCGCAACAACCCACAAATTACGATTGCTGGACGCAATATGAAGTGCCGTTTTACCATCGTCGTCTCTGGAATCAACATGTGCTCCGTATTTCAGCAACGTCATTACAGTTCTTTCATCGGCTAAGTGCAATGCTGTTTTTCCATCTTTTCTCTTAGCTGTTATATCGGCTCCACTGTTTAAAAGTACCTCGGTTATCACGGCGTTTCTTCTTATTGCAGCAATGTGAAGTGGTGTTGAGCCGTTTTCGTCTACAGCATTGACGTTGGCTCCCCTGCTAATTAATTCAACTACTAGGCTATAATTTGAGTACTCAGAAATTGCGGTATGCAACAGCGTACAATCAGCTGTGGACAGAAACGAAGTTACTTCCAGACAGACTTTGAAAATAAGGAACATTTTGTCATATTTTAATATAATTTCAGAACTCATATTTTTTAATTTTGGCCGATCAGCTCCATGTTTCAATAGAAGATCCACTATTTCTTTCTTTTGATATTTAATTGCCACGCAAATTGGCGTTACATCATTTTCGGCGTTTGCGTTAATACTGGCGCCGTTATCAAGAAGGAGTTGGACGGTTTTTGCACATCCTTTCATCGATGCAAAATGGAGCGGTGTATATCCTCGATAGTCATTATCTGTAATTACTACAGAATCAACGTGGGCTCCGTGCTTCAACAAATTTGCAGCAATGTTTACATGTCCAGCTTTAGCGGCTATAGCAAGTGCTGACATTCCATTCTTGACATGAGTATCAACACGAACATTATTTTTCAAAAGAAACAGCACAACTACCTCATTACACATATAAACAGCCTCATGAAGCAGTGGTTGGCAATCACTTGCATCATTAATATTAGCTCCATTGCGTAGCAGCAGTTCCAACATTTGCTCTATAGGCGGAACGTCATATAGAGGTGACAAGGGGATATCAAAATTAATACCCCAATCGTCGTAAATTGTATAAAATATTGGGGATTTTCCATTTGCGTCTTTTGCGTTAAGATCAGCTCCATAGTTTAACAACCATTTGACTACTTCTAACTTTTGTGTTTCCACTGCAAAATGCAAAAGTGTGGCGTTCTTGTGATCTATTATCATATTAATTTCAGGAACATACTTTGCAAAATGCTCTAGAATTATTAAATTTTCCTCTCGAACATAGTAGCGTCGTATGGTCATGTTCCGCATAAAGGTCAGCACCAAGTTCGAAAAGTACTTTGACTGTTCTGTCATGTTGTCTCATAGTAGCTCTATATAGTGGTGTTAAATTTTTGTAATCACTGTTAACAAGACCACCCTTACTCACAAGAAATTTAACCATTTCCTCGTTTCCTTCTTCAGCGGCATAAGACAGTTTTCTTGAATGATTTGTGTCCCCCCTAAAGTCCTTTATATAGATAGCTTCATAGTTAACAAGATCTTCAGCAATGTCCAAATGTCCTTTTCTAACAGCAATATCGAGAGGCCTCAATATATCTGAAGTTGCGTTAGTAAAATAGAATTTATTATTCAGAAACAATTTTACGATTTCACGATGACCATTTGCAGCAGCAATATAAAGTGGGGTATAACTATATTCATCGAGGCTGTATCCATTGAATCGTGCTTTAGGATTCAAACAAGCCTCTTGGTTTAAAAGTTTACCGAAAATTGTTGAACATCCTATCTCTGAAGCAGCATGAAGTAGCGTTTTTCTAACTATTCTATAACTATTTTTACTAATATTGGGTACCTTGTAAGGTATTATAGATCTAGAAAAAGCCCTTTGGTTTAAAAGTTTTGATACAATTGTTGAACATCCTATCCATGAAGCAACGTCCAGTGGGGTTATACCATTTTTGTCACAAACGTTGATACAAGCTCCTTGATCAAGAAGTAATTGTATTACTTGAAGTTTCTGCGTATCAGTTGTAGAATCATGCAAAGCTTTTGCCCATATATCATTGGGATTTTCTTCCATCATGGTTGTTGATATCGAACCGCGAATGAAGCGATTGACAAAAGCAGGTTCTCGACACAGTATCACGGTCTGTGATCTAACTGGGATGAAGTATGAAGATGCCTACTTCTATAGTTGAATAATGGCCAATGGTGTTTTTCTCTGATCAAAAGACTTTCTGTAAATATATATTTTTTTTTAATACATGGTGTTGATTATTAGATTTCATGATATTTTAAGACTTCATTTGGCACACCAGACAGACGTATGAGAATCGATTGGGAGAATATCATTAAATCCCAAGTCACGGTGAACAACATCAGCAAGGTATAGATGTTACTAATAATAAATAGATTTTTCTGGTCTGCGGCTTGCAGCGATGACATGTTGGACTTACCTTATAAAAATATGATCTATGCCTGGTTTTGGATTTTTATTTTTAACAGAGTAGACATTTTGACCGATTTACGCTACCCATCAAAAATAGTAGAATTTTACCAGTTTGAAGTTCTATTATTGTGAGCGGTTACCACCTGAAAAATGACATATGATTATGCAATTAATTCCATTTCAAATATCTCCTTCGGTCTGATGAAATCTGGATAAGAGCCGGGATGGGTTCTCACTTAGGCATAGTGCTTTTGCACAGTTCCCACTAAGTGCCCAGGACGCCAGTTATCAACGAATGCTCGATTCTCGAAACGTATGTCGTATACCCGACGCTCAAGGCAGCTCCAGTAAACGCGAGGCAAGAAGCCTTTGTTCAAACGACGCCACGTGTAAAATTCAGGATGACGCCGGTTTCCGAGCGGCAACGACTACGCATTGATTATCTTAATATCGTTCGTGTTTATTGTGTAATACAAATTACTACCAATTCACATTATTTAATACTGTTCTTTTGATAAACGACTAATTCTTTCATCAAATGAATATCTCTCTCAGCTCCTGTACTCGCAAGGATCGACGACTCGTGCCGAACCTTGAAGCTTGAATATTCGGGGCTTCCCACTCAACTGACCTACATATATATTTTTCGGCGCGAGCTCATTCGTGCTTATATCTTGGTGCGGACGGGCCACAGTACCAAAGGATAAACCTTGGATCTACAAAATTATATGAATCCCGCTATATTTATGTTCCAAGAGTTATTACATATACCTAAAGTGACAAAGTTCACTTGAAGCAATAAAATTTAATTTATACCTGAGGCAAGAAACGTATTAAAAACAACAGGATGAGGATCGAGAAATTCGCACGATATGAAACAAGCGAGGATTTACTATTTTTTATGGACTTTGGTGCTTATGTATTTCGGTGTAACAATTTGTCGCGACGTGAGCGTGTATGCCTTGTAACGCGCGCATCAATGGTTCAAGACACAATGACAGATTTGTCATAATCGTTTGAATTTTGTCATCGAACGATTTTACCGCTCGTAGAGGCAGCCTATACGGGGAAATCGTAAAAAAATACAAATCATGAATTTCTTTCTCTCTCTCTCTCTCTCTCTCTCTCTCTCTCTCTCTCTCTCTCTCTCTCTCTTGTATCATACCAGCGGTCGGTATTAAAGAGCAAATAGATTATCGACAGTGTTGTCTTCGCATAAATCATAACTATGGCGGCTGCCATGAACGCTTCTTGGTGTTTTTCAAAGCCGGTTCAATAAATCAATATTCACGTATTTGACCGTACCTTTAATGAGTATAATGTGATACGTTAAAGCGACATTTTCGGGGCGCCGTGTCAGTAAATATCGGAGAATATTTGTATCTCTGAACATGGGCTCCGACAAGGTAGGTTAGGTGTTTTGACAGCTGTCTATTCGTTGTTTATAAGCTTTTTCCGCGTCAGTAATTAACGGCATCTCATTCGTATGTATGAAGAAAGTAACAAAATCATTGCATTCATTGAAATATAATAAATTGTGAATAAAAAATAATTTTTTTAGTGATTCTTACAATTTTTTTATAAATCTGCAATTTCTTACAGGTTTTATACAGATTAGATCAGCCTCATGGCTCTGGCAGTGTTTTCATGTCCTGGCGTCCAGGAAACAGTACTTATCTCGCAACTACCGGCTGCGACTCCTCTGTGGCGATATTTGATAGACAAGGTGAAATACAAGAGCGCATACAGATCTCGGGTCTGTGTACTGGTTTTGGCTGGGATTCGGAGGGCGATGTCTTGGCGATAATCACAAATAATTCTTCTGCTATAACCCTCTGGGATGCCACGACGGGAAAGAGGTCTCAGGTAGATGCCGGAGTCAGAGACAGCCTAACGTGCATGATGTGGGCAAAAAACAGCTGCGTTTTAGCCGTAGGAACGCAAAAAGGAAATTTGGCGCTCTACGATCATCTCAATGCAAAGTACCAACTTTTTTGGAATTAAAACATATAGAATTTCAAGTTTGTCGAATACCGATAAGAAATTGTTCTTTCAGACGTATACCCATTCTCGGAAAGCACAAGAAAAAAATTGTTTGTGGAGCATGGTCCCACGAGGGTCTCATAGCTCTGGCTGGTGAGGATAGGGTTTTATCGATCAGTACGAGCGAGGGTGACACTCGAAGAGAGATTCCACTACAGGGAGATCCGTGTGATATTCAATTTAGCGAAATGAAGATGGATCAGCGTGTGGGTGGCGAAAGCACGGTATATAATGCTCTGGATCTATAGAATATAATAGCTTATTGCTTACAGCTCTGAATTTTTAATGAAGGATTTTATATACTTACATCATACATTTAAATATTCAATTTACTATCAACTTTCAGATAAAATATTATTTTCACAAAGTTCTTGTTTTCCTACAGGTTTCGCTCATCGTAAGCAAAACTACGTTGTTTCTCTACAATATTCTCGATCCCGACAATCCCATCGAGCTGGCATTTCAAAAGAGATACGGTCCTATAGTTACATACAAATGGTACGTTCGTTATTGATAAAAAAAATATATTACAAAGCATCGCAATACATTTTTTAAAATAGGATTACATTAATTCGATTAATTTTGTGGAGCAGGTACGGAGACGGTTACATACTAGTCGGTTTCGAAGCCGGTTACTTCATCTCGATATCTACGCATATCAAAGAGGTCGGCCAGGAATTATTTCAAGTGAAAAATCACAGGGACTCCTTGAACGACATAGCCCTTAGTCCGTTAATGGGAAAAGTTGCAACTTGCGGCGACAATGCTCTGAAAATACACAGTGTTCAGAATTTGGAGGAAACGGAGCAAATGATAACGGTAATCGGCGAGGCGGGTGTCAGCAGCATCGAGTGGTCCGCAGACGGAACGATGATTGCCGCGGTGACTCATAGCGGTAACGTCATTATTTATCTTGCCGAAATACCTAAATTGATTAGTGTTTGTGGAAACAGAATAGCGTTGCTCTCGAGCTTGACGGAGGTGATTGTTTACAACTATACTCTCGACAAGGTAAATATCGAAAATACTAAGCGAAATTATCCGTAAAAATGTTAATTTCGTCCTCATAAAAAAAAGTGGAATCGATATTTTAGGAAAAGACCGAGCCACACGTTATTAATACGATTATCGAACCATCCATCCTCGCCGTTGGTTCTGTTCATGCTGCAGTCGCATTGAACAACCGAGCACTCTTTTGGGAATTATCCAACGAAAAGTACGACACTTCGGTGCATTTCGAGCGTGATTATTTAGCGACTGTGGACAGTATACGTTTGAATGAAATTTACGCGGCGGTTTTGTTTGACGGAAAGATGCAGCTACATACGGTACAAGCTCTTCAATGAAACTTATTATTCAATGCACTATTTTTAAGTCTAATTTACGAATCTTATCCGCGTTTTCAGATAAAAGTCGAACAGGCATTAGCGAAGGAGAAAAAGGATACGAAAATGTTTCCCGACTCGAATACCTCGGACAGTAAGATAACATGCCATGCTCTGTCTTCCGATTTTCTTGTATACGGCACGGATGTGAGTCTCAAATGTTATTTAGACAAATTTTTCTTCTATCATTTATGAATAATTAAAAATCTTAAATTCTGCAGAAAGGACAGATAGTTCATTTCTATCTTGAAGTTTTTAATATTTCGAGCGAGTACTCGCACAGCAATGGTATAAAACAGATATATTTAGACGCGAACGGTACGCAGATGTGTTTCCTTGACGAGAAGCTGGACGTTTACGTTTATGACCCAATAAATGAAAGCGTAATTCCCGTATCGTACTGTCCGGACGCAATGGAAGGTATCATTTGGGACCAGAATATTTTCGAACGCTCGATATTCGCTATTTATAACAAAAACGTCATTGTTACTTACATTTACGTGAAGTATCACGTCGATGGTAAGTATTTATTTATTCGTAACCTTAAATTAACTTTGAGGGTTTTCATATTTTTCTAATTCGATTCAATAGGCATTAAAGTAGTTAAAGTTGGATCAACGAGACTCCCGACAGAATCGATACCCGTTCTCATGTACGGCGGCGTGGTAACCCTTGGAACGGCCGGCGGTAAATTAATGACGATAACCCTAACTACTCACGATGAAGTTGGCAACATTGTGGAGAATAAAAAAATTATCGAAATATTTGAAAATCAAATGACGTGCAGAAGGTGAGAGCAAGTATAATTTTTCTGTAAACCTCAGCAGTGCTTCAATTTTAATCGTGTGGTAATGATTTATACTTTTTATTGTTTGCTTCGTGCGGTAAGCCAAGTGGCGACACCCACCGTGAAATGTTGTGTTTTTTCGAAGAACTCTATCCTGGCTTGTATAGGTTTATAAACTTTACGAATCGATAGTAAATTATTCGACGTAAGTACAGTTGCAACTTCAACAATAGCAAATAATTCATTGTTTTACAGAAAAGTTATAATACACTTTAACTCAATATTCCATTTGATTTTAAGTAAACTATAAAAGTTTTCGGCTACAAATAAAGCTCATAGAACTTTATAATAACAACAGGGTTTGGAATAATTAATCACAACATATTCCTTAACACTAATGTAGTATTAAATAAAAAAGCATTAGCTGTCTCTCGCATAATCAATCGATAAGTGATGGCGTGATACCTCGAGCGAGCATATTATCTTCTATGTACATGATGCTATTGACAGTAAATAATAAATAAAGTTATTTAAATTAATCAATTAAATTATAAACATTCATCAAACAAGTTTATTGTTTAGTAAAATTATTTAATTTATAAATGATATAATTTTAACGGACAAAAAATGTGTCCGAAGAATGTGCTTCTAATTTATTAATTTAATGTCCGCATAATGTTACTTACATTCAATTACACCTTGAACATATAGGAATTTACACTTTCTTGAGATATCACGCCACGAATAACCTGTTCACTGATATTTTTCCTTTGCACTTTTTCAACGTTCAATCAGAGTTACATAGAAGCATAGAAACTACGGATCAATGTAAGTTTTACTTCGGTTTTTGCGAGGCTCGTGACAGTCACGACCGAGAATGCTTATAGCTAACTATTCTAAAATTATAAAAAACTATTATTTATATACTGCTTCTACGGTTACGCTTGTACTTACCGTATGAACATTTATTTATTATCGATAGTGAGATCGTTGCATACAACAAAAATTCGTAAACTTTAAAGCCGGCGAAACCACAACCTTTCGACGACATTGACGCGCTATATCGCATCATTTGGTAGCACACTATTGCACGAAACGAATTGTCGATTCGAAGAAGCAACAGTAAAAAAAAAAATCATCTCCAATATACTAGCTTTCACGATTCTATAATTGAAGCATATTTTATAGATAGTAATTTTACTCTTTGTAATTAATAAGAATTATTCATAAAGAAATAATCAGAATGAGATGATACCTCAAGTAATTGATGAATATAATAATTGAATAGATTTCATCAAGCTTGGAACACTTGCGAGATGCTGGAGGATAAAGACTGTTGGATGAAATTGGGGAAAACCGCTATCGCCAATTTAAACATAGAATTTGGTAAGAACTCGTATTTTTTTGCTTCCTCATCGGGAAAGCTTTTTTGATGACATTGTTTTTCGATATTTTCATCTCAACGTATTCAGAATGTTTAAAAACGTCCATAAGTCACATTTACAAAAATATATATATACGCGTGGGCGCCTATGTATGTGTCATACTAGAAAACCCTTGTAAACCTCTGTAACTTGAGAACGCCTTGACTTATCAAACTTAAATTTATCACACGTGTTGAAGAATCGATTCTCATCGTTTGTTCCAATTGTTAACAAAATATGTCCCGTCGTTAAGATTTCCACAAGATAGTTCTACACAGATAGACTAATGTGGACAAATGATCGGTATTGGATTTGTCAAGAAACCATCGAATCGTTTTAATTTTATGAAATTGTGAATTTTTCCTATTTTATGGAAAATTTGTATAACGTTCATAACTCTACTAAATCGGGATCGATTAAGCTGAAAGTTTGTACTAATGTTTAATAGAGTCAAAGGAATACGCGAAACGAGTTTTTTTCCAATCCATGCATGGACGCCAATTTATCAAGATTTTGAATTAAAAAAATGTTATTAAATATTACAATAAGGTCTACCAAATCTTGAGCTGTCGTGCAGAAAGTTTGTGCACATATTCAAGAGATTAAAAACACTAGAATAAACGAATTTAATGCAAATTGATCCACGCATAAAAATTTTATGTCATTTAGCAGTTTTCGAAAAATGAATACAACAGCGTTACGAAGTTGAGTAGAAACATTCTATGTTGAAAAGAGTCCAGTTTAAAAATGAAGAATGAAGCATTTTTTAGAATTCGATAAAACAGAATCAATTTATCTTATATACCATTGGTCTTAAGGTGATGTACTATCCTTCGGTCGGTAACAAAACTGTAATGCAAATTAGTCTGCGACGGTTGATTACTTGGATAAAATACGTGACGGATGAATTGCGTCTCATACTTCCTCATAGGAAAATAATGAGGAAGCATTGTGCATTGTTCTATCTTGCATCGTTGTCTTTTAAGCAACGGACGAGAGCCTAACATTAAAACTTGTATCATACAGCGATTCGAGTTTTGCGAAGAATAGAAGACGTCTCGATGGTTTGGGCTCTTCAGAAACTTGAGAACATTGAAGAGTTAGCTCTACTGTCGGGTCACGTGTGTATTCTCCTTGAGAATTACAACGAGGCGGAAAAGTTTTTCCTACAATCGTCGCAACCCGTCGAAGCACTTTATTTGAGACGAGATTTGATGCAATGGGAGCAAGCTTTGAGTTTAGCTCAGAAATTAAAACCCGAGGAGATACCCTACATCGCGAGGGAATACGCGCAGCAACTTGAGTTCACGTGAGTATATTTTTTTCTTTTCTAAGTACCGACGAATCTTTTCAACGAGTTATCCCGAGAATAATGCGAATAAATTCTGCAGTGGAAATTATCCGAAAGCGCTGGTGAATTATGAACGAGGTCTCGTCGATTCAAACACAGACTCGAGCTCGTCAATGCAAAATTCAAATCATCGAAGTCAGTGTTTTGCGGGAATCGCAAGGACATCGATTAGATGTGGCGACAGTAGAAGAGGCGTTGGAATTGCTCTGGAGAATGATAGTCAGCGATCGTTGCGCAAAGAGTGCGCAGAAATTTTAGAAAACATGAAAGTGAGAATCGTCAATAATTTAATTAATCTTAATCGGATCAGTAATTCGATGTTGATATATAAATTCAATTTGTTTTTAGCAATTCAACGAAGCCGCTATGCTGTATGAAAAAGCTGAGTATTTCGACAAGGCCGCGTCAGCTTATATAAAATTGAAGAATTGGAGCAAAGTCGGGCAGCTTCTGACGCAAATATCATCGCCCAAGATCAATATTCAATATGCGAAAGCTAAGGAAGCTGAGGGAAAGTACGACGAGGCGGCAAGTGCGTACGAGACTGCCAAAGATTACGATAATATTATTAGAATAAATCTCGAGCATCTCAATAATCCTGGTAAGATACATCAGCCACGTATTCGTAATTTTATAGAGAAAAAAAATGTATAAAAGTATCATTTTATTTGTAGCACGAAGCGTAGAAATCGTACAACAGACTAAGAGCATAGAGGGGGCCAAGTTGGTTGCAAGATTTTTCCAGAAAATGAATGACTACAATTCAGCAATTAAATTTCTGATACTGTCCAATTGTCACGACGAGGCTTTCCAGCTCGCAAATCAACACGGCAAGATGGAACTCTACGGGGATATTTTAATTAATACACTGGACGACGACAACATAAGAAAAGAAGATTTTCGGAGTCTCGCTATTCACTTCGAGACCCAGAAAAATAGTCTTTTGGCAGGAAAGTATTATTTTCATGCGAAGGAGTATAACAAAGTAAGTTGATAGGTACTTCCAGGCTCGCCTCAATTATGCTGCGTGGCAAGCTTCATTTATTCGTATTATTTCAGGCACTGAGGCACCTATTGAAAGCAGCTCAATTAGCTGCGGACGATGACGCGGCATTGACTTTGGCTATAGACACCGTGGCATCTTCGAAGGATGAAAAACTTGGGAAACAATTGATTGACTTTCTTCTCGGGGGTGACGGTTTACCAAAAGTAATGTTACAAAATATAATTTCAAGCGTAAACAGAAATGGTTAAAACGATACATTTTTCTTTAGGATCCTAAGTATCTGTTCCGTCTGTATATGGCGAGAAAGCAATACAAAGAGGCCGCCAAGACTGCGATAATAATAGCCAACGAAGAACAAATAAATGGTGAGTCAATGATCAACGACTGTAGTCTGAAATTCTCTAAAAATTGATTTTTCCGCAGGAAACTATCGCAGCGCGCATGACGTTCTATTCGGTATGTATCAAGAGCTCAAACGAAACAAAATCACGATACCCTTGGAAATGAAGAATAATCTGCGTCTTCTGCATTCCTACATCCTCGTGCGATTACATGTAAAACGCAATGACCACTTGAGAGGTGCTAGGATGTTGATACGAGTCGCGAATAACATATCGAAATTTCCATCACGTGAGTAAAGCTTTGATTATTGAGGGGCAAACATCGAATAATCCGTCGTGTCGACACACTTTATCGAAACATTCCGTTTTCAGACATTGTTCCTATTTTAACATCGACCGTAATAGAGTGTCATCGAGCGGGTTTAAAGCATGCGGCTTTCAATTTCGCGGCGATGCTGATGCGTCCCGAGTATAGAACGCAAGTGGACGCAAAGTACAGCAAGAAAATCGAGGCGATCGTTAGAAAACCACCGAGAACAAAAGACTACGAGATTGAGGATGAGCCTCTCACTCCGTGTCCCTACTGCAAGAGCAGACTCGCCGAGACCGATATTACTTGCGACAAATGCAAGAACACGATACCGTTTTGTATTGCGACTGTTAGTATGGATGCATTTTTTTATTTTCTCTAAAGAAAAAAAAACGAAAGAAAAAAATTATTAACCCGCCTGTGGTGTTGGGGTTGTCTGCGACTCCAGGCACTTTTTTGGCAATGGAATTTTACATCGAATAATAATCACTAAAGATCCTGCTTTAATTCGGATATCTTTATAAACATATTAAACTATGCAATTACTAAAGAACGAATCAATCAGACTTCTATATTTCAAATTCAGTTAGATAGAAAAGGATAATTTTTCACCACATAAGGATTTATAATTTTCTCTCATTTTTATTCAGTTGTCATTAGACCAGATGCTTTTAACTAATTAATTTTCACTAATAATAGTTTTCTTTCATTTCGGGGATTGTCGCGTAAACTGTTTCAGGGACGTCATATTATCGATGAGGACTTTACAGTCTGCCCTCAGTGCGATTTTCCGGCTATCAGAAGTGAATATCTTCGGTAAGATTGAAACAATTAATGCAAATACTCGATCTTTGATAATTTTGATTCGTTAATTTCGTGTTTTTTTTTTTGCGTTATGCCAGTATCGTAGAGACCGAAGATATTTGCCCGATGTGCAGCGAGCGAGTAGAATCAAACTCGGTGTCTCACGAAGTCAACATTCGTCCGTATCTCGAGCTTCAAGACGATAAGAAGATAAATGCGTAGTCACGGATGTGATACTCACCACTCTCAGCACACACGTAAGCAGAATTGTAGAAAATAAGAGGAAAATAGCGAGTCAACGTATGTTATGCAGTACTCAAAAACATGATCCGTCCATACTAAATAATAGTGATATATTTTCCGAATGCATATTACGGAACTATGATTACGTAATATTATGATCAGTAACGTATTTATGAGGTCGCCTCCCGCCCCTCCCCTCTTTGTAATGACACCGAAGTCTTGTTTTCCGTCTTTAATTTACATTTTAGCTCCCCCCCCCCCACCAATCCTTGCAACGCCATTCATCGTGACGTTTGAATTATCTTCCGAGATAGTTTCTCATGCTCTCATATACCTGAATTGAAGAGTCTGGCCCCGGGACCATGACATTTTTTTAAATCTAATTTTTAAGCCGAAATGAAATCGTCCAATAGTAATACAGCGCACTAGAAGTACAATTCAATGATTCATGAAGTACATGCAACATAATAAAATAGAAAAACAAATTAATTCCTATATAAATATAGCGATTTTGAGTTTGTTATAAGTTTAATATTATTAGTATACGAACGCCATTCCCAGTGCCATCGTTTTGCACCGGTGAATGTTACCTGTAGAAATTGTTTGCAATTAATCATTATAATTTGTACAATTTATTAAGCATCATATGAACTTTTACTGCGAGACGAGCTAAAGTAAAAACTACCGTCGATACGGACGACTCGCGACACTGCGATCAATTGTTAGATCATATCAAAACGCTTGCTAGTTTAGTACATTGAACTATTATACTCTTGGGTATAGTTCAGCAATAACTTCAATCTGTTTCTGGCTAGACTTGAATACTGACCTGTTGTATTTAGCGCTACAGTAACACCGATAGCGAGTCTAGTGGTAAAACGGTTGATTGATCTTCAACAGCAAGACTTGAATACTGACCTCTGGTATTTAGCGCTATAGTAATACCGATAGCGAGATTAGTGGTAAAACAGTTGATTGATCCTCGACAGTAAGATCAAGCTATTGAGTAGTACTTGTTAATTAGCGAATTATTGTGTACTTCTCCCTCTTTTTTGTTTATCACTGTAGTCACAGGTACTTGATTGTGAACCCTGTTATTGGTACTGTGTACTGTTGGGTTCGTAAATTTATAAAAATTTCAAATAAACGAGAATTCAAAGTAGAACTTTTCACAGTGCTTACGTATTATTTTCCACATTTTATAAAGCCACCTCTATGAGGAAGTATGAGACGCAGTTGACCTCTCGTTTTTCATTCAAGAAATCAACCGTCGCTGGCAAATTAAAATAAGGGGTACGGCATCACCTTAAGAAGATAAATTGGTTCTCTTTTATCGGATTCTATCGAATACTTCATGAAGCATAGTTAATTTTGATTACTTTCAACGTAGAAAGTGTAACATTAATTTTTCGAAAAATGCTAAATGTCATACAATTTGAACGTGTGCATCAATTTTCATCACATTCGATTCTATTAGTATTTTCATTGTCTTTAATACATGTACAAACTTTTTGCTCGATAGCTCAAGGTTTGGTAAATTTTATTGTATTTTTTTGTAATTGTTATGGACACTTTTGTCATTGTAATTGGCACTCGTACTTATGTGAATAGTCGAGATTGATGTTTGTATCAGGGGTACAAATTGAAAATGCGGGTTTGATAACAGATGGCGTTACTAACGCTATACGCATCAGGCAGTACTGTGACTATGTTCATGTCAAAGCTACGTCTTATAGCTTTAATTTTCAGTATGTGTCAATTTGTCGCAGTGTCAAATTCATAGTTTTTTTGAGCTCTCAATATGTCGAGTTTCGTGCCAACAAAACAGCATTTGCGGGAAGATTTAATTTACTTCTTTAATTTGAAGAAAAGTGCTGCTGAAGCACATCGATTGGTCTCCGAGGCTTATCCGAGTCATGTTCCATCGGTTTCAACGTGCGAGAGATGGTTTGTGCGGTTTAGAAGTGGTGATTTTGACGTTGAGGACAAAGAGCGGCCGGGCCAAGTGAAAAAGTTTGAGAATGCTGAATTGGAGGCAATACTCAATGAAGACTCGTGTCAAACTCAACAAGAGCTCGCAGATTCATTGGGAGTGACACAACAAGCCATTTCCCATCGTATAAAAGCCCTCGGAATGATCCAAAAGCCGCGCACTCAAAGAAAAACGGCCACAATACGAGCAAAGACACGACAAAGTAATTTTGCAACATGACAACGCTCGGCCACATGTTGCAGCGCCGGTCAAAACATACCTACAAACGCTGAAATGGGAAGTCTTACCCCACCCGCCGTATAGCCCAGATATTGCTCCTTCCGATTACCACCTTTTCCGATCGATGACACATGGCCTAGCTGACCAGCGCTTCCATTCTTACGAAGAAGCCCAAAAATGGGTCGATGACTGGATAGCAGCCAAGCCGGCCGAATTTTTTCGCGACGGTATCCGTAAATTGCCAGAAAGATGGGAAAAAGTTGTGGCTAGCGATGGACAATACTTTGAATAATTCATTTGTTACCATTTTTTCAGAATAAACGTTCAAAAATAGAAAAAAATCCCGCATTTTCAATTTGTACTCCTGATATATTTGTACGTGAAGATCTCGTTGAACCGTTCAACTCTGATCTGAAATACAACTGGGACGTCGGAGGTAGGAAAGTCAAAGAGGTAAATAATTTTAAAAAGAAGTATCGAACATTGACAAACTTTTGTTTAGTTGATTCGACAATAGAAAATATTACAAAAATATAAATATACATAATTTTTATATGAGCCAACCTTTTTTTAACATTTGCAATTATTCGTTTGCATTAAACTAGTTAAATAAGACGGAGCTCAACAGTCATTTCTCGAAATACGCGGCTACTTAGCAATATTACTTTCCACTACGAGCGCGTATGCACAAAAGAATATGTAATTGTCGGCATGTATCGAAGAAAATATCTCATAAAAGTTAATGAGTTACAGACGAGTCGTTAATCTCTTGAACGCCATTGACGATCTGGTGCGTCGATACTTTATGCTTAAGGGGAAGCAAAACTTCCATGAGAATGAAAGACATATAACTAGTATGGCGCACACGGCGGAGTAAAAGCAAAAGCAGCACATCTGTGTAAGTAAGGAGGTTTCGTATCCCCTTAAATAGAATTCTGTCGCTCAAGGGATTAAAGTTAGTAATAAATAATTGCTCATGAACGAATCGTCTACTTTGAATAGGCATTTTGTGAACAAACAAAGTCTATGAGAAATCCTGCAATACTGTAAAACTGAATAATATCTTGCACGACGTTTCTTTCAAACGAGAATCGTCAGAGCTTTAGTCAAAAACGCGCGTTAGTCATTTTATCAGAAACTATCGATGCCATTTATTGGAATAGCAACTTCCTCGCTCGTTTCGATTACCAGCCAATCACCATTGGCATTCAGGCTGTTGATTCCGAATCCCTTAGCCGAAAATGCGCTGACGATTGTCGCAATATCTTGGGGGCCATTTGCGTGGTAAAGCGATATGTGATCTCTAAGCGCAATTCCGTTGTTGAATACCGCGTCGTCGATAGACAAAATAAGTGCCTCATTGTTGCGTACAGTACCTATAAAAATTACATCGTGTTAGTCCTTGTTAAATAGTTTACGTTAAAGTAATTTTATTAACAACGGTCAATTCGAGTTAATTGCGTTTTATAATTATCTTGAAATCAAGATAAGATTAAAGCTGTAAATTTTTTAACCCAAGATGTTAAAAATATTTCCCAAAGCTTATTATTATGGCCAATTATACAAATTTACGGATGACCCTTCCGTTTACTATCAATTTATAAACAGCTAAAGGCGTGAATTTCATTTAGTTTTTCTCTCTCGTCTGACTTCAACACGAGGTATAAATTTTAGTGACAGAGCCGCATGGAAATATAAATTTTCAAATACCATAACTTCAAATATATTAAAGATAAAATTATTGTCTGTCGTAAAAATCACGTACAATTTTTTAATTTATTACACATTGAAAATATTTTTAGATAGGTACACCAATTAAAATTTAATATTACTCCGCGTTATGTACCTTAATCGTTAATTGTTTGTTTCATGACGAATTGATAAAGTTTTTCTTATTAAAAAAAAGCTTTCACAATGTAAAAATTTGATAGAATGTGCATTAGAAGTTTTATTATAATTTTCAAAGCGTATTGTAATTTATTTTTAATGACCTCGATAATGTTAAATTGGTAAGTAATAGAGCACCGTGGGTTACCTTTAACGCTATGCTGTCCAACTTTAACGACAATCGCATCAAAGTCGCCATCCACGTGACTATCATTGATATTGATACCGGCGTCTTTTGCAAGAGTAGGAGCATTCACTAAATTGAGACCATTTTTCGTTTGTCCGGAGAGAATACCGACGAGTACAGCGGTATGAATGAACTTTTTGTTTTGATTCCCCGCCCCGACAGTTTGACTCTCGATTGGTACGGTTAATGCCTTTTGAAGGAAGCGAGCCCCTAATTTTCCTAATTTTTTTGCAAGATCGATCCAAATTGCATTGTCACCACTCATGGCAGCCGCCAGGACAGGTGCATTGACGATTCCGGTGACGGAATACTTGTCCGAGACGCCGGAAATGGCCAAGAATTGTTCAGCAATTTCGACAGCTACACGCTGTTGTGCTTCCGCGGTACTGGCACCTGAATTTTAAATAAATCAGAGTTGTATTAGCCAATTCGATATACCATTCGAGTCTTCTGGCACGCGACTACTTTGTTTTTCATCAAGTTAAAAATGAAATCTACTTTTTAAAATTCATTTATCAAAAATCAGCGCATAATCGTTCGGTATTTATTGATATACGTTTTATCGCTCGTCAATTTTATGCCAATTTGCTTGAGACTAGTAAGAAAATACAAAGAAAAATAATGACACCATCGTGGAGGGACATATTTATAACTCTCTAATTAATTGTTTCACCAGAAAAAAAAGAAACATCTCTGTCACGATTTAAATCCATAAAATAATTTTACCAGAAGCCAAAAAAATTAATATCTCTGCCATTCAATAATTTTACCATAATCATGACATCCCCAGTAACATTTCGACTATAATAAAACTTTACAAGTTTGTCTATCACGGAACAACTCTTCGGCGGTCAAAGACCGATGGTAAGTTTTCTCGGGTACGATAGACCGATGTCCCTAGAAGTTTCAACGATGAAATATCTTTCGCGATATCTGTGTTACACGAAAACGCTTTCCATCGATTTAAATATGCAGAATAGTCTTTCCATGACAATGATCTAAACTGGTAGACTTGTTATTCGGAGAATTTTTATTATGGCAGAGATTTTCTTGTGGAACCATTAATTTATGTAATTTTATTTCGTGGTAGAGATGCATTTTTTTTTGGTAGAAAAAAGAAAGGGAGAGTTATAAATGTGCTTTGTGGAGGAGGGAATGCTAGCTTACCAAGATGGGGTGTCGCAACGACTTTGGGATGCTTGATCAACTCAAGAGTGACTGGATTCTTCGGAGGTTCCTCAACGTAGACATCGAGACCCGCACCACCGCAGTGTCCAGATTTGATAGAATTAAGAAGAGCTTCCTCATCGACGATTCCTCCGCGTGCTACGTTTATTATGTAAACACCTTTCTTACATTTTGAAAGAGTCGTAGCATTGATGAGATCTACAAAATAAAAAGTGTTAAAATTTAATTATTCATTGCTTCTCGAAACTTTTTCAGATAATACGATAATACATTTTTTTACGGGCTTTTAAAACAATTTTATATCCATTATTTAAAGAAATCTTGCATGAACCAACGAAATTTTCGTTGTACGAAAAAAATTTAACATTTTTTTTTGCCACATTTGAAAATTTACTTTTTGTTTGAGGTATGAGAGGCGTGTGGACAGTTACGTAGTCGGAAACCGTCCAAATTTTATCCAGGGTAGCTTTTGTGACTCCAAGTTGATGAGCAACATCATCGGTCAGCATCGGATCGAACGCTAAGATATTCATTCCAAAGGATTGCATCCTGCTAGCAACTTCCCGACCGATACGTCCAAAGCCAAGAACTCCTAGAGTTTTGCCGGATAGTTCGAAGCCAGAGTAAAGTTTTCTATCCCAGCGCCCTTCCTTCATGGATTGAGCTGCTTGAGCGACGTTTCTTGCCAGGGATGAGATGAAGGAACACGTCAGCTCGCAAGCACTGATACTGTTACCTCCCGGAGTGCTATTTGACGTGAAAAATTGATTATCGATACCGGAAGGTGTCATTTATTAAATAATTTTGTTTGACTGTTTAAATAGTCGAACAAAGTTATGATAACACGATAATGTCCTTGTCCTGAAGATAAATTATATGTTTTTATTTTACGACTTTTAGATATTCAGAAGTAATGAGAAATCAAAGTTATCTTATAAATAATTGACAATTTGTGTTGCATGGACGATGGTGGATCACGAATACAAAGATTAAAATCTCGTTAGGCAAAGTAGTTGCAATTGTTGAAAATATTTTAAACCGAACTTACAGCAGTTATCAAATTTTCAAGCATAAAATACTTTGATTAGGAATAAGGAAACATTGTTCAGCAACGTAATGTTCTTTTATTATCTTTCATTTTATGGCTACTATTGTGTAAACTTGAATTTGTCGGAAATATACTTGCAAATGTATCTCGATGTTTGCAAGATAACTTTCAGAAGATTGATAGAACGTTGTTCACACTTTTTGCAAAGAAAATATTATCAGGGATATTAGTAATGAGGCGGTAACGCTTACTTTAAGACTACGATTCCTCGACGAGTCGCCGCTTGGAGGTCGATGTTGTCGACTCCGGTGCCAGCTCGTCCGACCACTCGAAGATTGGGAGCAGCTCCGATTATATCGGATGTTACTTTGGTCTCTGAACGTACAATGAGAGCATCGTGTTTCTAAACAAATAACAAATGTCCCATTGTCATTCTCGCTACCGTTTTATTTTAATAACCCAATTTATAAATACAAAATATTTTCAAATGTGTGTACATCAAATGTCTCAAAGATTGTCTTTAAGGGTGAGATTATTTTATTATCGGTAAAGAAAAATCGCTTCAAAAAATCTCCCACGATTGTATGTCCGTAACGACGTTTCGATTCACGTTGAAAAAAAACCTCAGATCAAAATATAAAAAATTGTAGAAGGAGTTTCATGTTTTTCAACATTATTTTATTGTTTGAATAATTGAAAACTTTCCAGTTTTTTTTACATTTGGAATTGGGAATCTTTTTACATGTTCAGAACACCGTTACGAACAATCAATCGTACGAGATTTTTTATACAATATTTTTATTGTGTAAAAAAAATCGTTTTTTTACTCATATCGATACCCCCCCCCCCCCCCCCCCCCCCGTTAAGGCATCTGCACCGATTTTATAAACGTTCGTACGACTCATAGAACGTTAGCCTAAAGAAAGATAAATGAAATTAATAAGCAAATATATGTTTTATTGCAAATACCAAAAATGATGGTTTTTCGATATCCAAAGACGAGAAATTAATAATAAAATGATTTTTATTCTTGAACTTGGACTGTATATCAATGTGATAAATATAATGTGTTTACGAATTTTTATCACGTGATATTTAATTGATTCTCTATTAAATTCATCAACAATTAAATATCGTTAAAAACCAATTCATTTCTGCGTCTCTTCGTGTATTCTCAGAGAGTGATATACACGTAAAAATGTCAAAAGATAAAAACTTGTCATACAAAGTATACAAAGCTGGAACAAGTCAAGCACTTTCATATACTTATTGATATAATCGATGAGTAAAAGTGCCTGACTTAGCTAAAATGACGAAAAAACATAAATACATTAAAAAAATTTTGTTGTTGCTTTGATAATTATGACTGACGATAGTTCAAATGTATAATCCTCACGAAACGAGTGCGTGTTTAATGGAGCACGTGAATGTACGTAGCGTACAATGGTGATACGTTGTAATCTGTCGCGGAAGAAGTGAAGGGGGCAATTCGGTCGTCGAGTAAAGTGTTGTACAGTTGCGGCGAACCAGTACAACGACCCGTGGTAACTGGTATTCGTGGATAGCGATCCAGTTTTAACCAGTAAGCCATCTCTACAAATGTTACAGCGACACTAGGTCGGACTGGCGCATTCTCCGACGTTTTGCATAAATACCAAAGGAATATATTGCAACTAAATTTACGATAAAAGAAATTAAGTGTCACGTGACTTTTCTTAGATATCGTATCGACTTATAAAATTATTGGCAACTCGTGACACTTACGTAATAATAATTATAGCTTGCAACATATTTATACCTGAATCTCTTGGATTAATTCATCCTTGGTCATCCTATATCTCGTGGTAATAGGTACACCATGACTTGTTAACAAAGCCGCGCAAGACTCGTCCACTGGATCACTGATGAGAACGCTTCTTAGATTGATCGACATGATTACTAAAAATTGGAAATAAGTACAATTACAACGACATCGCATTATTGCTCGTATGACGTATCGCGAGCTTTTTATATATTAAAGTGGATAAAATTTCGCGTAAATATATTTTTTCACGAATATTTGAATCTGATCGCATAATTGTTGAGAAATTCTCGCGTCTACGAATAAACGTTTGATGGAATAAATAACTAGTCACTGTCGGTCTGACGTAAAAATTTTTTTTTTTAATTTCAATCATAATACATTGAAGATGTTTCAAGTATATAACAATAAGTCATTTTATCGAGGCTTTCTTAAGCAGTCGATAGCTATACAACGATTTTATAATTAAAAGCGAATCTCGCGTTCATCAAGTGGGATACTTGGTGTCTTTCGAACGCGAGATGTCACATGTTTGGTGTTATCGATATTCGTGAGATAACACTTAAATAGTACCGTCCTATACAATATACATGTTTAATAAAAATTAATACGTTGAATAAAATAAATTGAAAGCCAAAGATTAACCGTTTTCATCGAGTAACAGAATTACTGTTCAATTAAAATTTTTTTTTTATTTCTTAACTCAAGTTTTGAATTAAATATTCATGAAATAAAATGTTTATGATCGAAATAAACAGTTCGAATCATTCTTCAATGTTTGACTCTTTCAAAATATGTTATTTTAACCGATACAACATTTTATAATTTATTTGTTTTTGTTTAGAATTGAAAATTGTTGTATAGTCGTAAATCATATTATTATAGAGCGGTATATCCCTCATGGAAATGAAATATATACAAAAATATATCAGAAATATATTTTTAAAAAAGTACATAAAAAAAAAAGTTTGGATACTTTTTAAAATTTTGAAAATATTCACAATAATGCATCAAGTTTACTTCTGTTTCATTCAGACTTTTTTTTCTTGTATTTCTATTATTAATTGAAAAAAATCGAACAAAACGACAGCTCACACGTTGGTATGTGGTGTCAAAATGTTGTTTTTTGACATGGAAGTTACAAGAATTTTGTGAGAATCTTCAAACTGAATTCCGCTTTTTTTAAGTGAACATTTTTTTTTTAAATGTCAAGAAATTCTCAAAAATCTTGTAGTCGACATACAAATTTTCAAACTATGCTTTCGAGTGTCCCGAGGATTAGTTTTATTTTGAGAAAATAATTTTTAAAAGAACATTTTGCAGATAGGGACTTTCAAAAAGAAGAAAAAATTTACAAAAAAAGCTGCTTGTCTCGTAGTAGGATTGCAACAACAATATGGTTGATGTTTCGAAAATACTTGGAAGTATTCGTTTCGAACCAAATATTACAGCGTACACAAAGCTGCCAAGATTCGAGAACGAAAAAAAGTTTACATTCGACTCGTAATTTGTCTTATAAATGCTCGATGTCCTAACCTTCAATCGTACCACAATGAGAATCAAATAAAAGCGTGGAAATTATTAATTGAAAAGTAAAATGATACGTCGCTGTAAAATAATCGTTTGAAAAGTCAGCTTGTATTAAATGTTACATTTAACCGAGTATTTTCAATATTTTATCGTTATTTCAATCGTCAAAAATGTTTGCTTTTTTTTTATAACTTTGCTTAGCACCATTGAATAAATAAATAAAATACAGAGAGCTCGAAGGGAGGCGAAACCTCAACACAAATAAATAAATTGTTTATCTCTCATTCTCAGTCGTGAATCGCATATTTCGTTATATTTTTCTCGCACCCGGTACATGTTTCGTTTCCCCTTAACAGTTGCAGCGGTTGAAGAATTTTTATCCGAGCTAAAGATGCTCGGCGGTGGCTGCCAAAACGTCTCGAAAGATAATGATAATATTCAAGGTTAGCTTAAGTGAAATAAAATACATTTTTCGCGGGACCGGAGAATCGCTTCTGGAAAGAATAAATAAATTTAACGCGTAAAGATTCCCGATTATTATTTTATTTGAATTTTAATGAAATGCTAAACTAACAGAGGAAAATGTGAAAAAACATTCCGATCCGAAGGTAACGTAAACAGTATGTATATTAGACATTACCGATGTCTAAGAAAACTCGGTAACGCGATTCCGCACGGTCAGCGTTTCATCGACATTCGACTAAAATGGCCTTGAGCGTATAATCGTCGCTTGATTGGATTCATTTTCTTTACGGTTCGTTGGCTTGTCAATTTAGCCAATTAAACTTTGCGACGCAATGCTCTTGAACATTAATTAATCACAATTGCCCTATAGCTTGTGACATAAAATAAAATACCGATATCGTGTACAGTGTACGATATTACAAACGTCTTAACGATTTAAATATTAATACAGCAAAGTGTTTCGACTGATTGCCATTTTCTAAGTTTGATAAATGAATAAATAAAAATTTATTAAAATATATTATGGAATTAATATGAATTGCTTTACCTGTTTTTGTATTTGATATATTCGTAGCAGAGTCAATTGATTATTCTTCGGTATCTGCCGTACTGCGGTGTTCCAGACGAAAGTTTCACTGCAACTGATCGTCTCGCTCCAAGCGGCATTCTTATAGGGTTCGACTTGAGTGCTCCCACTCTACCGGTAACGCAGCAGATTCATCGTTTGCTTTTCGACGTATTTTCGTCAGAGTTAAATGTTTAACGAGGATAATGATTTTTCATATGCTTCAATCGGTGGAAAAGTATTCATCGGTATCATTGAATTTTACAAGTTTTCGTAGAGCTACCGTAACTTATTTTTATCTTGACACAGTGACGCTCGTAAACAAATTATTTTGTTTCGAAATAATGTTATTCTTATTTGTATCACGAGGTAATGGTTTAATCGAAATAGTTTGTAATTTATTTCGTTATAAAAACGTCATAGATTAGCGATCTTTTTGCACTACAATCGGTTATCATCTGTTTTATCAATATTCGATGATAAAATTCGATTGCCACTTTGACAGATTTTCACGTGATAAGGTAAATAGATTCAAGTGTTTGCGAAATGTATTCTTAATTCCCCCTCGAAAGTGTCACATAGAATGAAATAATTGTGTTTCAACGCCGGTAACCCAACGTTCACCTTCTTACCAGCGGTGGTTTCAAACGATCAGCGAATTCAATTCCATTTTTAAATTACTCGATAGTGGAGAATTTAAGAAAATTCTATAAAAATTTCGTTTTTCCAAGGAAAACCATTTTGTTTTCTTTATATATTTTATCATACGTATTTCAGAGAACTTTTTTTTATACTATTGGAATTGAAATGATTTTGTTTGTCTGTGAAAGAATAAAAATAAATATAAATCGTCTTTGAAAATGTAACCCCGACACTGTGACGAATAATTTAAAAAAATAAAATATGTAATACGAAGTGAAAAGTGCGAGTTGTTAGCTCTGGTTAAAAAAAAAACATGCGTAACCAGTCATCGATATATCCAAGTAACTGGACTGTTTTATAAAAAAAATATGGAATTTCAGTGATGACTCGACGAAACTTTTAAACGATCATTTAATATTTTAACGTTTTTTTTAAATATAATAATTATTTCTTGAAAAAAACTTTAATAATTTTTCCTGAAATTTTTTAAATTCGTTCTTTAATTATGACATTAAAAGCAATTAATGGAGCAACAATCTTTCAAGTATTATAGATCTTTAAGCCTGGGATTTCGAGTCGTGCGTTTAATACAACGATTCTAGTTCCTTATATTTCTTTTAACTTGTAAATCTAACAGCGTTGATGTTAAATAATCATTTAAAAGCGATACAATGTCGATAAATACTTATAGACCATTGTAAAACATTATAGACATTTGTCACACGTCGTGAAAGTAAAGCGATTTTCGAGCTGATATCAATAATATTTTTATCGTATTTTAAAATATCAACACATATATACTAGAATTGAAATTGAATTCTCCATCGATAAATTATTGTAAACCCAAAATAATTCCGTCTACCATCTGTGACGCCGTAATATATTTCCTTTTTTTTTTTAGACGATTATCTTATTGTTTTTTTTTCCATTACACTTCCAAGATTGAATCATTTATTTATTGCACTACCAAAAGCTCCTGATTTATCGAGAATCTTGGCAACACGTTCCGTGATCTCTTTTGCGCAGATTTCCAAAGACTCCTGGCTATCATTCTCTTCGGCCAGGATTTTTATGGTCTATACCGGTTTCGCATTCAATGGTTTTCCCGAATCTGTGTCTCTAAACTCCCTTCCTAAATAACCCCTTCAGGGACCCAAGACATTCGACACAATTTACTGTCTTGGAACCCTTCTGAATTGTCTCCCATATTCTCATCTGCCAACACCTTTTTTTTTTTACGTGGAATACCATTTCAAGACGCTTTTTTCGTTGTTTGTAAAACAGTAAGTGACTTTCATCGAACTTATTGTAATTTGAAAGAACAGACAAATAAGCCAGTGTTGAGTAAATTAACAAAAGGTTTATCGAATATCCCTCATAGAATTGCATTCTGATCCAGAACGGATCGATATAATATTTCTTTAAATTGTCCACCTCATGACAGTTAATTTTTCGTATCTGTGTTATCTTAATTGCGAATTTTTTAATCACACGATAAGTACTGTGCTTCGTGTGATGTTTCATATGGTTAACGCATTATAGGACATTGCGTCCGTGGTTAAACATAATTTGGTATAATACACGTTTCCCCATTTTATTCTTATTAGCTCCAAATTTTCGCAGCTGATAAGATTTTTATTTGCATTGCTCAATGATAGGTCATCGACTTATGAACTTTTCCCAGAAGTTATTACAACACAACTGATGACGATGTTACATTATAATCCGTTTCATCGATGGACTTACTCAATTTTTGTTTTCGAACTTATTCTCGAATACGGATAAACGATTGCCCAATTCTCCAATGATTTATGTAAAGTAAAATCCCTCAATGAATCTTCATAGTGACTAATTAGACTGAGTAATCAATTGTTATATTTTTTTTTTGGCATTTTGGGACACCAGATATTTGATGTTTACTCAATTTTTGTTTTCGAGCTTATTCCCGAAAATATATAAAAGATTTCCCAATACACCAAGGATTTATATAAAATACAATCCCTCAATAACGATACTCTCCACATTTAGACTGAGTAATCGATTGTTTTCAAATTTACTCTCGAATATAGATAAACGATTGCCCAATTCTCCAATGATTTCTGTAAAATAGAATCCTTCAATGAATCTCCATAGTGACCAATTAGGCTGAGTAATTGATTTTTCTATTTTTTTTTTGTATTTTGGGACATCAGATATTTTATGTTTACTCAATTTTTATTTTCGAGCTTATTCCCGAAAATATATAAAAGATTTCCCAATACTCCAAGAATTTATATAAAGTACAGTCCCTCATTAACGATACTCTCCACATTTAGGCTGAGTATATTATTGTTTTTTTTTGTTTTGAGCTTTATGGGATACCAGGTATTTTATTCCCAAAACTTCAATTTTTGTTTTCAAATTTACTCTCGAATATAGATAAACGATTGCCCAATGCTCCAAGGATTTATATAAAGTCCAATCCCTCAATAACAATACTCTCCATGATTAGTGACCAATTAGGCTGAGTAATCGATTGTTATATTTTTGTTTGTTGGACCTCTTTGGAATACCAGGTTTATTGCCAAAACTTTTTTTCAGTTAACGGAAAATGTTCTTGTGGTAAATATTAAAATTTACTAAATTTATGTCACTGAATGTGTTATTGTCTGTAATTATTATTGCTTTATCACCTTATCGCATACAGTAAAGTATGTGTGTGTTTTACATTACTCGATCTCTAGTTCATAACGCTGACAAATATTTTCCATTCCGGGGTTATCAAATGTTGAATGATGCAAGACTCGCTGGGGGTCTCATTGTGCAATCATCATCCTCACTCCACTCGAACTCATTCCAAGTGCTTCCCCACTACACATTTACACGCTCAATTGCCAACGTAAAATGATAAAACGAAGATATTTCCACACAATAACTTTGTCTGGCATGGATTCACTCCCAACGAGATATATTTTCCTGGCACGTCAATCCCACGAGCATGAATTTTTATTCCTCGTGGTTGCTTTATTCGATCACTGCATCTACGAGGAATTAATACCCCCTGCAAAGGAGAATTATCTTATCGCACGACGAGCGAGGAAAATAACATGTTTGACGCAGTTGTTCGATGATCTTTATCGTCTGCAGCTTACCATCGTTGTTGATAATCTTCCTGAAATATTTACGATCTCCAAGTTGTCTCCGACTCGATGCTGTGTCTTAAAAAGTATAGCAGGCCGCGATGGAAATCGTATCGAATATCTTCTATCCAATAAATTTCAGGAGTCTAATGAGATACCTCATATTTTGTATAACCAGAGACTAGACAGCTTTGCCGCGAATTGTGGAGTTTGGCTACCATACCGACTACTCATTCGCTATGTTGAGTGCATTAAAATTTTTATAGTGCAACCCTGACCTACACAGATTATTGTGACACAATTATTTATCGAAAAGTATTTTCATAAGAGGAAGAAGATAATTCTTTTTTCATTCAAGTCCATGATTTATAGTTAGGACGGTATTTATTTATTTATTTATTTATTTGTAAAAATGTAATATTTTGATAATGAGATATCGTATTTAATTTTTACTTTTAAATGACCGACACGATTTTCTTTTTTTGACAATATTTCAAAAGGTAATTCGTGGGTCGTGTGATAAAGTGAGAAAAAAAATTCGATTTTTCGTAAACTTTTATATTTTTTACAAATAATTTTTAATAATCTTATAAACAGTTACGAAATTATCAACATCACTTAGAGAATAGCTGAAAAATACAACAACTGGTTGAAGGTTTAGATTGCATCCTTAATTATATTATATTTTTATATTTTGATTGAAGCTACAGTAGCGAATTTATAAACAAAAAATTGAAAATTTCATCAAATCTAAAATGAATAATGATTCTACTAATTGCGTGTTAATTTTCACCTCAATAACTCAAATAATTTTCGACTAGCAGAGGTTTAGATCTCTCGTAAACGCACATACACGCATACTAACCATCCGGCTATTTCTTCTAAACCACATTTCTGTACGTTGTAATAAATCCTGAATGTACTAAAATTGTAATTTAAAGAGCAACAAAAATTTTTGAGAAGTAAACATCCGCCGGAGAAAACAATACAACAATCTTGTTATTTAAACAAATTCTCACATCGACATTTAAAACTGCCTGACGGATAATATATTTATCCATAATTTCTTCATCTCTCGGAACATTTTGAAAATGAAAGAAAAAAATGTTCTTAAACGAAACATTCTCAAAGGATAAAAAAATATTATTTATTATTGAAATAAAGGAACGTTGGAAAAGTTGATACGTTGATATAACCGAAGTAAAGTACGTCTGATGATTTGTTGTTACCCGTTTCGTATAAAAAAAATTAAAAACTACTTGATGCTGGCTGTTGCAATTTGTTATCGAGAGACGATACGAAGACGGCAATCGAGTATATAACGTTTAATGTCAATCTGACGGGGTCATTAACGGTGTACACCGCTTAAGCGTACACACATTCGTTTTAATAAAATTCAATTGTAGACAAAAAAGAAGTAACAAAGGTTCGCAACACTGTTGCAACAGCAATTGTTTACCGCAAATATACATCAAGAGTGGATCGACAGATAAAAATGTGTGCACTGACATTTAAGTACACCTCAAAATGTTAATACATTTACAGTTAACTTTTTTCTTAAGTAACAACATTTGTAACACTGGTTGAAAACGTAACAACATTTAAAAAAAACACAGAAAATCTGGAACAGAAGTTAAAACCTTCCTAGTAACAAATTTACACTTGATGTAAGGAAATGGGGGTTACAATATGTGCGCCTGATGAGGAACCCCTATCGCTTACATGGATACGTGATTAATGTATTAATAACACTGTTGGCATGTGTCATTGTCTTAACATTGCACGGATGGTAGCAGCGGTTTTCATAAAGTGCGCGTCTCGAAACTCTCGCAAATCCTTCCATTCGGTGAAAAGTTGCTTGCACGAAATTTTCAACGTTTCTTCTATGTCTCGTGTTGTCTTCTTAACATTATTAATGTGTTAACGTTTTGGGGTGCAGTTTAAGATGTCAGTGTACAATGTTTTTGTTCTGTGAAAAAAAGTGTTGTTACACATATTGGCGGCGTACACTTGACAGATGCAGCACGCGTTTGTTGCTTTTATCTGGTGTATGGTTTGTTTTTTTTTGTAATTAACGGTGTGCAATTGAAAGATGTTGCACGAGTTTGTTGCTTTTATCTGGTGTACAGTTTGGTTTTGTTATAATTAACGGTGTACAATTGAAGACACCACGATTCGTAGAGAAACCCGTTGTTGTATATTTACGGTGAACAATTGAACAGTGTTGCAAACATTTGTTACGTTTTAGTTGTGTCAAGTTTCATTCTGTTATAACGAAACTGTGTACGTTTGGACGTTGCACGATTGCAGGCGTTTCGTCAATCCTTATCTGCTAAACTGACGGAATAACGTCACGCACGACGGTTATCTCACGACCACCAGCGGTTCGAAGAGTCAACGATATAAAAAAAAAAAACTAATCGAAAGCTGCTCCTAGCGACACGTGTCGATATTCTCTCAAAACAGTCAGCAACACATCGTAGAAGCAAGTGATAGTGATAACATGTGAACATATTACTTGGCGTCGAGACGTCGCACTCTCTCTCTCTGTCTCTCTCGTCTTTATGCAATCCTTGCAATTGTCGCTCCATAATCGCTTTTATATAACTTGAGCAAGGTCTTTAAGGTGTTATTTAAAGTTGAATTGAATTCACTTAAGACCATCAAATCACAGTTGCATAAGAGTTAAAAGTTTGCAATAATAATGGTAAATAGAATTATATTGTTTTCAATAATTACAACTTTTTACGAGAACTATGAAATGTTAACGTTTCCTCAGGGAAACAATATAATATAGTTAAATTTACCATACGTTTTTTTATGTGTGTCTATGGAACGGGTGTGCTATTGCAACTACGATGCGGCTTCGAAACTGGTTGCAGCGCTTTTTTTAAATTTTTAATATTAAAAAATTTAATTTAAATAATTCGATAACTCGTGACCCTCGCACTTTCCTAATTTTTATAACTAATAAATTTGCTTGATTTTTTATTTCGAACCAGTTTTATTTTCTCATGCAATTCAATTGGTTTATCCGAGTGGGATGTAGAATATTACGGAATGATAAGAAATTACGAAAGCATGAGCTACAGAATTGAGATAATTCAAAGTTTTTTAGCCACTTGAGCAACGACCAACGAAGTGTTGTTGAATTTATTCATTTTCAATATACTTTCAATATATTTGAGTTATCGAGACTCCGAATTGTCAAATTTCTAATGAAAAAAAAAAAAAAAACATTTTGCAATAATAAAAAACCTTTAATAATAAATTAGAAATTAACACTGACAATTTAAAGACCGATGTACGAGTCACGAGATCTGTCAATCTGCCACGTCAATTTGCATCTTCCCAAAAACAAACTATGCACTCACCATCTCAACAATGAGAAAAAAAATTATATAGTAAGCGAGTAAGTGTAGATCTACTGTATGAAATTCCCTTCCCTTAAGGAATGTTTATATTTTATAATTTTTCCGAACATACGAAATATAATGATAAATATAATTACAGGTTACTCAATAATTATCCCTTTTTGTGGGAACTATAAAACGTAGATGTTCCCTTGAATAAATATTTCATGGTATATATGCATATAGTTGGTTTTACCATACGTTTTCTTATGTGTGTATGTGCAACGCGAGTGTGACTGCAATTACGATATGCAGCTTCGAATCTTTGGTGGCAGCGGTTTCGCTAGGGTGAACGTGTATGCGCTCTTAGAGATTAGACTTTCCAATTATTTTAATAATTCGGTATAGTGACTTGTGACCTTCGCATTTTCTTCATTTTTATAATTAATATAATTGCTTGGTGTTTAATTTCGACCCAGTTTTATTTTCTTATAGATTTCAATTAGTCTATTCGAGTGGGATATAGAATATTATGAAATGAGAAGAAATTACGCAAGCATTGACTACAGAATTGAGATAATTCAACGTTTTTTAACCACTCAAACATCGTCCGCCGAAATGTTTTTCAATTGTCAGATCACTGATGGAGAAAAATATTTTGGAGAAATACAAAACGTCTAATAATAAATTATATATTAGCACCGACAATTTAAAGATCCTTGAATTAGCATCTTTCCAAGAACAAACTATGCATTCACCTTCTCTACAATGATAAAAAAAAATTATACGGTAGGTTAGTCAATATAAATCTACTGTACGAAATACTTTCCTCAACGAACGTTTATATTTTCAAATTTTTCTGAACATACGAAATATAATGATAAATAGAATTACAGTTTACTCAATGATTATCCCTTTTTATGGGAACTTATAAAACGTAGATGTTCCCATACAAAGAGATATTTTATGGTATATATGCATAACATTTGGATTTACGATACGTTTTCTCAGTGAATTCCTCATTTCAACGAGAATGAGACGTTTCTCGTATTAAACACAGCAGTACGCGATCAATGACGGATTACATTTATCTCATCCTCGGTATTTCCCTAAAGTTTAACGCTCGGCTGGACATTAACGCTCGATGTCTCCGTGTCAAGTAAAGCTGCAAGATCCAAGTGCGTGTGAAATGTGAATGTAGCAGTGACAGGGACGAAGCAGTGTAACTGGGCGGAGGGTTGCGGGTATCGATAGTAACGGTTTTCCGATCGGAGATGGACAAGGATGTTTCCGCTTGCGATGCAAACTCGCCCTGTCGTAAGCATATCGAGAGGACGCCAAAGCTTCGCTTTCCAACGGATGACAGCATAAGTGAAAATCCATGGATATCCTCGGCTTTACTCGACTTAACTCTCGGGGATGACATTCCATTCCATCGTTGTTTCGTAGTTCGTAGCTAACCCAAGGATTTTGCGTACGGCTTCGATTCAGTTCAATGAATTTATAATCGGATCTATATTATAATTTTGATCTACGTTAAAATTGTCGATTCATTTATAAACGATTATTAAAATTATCATTTCTCGAGATTCGATTATAAATGTTGTTTTTCACATTGCCAAAAGTATTTTTAGGAAAATAGGAGACGGAATATTTTTATGTCATTGGCTACACTAGAAACAAATATAAACAAAATGTCATTTTTATCAAGAGTTTTCTCGAAAACCCCATAAGAATAATCATCATTTGTATTTACATTGGAACATTTGTTAAGCAGCGCAATTAACATAATATCATATCGGTACATAATACGTTTTTTTTTAAATCTTTTTTTAAGCCCAGATTCCGAAAATCTTATATAAATATCTTTTTTGACATAAGACTTTGTAGGAGAGTTATATTGTATATCAGTAGTAAAGATGACATACTATGTAAGTATATAAAAAAAATGAGATGTTAATCATACTTGACATACAACGATGAAAAAAAACTTAATCACAAATACTTAGTGTAGTAAAGCTTGGTTTCGTATAGTACATTTTAATACTTTTTAAGATGCATATTCGAATATTCATTGTCCATTGTCGACATTCAATCACTGTCGTTGTTTGGCATTTATAATATCATATATTAATATAATATAAAAAAAATCTTCTGTAAATGCATTATTGTTAATTTAACTTAAATTAAACGAAATAACAAATTTGTGATTTATTTAAAAGTTGAATATAAATTATAGTAAAAAATTTTCGTAGAGCCTAAAAGTTAATACGTTTGCCATTTTTTTTTCTGGCAAAGTTATTTATATTTGTGTACAGTAGATTCTCTCTATTGACAGGTTTTGACAGGTCCTACCCTATATTCAATAAAGAGTTCTACTCTGCAATGTATTATATTTATAAGAGTATAAGCTATTTACTCGAACTTGAGTATGTCATTGACACAAAATATTTACAAAGTCATATTACGCACGCAAACATTCTCACATTAACGCATTCAAAGTCTATAAACTCTCCGTCTTTCTGGCTATCGTAGCCGTGAAAAAAACGGATCGTTTTGTAGTTGAACGGCACACTGTGAAAAAAAACTGTTTAGTTGTAGCAAACTGGATTAATTATGGTTTAAATATAATTTAGTCAACTGAATTAATTTGACTAAAAATAAATGTTATTAAGGTAACTGAATACAATTGGCTGAACCTCGCTTGAGATTGAATATAAAACAACTCACGTTGAACGTGAGCCAATCGTATCATGCAGATTGAGCTAACTATATTCAGTTGGAACTCAATTTAAGTTATTTACAGACAACTGAATTATGTCCGCTCGAATTAAATAGTTTTTTTTTCTTAGTGCACCACAGTAATATATAAAGGTATACAATAGTGCAACACGTTTCCTATTAAGGGGAGTCAGCCAGTAATCAAAGCTCCAATTTTTGTCCAATTTGTGACAAAACATAATAATTAGGTTGCTGGGGGAATACGCTTTGGTTATGCGATATATATGAAAACTTGAAGTTTTTCTGCGACAAATACTTTAAGCAAGATTACTCAATGTTCGCATTGACACTGAACGCAGAGTTTTACTTAAAGTTTTTTACCAATTTAGTTGAACAACATTTGACTAGCTGGGACTTGTATTTTAGTAAAAATATCAAATGGTATACGTTCGTCGTACTTTTGAAAAAGTTCTTTATGTTTTTCAAAAAATTAGGAGTTGTCGCTGGAAATTTCCACTGTTGGATTTTATGAAATCATGTTGACCATGCGTAGTATTTTCCGTAGTATTTTATGAAGCGTGTTCATCGCGCGTAGTGTTTTCCCAGAGTAACCTAGCAGGTGTTGCCTTCTCAGATATAGCTCAGGTTTCGATTTCTATTTCATATACTTGTACGACGCGTGCACAGTCGATATAATTGTCTTTATGTTTCGGATCAATTTTATACAATATAGACGTTCAAGCAGTCTCCGAAATGAAAGCATAAATCTTGACTGTGTGTGCGTGTGCTCAACGAAAAAGGTCTATAAGCGTGGAATATTCGAGTTCTTTGAATGAACTGAGTAAATCCTACATCGATTATAACCACGATACAATTCCGTCATAAGAATACGCAGTTTGAACGAATCTTCTCGATAGATAACTTCACAGTGTCGTTGTCTTCGGACTTTGATCGTAAGTTGTTAAAGTTTCGTCCGACAATGCGTCGACACTTTCGAGAACACTAAGATTTAGATCGGCCGTGGTAAGGCCGTTCAGTGAACTTCACGATGATTTTCCAAAAGTATTCTGTCGGGTGATGGTGTGCGTGGTGCAAGGGCTGTCGTGGGTTGAACTCAATCTAACAACCGAGCTTTGAGGTACTATAGTATTGTGACCATTTTCGTTTCGTGTTGCGTCACCTCCGGCGCAACCCATTCTCAGTCCTCTGCCATGCCCTCGGGTATTGCAATTCAACAGATCGCGCATCCCTTTGCGAAAGTTACGTGACAGAAAAGCGTACAGCAGAGGATTCAGGCACGAATTCATGTAAGAGATGAGGAATGTCGAGAGAGTTAAGATCGTTGTAAAGTCTGAGCTACTGTCATAATTTGGATCCCAGTTGAGCCACACTATACGAGCCTGTTGCGGTAAGTTGCACACGGCAAACATTATTACCACGGCTATTAGCATTCTGTAAACAGGATATTTATCGTTTGTACATGAATAACATTCATTTATATTTGTAAAGTCTTTTAAGTTGGCCAGTACAGTTTTGAATAAATTTTTTTCAACTTGTATACTCGAAGAGCTACAACTTCGATATCACTCACAAGATTTTTATCAAACCGAAGCTTATTCCTGTAGATGTCATTACCACAAAAGTAAATCCTCGTTATATATCGTCGTTAATCTGATTTGCATCAAATTAACCAAAGGAAAATTTGCAGAAATTAATCAGATTTAGCGTAACTTGGTATAAAAGTTATAGATACATTCTTAAGGTGATGGATCAGCTGCATTAGTGTTAGATGAAGTCTTAAATTTGTAATATGACATTAATTCAGTGGAAAACTTTGATATTGTTAAATTTCAACTCTGCTTACGGAACTTTTTTACAAGATATGTCAATTAGAAAATCGAGAATTAAACAGGGTGGCTTATGGGAAAATTATCTTCTTGAAAATTAAGCTAGAATATTAATACCGGTTGCGATTAAATGATGCACATTACGAAGTTTGCTGCTTGCACATCAAATTGTAAGAATTGAAATGCGATCATGAAAAAAGGGACTCGTCGAATATTTCTTACAGATATCGTGAGTGAAGACAAATTGAAGAAAAACAGTATAAATCGGCACAAGTCACGATCGATCTATCAAACTTACGTTGACAGGTAGTTACAGTTCATAAAAATCGGATAAAATCAACAAATAACTTATCTTTAATAAATAATCTAAGCCGGATAAATTTACGGAACTTTTTTACAAGATATGTCAATTAGAAAATAGAGAATTATAAAGGGTGGCTTATGGGAAAATGATCTTGAAAATTAAGCTAGAATATTAACACTGCTTGCGATTAAATGATGCAGATTACGAAGTTTGCTACTTGCACATCAGATTGTAAGAATTGAAATGCGATCATGAAAAAAGAGACTCGTCGAATATTTCTTACAGATATCGTGAGTGGAGACAAACTGAAGAAAAACAGTATAAATCGGCTCAAGTCACGATCGATCTATCAAACTGACGTTGACAGGTATTTACAGTTCATAAAAACCGGATAAAATCAATAAATAACTTATCTTTAATAAATAATCTAAGTCGGATAAATTTACATATCTGCTTTTCCGACTTTATTGATAAATTTTTTAAATGTCAATCATTTTTGTAATAATCGGTTTTAACGCGTTAGTGAACGAACTGTCATTTGATCACGATACAAGCTGATCGATAACAAGCCTTTCCGTGTACATTTTTTTTTCTAGGATTGTCGGGTCTACATAGATAAGAACAAAGCTTTAGTTAAAGCGTAACATATCAGGCTATCAATTAAAATTCATGTTATTTCCAAAAACTGAATACTCCCTAAAAAAAAGCACAAAAGATTTATTACCGACTTAGTTGGTTTCGTCATGCCTCAAGACGATGTGCTACATGTCGTCTTTCTTTCTCAGATCGTTATGCGTAGGAGTGACATAGCAAAATTTTCCCATCACGAATTTCTCCGTTAAGATTGATTTATCGGATAAAAAATGAGAAGGGTGAACTGTAGAATGGTAAGACGCACTTCGCTGTACTTCTTTTCTATTCGAAAGATCAATCGTGACAGAGAAATTTTCATTACAGTTTTTGTCACCGACCGAGGTGTAGTACATCACCTTAAAGTGATGCATGACACACCTTCGGAACCTGTAATCGATAACAGAAATTGTGATTCAATCTACTCAAAAAAACAAATTCGATTTTATTGCGGTATAGATAGACGAAGTGAAACCGAATTTGCTTTTGTCTAAAGTCAATTAATCACAGTTTTTAAGTAACTTTAATTACAGCTCTTGTCAACGATTATAGTTTTCGAAGACGTGTCACATCACCTTAAGGAGGGCGACCAGTGACATCCTGGCAAGGAAATGCGCGGGAAAGTCTGGAAACGTATGGGTTGCTAGGTGAAGAGCGTGCGCGATAGAGGTCCGTGTCGTGTTATTCCAAGCGTATATCGTACACAATCCGAGCTGATTTATTTTTACAATTTTTCGGCCTTTGTAAAAGTTCTTTTGAAAGATATAAAGAATTGTTTGGATTCATCTTAATCGTATTTAAAAAATATTTTTAAAATAATTTTTGAGAGTTGCACTAGATATCGTGCGATTGTTGCTATATCGTCCGTGTATAACCTCATTAATTAATGGTCGGACAACTAAGTAGACGATCGACTTAAAATTTTGCCCATAAGGTTTATTGATTCTCATACACGAACATCCTTCATAAAATTAAGCCAATGCTTATTATTTTGAGTTGAGGAGCCACCCTCCTTGACTCTCTGAATTAAATCTTTCGTGATGTTTGTTAATGTTAAATTTATTGACTTTCGGATGTAAGCATTGTCTAGTTACAGCGATATACCCACGTTTTGCAAACGTTACAGTTTGCATGATCGGTATTTAAACTTTATCTCATGCTGTAAATAAAAATGTTCTTTAAAAACTAATCACAGTGATAAAGTCTGTTTGAGTAGCAAGGAAACTGAAGCTCTTAAAAGTACCTACAGTCGATGTCCTCAGGTTTTGACCGCACGCTTTTTCTTTGGAACCGGACGCTTTTCCGTTTAACAAATTTTTATTATCAGTGATTTTAGTTTTAATCATAAAACTATTGCGCATGCTCGGTATCGCGCGCAAGCGCAGATCCTGGTGATATAGACTGCCAAGTGGGGGAAAACGACTGTAGGAGAAGTTAAAATATTGGAATAGCCAAAAAATTTTAATATGAGAACGTTCACTCTATCAAAATGGATGCCGAACACGTGGAATATAATAAAAATTGACAATTTCGGTTGGCTTTTGGTAAACTTTGCGTAGAATTTAAGCGATTGAAACAAACACGTATGGGAGAAATGTGCATTTTACCTGATAACCCCTCGTCGGGCACGCAACGTTCTGCTAGACGCGTGATCGTGATGGATGGTGTCGTGACTTGTTCTGACAACCAGGCCCGGCCTTCCAAATGCGGCACCACTTTTCCAAAGTCCAACGGCGATTTTCGTGTATAGGCAACACATGAGTATCAGCGGTACGAGATAGAGCAATATCAGATTAACCACTGCGAGAACATTTTTATTGTGCTTCTTGATATTTGCTATACACATTATATCGACGCCACCCGAGTTCAACTTGTGAGCCATCGTTTCAACGTAAATAAATTTTGGTGCAGCATATATGGCGGCGAGAATCCATACAACACCAATGATGGCCCTTAATCGACCACTCGTCCTCATCGATCTGCACTTTATTGGGTGAACTATCGCGAGATATCTCTCGGTGCACACAACGACAAGTATCAGTATGCTCGCCGTGTAAGATAGCGCATTGACGAACATGTAGGTCTTGCACAAAAAATCACCGAGTGGCCAGCTCGGCATCAGGTAGTTTGTGAGCGTTTGGTATACACAGAAGATTCCCACACAAAGATCGGCAACTGCCAAATTGGCGAGAAATAAATTTGTGATACTTCGCAATTGATTTGAGAACGCCACGACCAGAATGACGATGAGATTACCTTAAACACACGCACAAACAAATTTCATGAGTATTATTATTTCTTGCCAAAATTGTAATTACAGAATGGCGATTGAACGGTAAATAACATTCGAAACATTGTTTTTTTTTTTTTTTCAATAAAGAACATTTCAACAAAATAATCAGCAATTGATTCGTATTGAACTCTGTGACAGTAAATAAAAGCACAAGTTACGTAACGTTTGAGGGGGGGGGGGCTTAATTAATTAATCTACTATACATTGTTAGTTACAATAATTATTATAAATACGTGTATTTCAAGTATCTGCCGTTGGTATTTCATATGATAACAACATTTGTTTACCGCAATTTAAATCTCTTTTGCTTTATTTTAAATAAAATATATTATTTATTCTTTTAATTAATCTGCATTCGATCAGTTTCACCAATAAAAACGTACACGCTCAAACTACTCCTTACTTTTTCATATCGCCAATCCTGCGGCATTAAATAAAAGCGGAGGTTAAGTAGATCTAGCGTTGCTGTAGTTACGATCAGTTTCGTTTCCGTCTCTTTTTAATCATTAAGGACTCTAAAAACAAAATTACGGATAAGCTTAATGAAGATTGCTTGAGTAGTATCAAAGCTATAACTCCCGAAACGTTCCCGGCTCAAAAAATGGCTCCAACACGTATTCATTAATTAATCGATCTATTGTAAATAGTTTGTAACAAATAATTATTTAAAAAATATGTGCATTCCGATTATCTTCCATTGGCGTTGCACATGACAGCAATATTATGTTACCGCAATTTATATCTCTTTAGTTTGATTCAAAATTAAATTAATTATTTATTCTCTTAATAAATCTGCATTTGAAGGACTCGTTGAAAATAATCATTTCATCGATTCCACCGATAAAAACTTTCACGACTAACGACTCGTTACTTTTTCATGTCACCAGAATATTAATAATGTTCTTTTTGAAGAAATGAATTTCGTAGATGCTCGAGGAGTAACGTTTACCATAAGAACTGAGTGTATCTAACAAGGGAAATACTGCAAAAGGGCTTGACGTGTCGCAAATTGAAAATTTCGTGAATTGGAAAAACTCATAATACTCGCGGTTTTCATCTTCTTCTTTTCTCGTGTGCATACAATAGCGTTCTGTACAATTCTGGTACAGCCGACGAGATTAAAGAAAAAAATATATTTGCAGACACAGCAGGGACGAAAGTCCATGACAGCCTCTGTGTTCCTGTAAATGTCATTTGCTGGCGCAAAGTTAATGCCACGCGCTCACCGAGACCCAGATAATAACACGATATTTTACAGTTTTTTCTTCTTTTTATTATGGAAATTCTAAATTGATCAATTTAACACAGCTTGAATTTATTCTTAAAATTCTTCGTGTGAAATAAAAAATGTTATTCACAGAGATGTTCTTAATATTACAGAAAATCACGAGAATATTCATTGTTAACTTAAGCCGCGAAAAAGTTTTATAAATCTTATATTTATAAATAATATTTGATAAATATTCAATTGAAGCTAACGATTTTCTGTAAGATATTCAATAATTTTATTAGATTAATAAATTTATTTATTTATCGATTTATACAAATAGACTATTTTGTTGCATTTTTATTATGAAATGATCGATTTGTTAAGTTTAAGCATCTGATATCACTCGTGCAGCTTCGATCAACGCTCTCTTCGCGGAAGATAAAGATAATTTAGTTCGCACTTTACTGTATCCCTTTTTCTACTTTTATCTAATTTCGTTATTTTCTCAGAACATTCGCAGTTATTTATTCTTCTTTTATTCAATTTTTCTTTATTTCTCCTTTTTCTTATTCAATTTAGTGCAACCGTCTGTACTTCTTGTTATTCAAATCCCAGATGCAACACTATCGTATCGTTTCAATAATTCTATCTCACAAATTATACTCTACGTATAGTTATAAATCTGTTGTTATTGGTCCCTCGAGCTGTTGTAATTGAATCCTAGAAGAAACTTAATACTTGCAATGTATTCGTATTCGTGTAACAGATATAATAGCTGTTTTTATTTTAATTGGAGTTGTCGTACAAAAACGTGGAGGAATTTAAGTTGGGTCAGCTCTAACTTTGAAAAATATTGCGATAATTAATTAAAAATTGGAGATACAAAATCGAACGACAGATTTCAAATTTAATCTGAACATTGAATAATTTAATTCGAGAGAGTTTTCTCTTTGAAAAATGTAACAAAACTTTGTCTGTGTGTTTTTTTATTTGTGATATTTTTTATTCTAATGAGTATTCGGAATATATCACAAACCAATTAGTGGTTAAACTCAAAACAAAAATATATTTCTAGACAAAGATGACGAGATACTGAATGCTAAAATGTCAATACACGATGAAAAAAGCGAAAAAAAATTTATTTGCGCATTGCTTCCTCGTAATTCTCGCCAACCCATAGAATCATTTCTGCGGATAATGGTTATTTTATTTCTGGCTTCTCCATAGAAGAAGTGGTATTAAAATTTTCAATAAAATGGAAAATCTGGTAAAATTGGGAATGTTGTACAGTTAAACCCCTTAATGGATTCTTACCAAATTCAAAATTAAGTATCTTTGTACCCTAACCAATTTGTATACAAAATTTCACTTTGATCAATGAAAATTTACTACTCTGAGCAAAAATAGATTTATTTTTCGAAAAAAAGCATCATTCATTAAAATCTGAACGCCTTGATCGGTTCTTTCCAAACTCAATACCGAAAAACCTTGTTCTCTGACCTATTCTCTTAGAAAGTTGAAATGTAGAATCTAAAATGTGAACAAAGCAGAGACATGAAAGACATAAAATAAGGATGCAAGGTACGAATCTTGCATATTTCTTTCTCATTATTTTCTACCTTTTGCAAAGACACAAAGCCACCGGTTTTTGGTAAAAGAAGAAATTTAAAAAAATGAAAAATAATGAGAGAGTAATATGCAAGATTGTATGATGCATTGGTGTATTAAAAAAATTTTTAAACTGAAGTTTGAAAATGAAAATAAACTGAAAGTGCTCTACAGTATCATTGTTTTAATATATTTTTATTGTGGTTAATAACTAGAACTTACTGAGTAACTGGTGCAACAGATTTTGGACCATTTTAAGTGACTCGATAGCTAAAAATTTACGAAAACTAGAGTGTGTCTCCTTTTTTGAAAAATTCAAAGAACCATAAAATGAGACACCCGTTGGTGATTTGAACGAAAATGGGAACAAATCGACGAGGATCGCGCGCGCGCGAATGTTATATTTTATATAATTATATTTTATCGAGGTTTTGGAACATTTTAAGTATCCAGACAAAAATTTCGAAGTTTTTTTTCACGAAAACAAAGCTTAAAAAAACCCAATGACATGTAATCGCGCAGCCGGCTCAAAGGTTTTTAAACATTTTACATCGTTAAACGATATAGATCCTGAAAAACTGAAAATTTATTTTTCTGCTTTAATATTTATTTATAACTATTGAATGCTGGCTTTAACATTTCGTCGCTGGGATGTCATTATTTTTTGTTACTGAACTATATAAATCAACATAAAGTTACAAACTTTGTTTTCTTTTTTTCCTGTCAATGCAAAATGAAGTACCCGTTAACAAAACTGTGTATACACCCACACAGTGATTCATTGAGTTCCTACATAAAATGCAAATAAATAGAGAGATAGAGAAAACAATTGTAGAAGGAAAATTTCCTGAAGTTCTCAAGCCAGGGGATAGTACCTAACACCATTGCGTTCTCGGTTCCAAGTAACATTGAAGAGAAAGAAAGAAATATAGAGAATTGCCAACCTTTCTACAGTCTCGTTCAAGGAACGAGAAACATGGAGTTGGTTGGTATTAAGTTGTGAAAAGTTCGTCCATTAACACCCACAGAGACGATCGGCGAGGAAAAAAGCATTCTTCCATCTGTATCTAGTTTGCTGACTCTCAATATAGCTTAGATTCATTTTCATCGAAAAAAATATGTAGACTCCAACGAAAGCATTAGACCTCCACTTTATTCTTGAATTGAAGATGAGGAATGACGAATAAGCGACGAGGATGAAAATAGACGATGAAGAAGAGAAGAATAATGAGAAGAAGGGATATATATATATATAAATGGATTATAATATTCCGTAAGGCCCAAACCAGCAAACGCTTATACATTCCATCCGGGCCGGTTATAATAAGTCGGTGAAACGAAATAAAAACGGACACACGCAGGCTTCTTACTTGGTAAAGTTTGTCAGGACGAGGATGGAGCGATCTGCAAGCATAATCCAATCTCCTGTGGCTGATCCTTACTCGTTAAACTTCCACCCTCTTTCAGTACTTCGCAACAGTGTACCAAAGTTTTAATTCCCAGTCTTCATCCGCGATGCGCCACTCCTGATTCTGTGACTTTGCGGGACTTTGCTCACTTGGTTTCTCCTATGCTGCATTCTAACTGTCTCAATTTTCGTTACTCTGTCTTGTTGGTTTGTTCTTTATGGCTGTGAATTTCGGACTATTGTCCGTTCGAATCAATTTCATGGTCATACTTAATGGCTTTACTTAATTACTTTTTATTTGTAGAGAAAAGAAAGCTTTGGAGATACGCGGTATTCGTCTTTTTTTCTCGTACAGGCAGCTCTTTGATCATTCAAATTGATTATTTTCATTTAGGTTATTGATAACAAAATGACGAGCAGAAGAAATGTTCTCAGATATAATCAAATCTGCGAAACGTTGGTTCACTGCGAATCGTTGGTTCACTCGTAGCGTACAAATTTATTATAAATTACATTTTTTTGCCGAATAACTATTTAAACGCAACTAATATTTTTTCTCCGTATTTGTTGAGCACACCAGCTTATATAAACTGTAATAATATAATATATATTGTAAAGCATAACCGGTAAGTTGCACATTCTACATTTCTACAAGAGTCCTAAGGGAACAAAAAATTGTAGAAATCACTAAAATAGCTTTTTGTTATTATGGCGATTATAAAGATTTTAACTCATCATTTATAACTTACAATATCGATTATAGTAACTACCGTGTCCAACATGTACACGGAGAAAGTTTATTAGTTACGATTACAATAACTATCAGCTGTACCAGCAAGTAAATTGGTTAGATTGATCAACATTTATGTAGCTCTAACCGTTGATCAACAATCGCATCTGCGTGATACTTCAGAATTTTTTATTATTCTCAATCGTTGTTCTATCGAGAAAATACGCCAGCAATATACTTGACGCAAGATTCTTTACTTTAATTATTTTTAGGGCCCTTTCTTTATCTCACGAGTGTTTAAATAACACATGAAGCTGCAGCGACCAAAGACGTATCTCTGTAATCAGTGAAAAGTGCTGTGCTCCGGATACCCTGTTGGATATCCGGTTGAGAAAGTCTATTCGTTGGTACGACAAATCTTGGGTTGTGCGCAAACACGAATTGTGCTGCTGACACAGAGAACATCGGTCAACGAAATATGGCACTGGACAATCGGGTCGTGACAGCACAACAATGAGAAATACCGCAAAGTAGCCATTGGGATTATAATCATAATCTGACTTGTTGCGTCCAGACTAATTATAAATTTTTGTGTATTAAATTGTTGTAAATTAATTGTAAATTTTTTGCTTCAACCGCGCATACGTGCATCTGTTCTTGTGCGATCCATTAGTGCTTATCACTGCTGGGTATGTAACTTTTGCTTGGGTCAGCAGTCCCACGGTGACCAGCGGGACGCGTTCCATCTTCGAAACGCGCTGCGCCTCGCTTATCACTCGCTTACCTTCTTCATGATATTGTTACGCTGTATATTCAACACTGCTTCTCTCATTGATTCGTCAGTTTATCTCTGGTGGTCGACCATGACGGTCGGTCGACCTCCGTACCAGCAAAGCTATAGGTCCTTCTCCGTGGGACAGATCGGAAGGCCGGATCTTGTAATTACGAGGGCTATTTAAAAAGTTTCCGTCCTTTTTAAGAAAAACACATATTTGAAAGCAAAACAACATTTATTTCTCGACGTAGTCTCCCTGCAACTCGATACATTTGGTCCAACGTTTCTCCCATTCTTTTAAACCGTCAGAAAAAAATTGATTGTCTACACCTGAAAAATACTGGTTTACAGCGTTTTCCACCTCAGCGTTTGACTTATATTTTTTCAAATTAGGAAACAGGACAAAGTCGATGAGAGCCAGATCTGACGAATAGGGTAGTTGCGAAAGCAATTCAAACTTCAAATCGTTCCATTTTGACATTGCGACCATGTACGTGCGAACCCGAGCGTTATCCTTGTGAAACAGGATGTTTTTCTTGGCCAAATGCGGACGTTTTTTCTTAATTGTGACCTTCAATTTATCCAGCAATGCAGCGTAGTACTGTACGTGGATTGTTTCACCCTCAGCAAGGTAATCGATAAGAATTATTCCACGGCTATTCCAAAAAACTGTCGCCATCGCTTTTCCTGCGGAGAGAACGACCTTTGCCTTCTTCGGAGTTGGTTCCCCCACCGCAATCCACTGCATTGACTATTGTTCGGTCTCAGGCGTATAGTGATGTACCCCGGTTTCATCGACGGTTATCATTCGCCGCAAAAATTCCGCTGCATTTTTTTTATACAGGTTAAGACGTCTCGCGCGATATCTCTGTCCGTATGCGCATTTGGTCGATCGTCAACAAGCGCAACACCAAGCACGTGGATCATTTCTCGTATCCAAATCTTGATGTAAAATCTTGTGCACCCGTTCGGATGATATCCCACAAGCCTCAGCAATATCCTTAACAATCAATCGACGATCAACCATCACAGTTTGATGCACTAAATCGACAATTCCGTCAGTTGTAGCGGTTTTCGGGCGCCAGGAACGTTCCTCGTCTAAAATGCTCGTTCGACCACGTTTGTACTCGGCCACCCAATATTTTACCGTTGTAAATTAAGGGGAGGCTTCACCGTATACAGTGTCAGACTCATCTTTTATTTTCTGAGTATTTTTTCCTTTTAAATGAAAGAATTTTATCACTCCGCGATACTCAATTTTCTCTATTGTTGACGAACAATGTCAGCTGACAACTTTGGAAAAGTGCAATAGACAAAGTAATGATCGGAATGACTTGAAATGTTTACGGTTTACATATTTCAAGGTTATTTATCGGACAGCGAAAGAAATTTTTTTCTATAGTTACTTTATGTCGATGAGGCCGGAAACTTTTCAAATGGCCCTCGTAATTAGTTTGTTTTTATCGCTCAGCCACATTTATGTACGTGTTCTAATTTCCTCATGTTTGCGAGTGCGATCTTCGATTGACCTGAAAGGCAGTGATGAGTCTCGGTAATTCGCAGCTGATCGCACGATATTCGAGTTAAAGATGTATTTGACTGCGGTTCATTTTTCTTACGTCCTTTAATATGACTAAAGTTCGCGAGTTTTCACTGTTTTAATCATCATCTATCGTAATTTGACGATTATTGATTACGTGTTAAAACTTTCTGTACGAACACTTTATTTATTTAAACTCTTTATCACTGGAACGTGCTCCGATACCTATCATTCAGGCTTAAAACGGAGATTAACATGAATTATCCCTAGTTGCGTCTCCTTTTGTGAATTATAAAATTCAGAATGTAACAGACTATTTAACCTGACGTTTACAGTTACTCCGTTCTTCCTTTTTGTATAAAAATGCAACACAATTAATGGAGCGAGTATATGACATACGATATTTGAAAAATCATATTATATGAGAATTTTTTATGAAAATTGAGTGAATATTAAGATATAATAATTAAAATTCATCAAGTTGGTATAGAATTAATCATAAGTTTAAATATGAGAGAATTTCTTACGACAAATATTATCTATTCTTACAAAATTATCGACAAGTTATAGCCTTCGTCGGATGCCAACAAGAAAAATGCGACATTTATTTCGAATATACCTTAAACACTTAACGGGCTGTGCATTCGTATGTACACGAGTTTAGAGAAAAAGAGCTGCAAGAAGTGTGCGACGGCAAGATACAAGAAGATTGTGAATACATTTTACACCGACTGAAAATGGAGAACATGCTGAGTAAAGGAGGCAAAAAAAATGCCATAATCCGTTTTTACGCTAAATAGTTTGTTTGCTAACAAGAATTCTAGGTCTGAGAATAAAAGTGGTTTGGAATTCAGAGCATTTTACTACCATCCTTGTTGTGATTATAACGATGTTTACTAGCCCCCCAAATTCTACAAATTCTAGAGAGATCTCACGAATATTTTCCTATTTCAACAAAGGAAACTACAGAGAAATTTATTTCGCTTACCGCGTTGTGCACACGGAGACGAAAATCCGTGTGATTAAAAAAAGTAAAAAAGAACCATCGACGAATAACCAATTGAAATCAAAGATTTTTTCATTTAGGTAAATTTGTTCTCTTACAAATTTATTTAAACATTTTTTAAATATTACATAACTTTTCAATTATCTAAAATTTCGAGAAATTGTGTATAAAGAAATTTTCGTGTTTAGGTAGGTATCTTTCGGTTAATTCGGTTTTTTGCGATTTTCTCAGCTCCTGTTGGAGATTTCGCAAATCCACGGCCAGATTCGTGATCAGCGCGACGAAATACATCAGATAACGTCCATCCCATGTCGGAAATATCGAAAAAATCGTTTTTCGCGTTTTTCTCGGCTCCTGTGGGAGATAGAGCGAAAAGGAGCTTAATTCGTGATCCTCGATTTTCCCTGATTTTTGTAGTCGTAAAAAAGGTCATAACTTTTGAATCGTTCGACCGATCCTTAACATTCTTTTTGCATTCGAAAGAGCACAGAAAAACAAAGAAAATGCGACTAGTCTCATCCCGATATTTCAATTTTTCGATCCGAGAACGCAGATTGTATGTTACCTCTGAAATAGCATTTTTCACATAATTAAGAAATCGAATATTTTTCGCAAAGAAATTGAAAAAAATTATTCTACTATCCTAAATGCATGGAAATCCATGTATCATCACGCCTTGTTCGTTAGAAAGTCAAAGCGCAGAGGAAACGGTCGCTATTAGAGAGAAAACGACAGATATCGTAATTTTAGTAAACGCAAAGAAGGTGGTTTTCGGTTATTTCGGTTTTTTGCGATTTTCTCAGCTCCTGTTGGAGATATCGCAAATCCACGGCCAGATTCGTGATCAGCGCGACGAAATACATCAGATAACGTCTATCCCATGTGTGAAATATCGAAAAAATAGTTTTTCGCGTTTTTCTCGGCTCCTGTGGGAGATAGAGCGAAAAGGAACTTAATTCGTGATCCTCGATTTTCCCTGACTTTGGTAGTCGTAAAAAAGGTCATAACTTTTGAATCGATCGACCGATCCTCAAAATTCTTTTTGCATTCAAAAGCGCACAGAAAAACAAAGAAAATGCGACTAGGCTCATCCCGATATTTTAATTTTTCGATCCGAGAGCGCAGATTGTGTGTCACCTTCAAAATAACATTTTTCACCTAACTAAAAAATCGATTATCTTTCGCAAAAAAATTGAAAAAAATTATTCTACGGTTCTAAATGCATGGAAATTGATGAATTATCAAGCCTTGTTCGTTAGAAAGTCAAAGCGCAGAGGAAACGGTCGCTATTAGAGAGAAAACGACAGATATCGTAATTTTAGTGAACGCAAGGAAGGTGGTTTTCGGTTATTTCGGTTTTTTGCGATTTTCTCAGCTCCTGTTGGAGATATCGCAAATCCACGGCCAGATTCGTGATCAGCGCGACGAAATACATCAGATAACGTCCATCCCATGTGGGAAATATCGAAAAAATCGTTTTTCGCGTTTTTCTCGGCTCCTGTGGGAGATAGAGCGAAAAGGAGCTTAATTCGTGATCCTCGATTTTCCTTGATTTTGGTAGTCGTAAAAAAGGTCATAACTTTTGAATCGATCGACCGATCCTCAAAATTCTTTTTGCATTCAAAAGCGCACAGAAAAACAAAGAAAATGCGACTAGGCTCATCCCGATATTTTAATTTTTCGATCCGAGAGCGCAGATTGTGTGTCACCTTCAAAATAACATTTTTCACCTAACTAAAAAATCGATTATCTTTCGCAAAAAAATTGAAAAAAATTATTCTACGGTTCTAAATGCATGGAAATTGATGAATTATCAAGCCTTGTTCGTTAGAAAGTCAAAGCGCAGAGGAAACGGTCGCTATTAGAGAGAAAACGACAGATATCGTAATTTTAGTAAACGCAAAGAAGGTGGTTTTCGGTTAATTCGGTTTTTTGCGATTTTCTCAGCTCCTGTTGGAGATATCGCAAATCCACGGCCAGATTCGTGATCAGCGCGACGAAATACATCAGATAACGTCCATCCCATGTGGGAAATATCGAGAAAATCGTTTTTCGCGTTTTTCTCGGCTCCTGTGGGAGATAGAGCGAAAAGGAGCTTCATTCGTGATCCTCGATTTTCCTTGATTTTGGTAGTCGTAAAAAAGGTCATAACTTTTGAATCGTTTGACCGATCCTTAAAATTCTTTTTGCATTCGAAAGAGCACAGAAAAACAAAGAAAATGCGACTAGTCTCATCCCGATATTTCAATTTTTCGATCCGAGAACGCAGATTGTATGTTACCTCTGAAATAGCATTTTTCACATAATTAAGAAATCGAATATCTTTCGCAAAAAAATTGAAAAAAATTATTCTACGGTTCTAAATGCATGGAAATTGATGAATTATCAAGCCTTGTTCGTTAGAAAGTCAAAGCGCAGAGGAAACAGTCGCTATTACAGAGAAACCGATCGATATCGTGATTTTAGTAAACGCAAAGAAGGTAGTTTTCGGTTATTTCGGTTTTTTGCGATTTTCTCAGCTTCTGTTGGAGATATCGCAAATCCACGGCCAGATTCGTGATCAGCGCGACGAAATACATTAGATAACGTCCATCCCATGTGGGAAATATCGAGAAAATCGTTTTTCGCGTTTTTCTCGGCTCCTGTGGGAGATAGAGCGAAAAGGAGCTTCATTCGTGATCCTCGATTTTCCTTGATTTTGGTAGTCGTAAAAAAGGTCATAACTTTTGAATCGTTCGACCGATCCTTAAAATTCTTTTTGCATTCGAAAGAGCACAGAAAAACAAAGAAAATGCGACTAGTCTCATCCCGATATTTCAATTTTTCGATCCGAGAGCGGAGATTGTGTGTCACCTCCAAAATAACGTTTTTCACCTAACTAAAAAATCGATTATCTTTCGCAAAAAAATTGAAAAAAATTATTCTACTATCCTAAATGCATGGAAATCCATGTATCATCACGCCTTGTTCGTTAGAAAGTCAAAGCGCAGAGGAAACGGTCGCTATTAGAGAGAAAACGACAGATATCGTAGTTTTAGAAAACGCAAATAAGGTGGTTTTCGGTTAATTCGGTTTTTTGCGATTTTCTCAGCTCCTGTTGGAGATATCGCAAATCCACGGCCAGATTCGTGATCAGCGCGACGAAATACATCAGATAACGTCTGACCCATGTGTGAAATATCGAAAAAATCGTTTTTCGCGTTTTTCTCGGCTCCTGTGGGAGATAGAGCGAAAAGGAGCTTCATTCGTGATCCTCGATTTTCCTTGATTTTGGTAGTCGTAAAAAAGGTCATAACTTTTGAATCGATCGACCGATCCTCAAAATTCTTTTTGCATTCAAAAGCGCACAGAAAAACAAAGAAAATGCGACTAGGCTCATCCCGATATTTTAATTTTTCGATCCGAGAGCGCAGATTGTGTGTCACCTTCAAAATAACATTTTTCACCTAACTAAAAAATCGATTATCTTTCGCAAAAAAATTGAAAAAAATTATTCTACGGTTCTAAATGCATGGAAATTGATGAATTATCAAGCCTTGTTCGTTAGAAAGTCAAAGCGCAGAGGAAACGGTCGCTATTAGAGAGAAAACGACAGATATCGTAATTTTAGTGAACGCAAGGAAGGTGGTTTTCGGTTATTTCGGTTTTTTGCGATTTTCTCAGCTCCTGTTGGAGATATCGCAAATCCACGGCCAGATTCGTGATCAGCGCGACGAAATACATCAGATAACGTCCATCCCATGTGGGAAATATCGAAAAAATCGTTTTTCGCGTTTTTCTCGGCTCCTGTGGGAGATAGAGCGAAAAGGAGCTTCATTCGTGATCCTCGATTTTCCTTGATTTTGGTAGTCGTAAAAAAGGTCATAACTTTTGAATCGTTCGACCGATCCTTAAAATTCTTTTTGCATTCGAAAGAGCACAGAAAAACAAAGAAAATGCGACTAGTCTCATCCCGATATTTCAATTTTTCGATCCGAGAGCGGAGATTGTGTGTCACCTCCAAAATAACGTTTTTCACCTAACTAAAAAATCGATTATCTTTCGCAAAAAAATTGAAAAAAATTATTCTACTATCCTAAATGCATGGAAATCCATGTATCATCACGCCTTGTTCGTTAGAAAGTCAAAGCGCAGAGGAAACGGTCGCTATTAGAGAGAAAACGACAGATATCGTAGTTTTAGTAAACGCAAATAAGGTGGTTTTCGGTTAATTCGGTTTTTTGCGATTTTCTCAGCTCCTGTTGGAGATATCGCAAATCCACGGCCAGATTCGTGATCAGCGCGACGAAATACATCAGATAACGTCTGACCCATGTGTGAAATATCGAAAAAATCGTTTTTCGCGTTTTTCTCGGCTCCTGTGGGAGATAGAGCGAAAAGGAGCTTCATTCGTGATCCTCGATTTTCCTTGATTTTGGTAGTCGTAAAAAAGGTCATAACTTTTGAATCGTTCAACCGATCCTTAAAATTCTTTTTGCATTCGAAAGAGCACAGAAAAACAAAGAAAATGCGACTAGTCTCATCCCGATATTTCAATTTTTCGATCCGAGAACGCAGATTGTATGTTACCTCTGAAATAGCATTTTTCACATAATTAAGAAATCGAATATCTTTCGCAAAAAAATTGAAAAAAATTATTCTACTATCCTAAATGCATGGAAATCCATGTATCATCACGCCTTGTTCGTTAGAAAGTCAAAGCGCAGAGGAAACGGTCGCTATTAGAGAGAAAACGACAGATATCGTAATTTTAGTAAACGCAAAGAAGGTGGTTTTCGGTTATTTCGGTTTTTTGCGATTTTCTCAGCTCCTGTTGGAGATATCGCAAATCCACGGCCAGATTCGTGATCAGCGCGATGAAATACATCAGATAACGTCCATCCCATGTGGGAAATATCGAAAAAATCGTTTTTCGCGTTTTTCTCGGCTCCTGTGGGAGATAGAGCGAGAAGGAGCTTAATTCGTGATCCTCGATTTTCCTTGATTTTGGTAGTCGTAAAAAAGGTCATAACTTTTGAATCGATCGACCGATCCTCAAAATTCTTTTTGCATTCAAAAGCGCACAGAAAAACAAAGAAAATGCGACTAGGCTCATCCCGATATTTTAATTTTTCGATCCGAGAGCGCAGATTGTGTGTCACCTTCAAAATAACATTTTTCACCTAACTAAAAAATCGATTATCTTTCGCAAAAAAATTGAAAAAAATTATTCTACGGTTCTAAATGCATGGAAATTGATGAATTATCAAGCCTTGTTCGTTAGAAAGTCAAAGCGCAGAGGAAACGGTCGCTATTAGAGAGAAAACGACAGATATCGTAATTTTAGTAAACGCAAAGAAGGTGGTTTTCGGTTAATTCGGTTTTTTGCGATTTTCTCAGCTCCTGTTGGAGATATCGCAAATCCACGGCCAGATTCGTGATCAGCGCGACGAAATACATCAGATAACGTCCATCCCATGTGGGAAATATCGAGAAAATCGTTTTTCGCGTTTTTCTCGGCTCCTGTGGGAGATAGAGCGAAAAGGAGCTTCATTCGTGATCCTCGATTTTCCTTGATTTTGGTAGTCGTAAAAAAGGTCATAACTTTTGAATCGTTCGACCGATCCTTAAAATTCTTTTTGCATTCGAAAGAGCACAGAAAAACAAAGAAAATGCGACTAGTCTCATCCCGATATTTCAATTTTTCGATCCGAGAACGCAGATTGTATGTTACCTCTGAAATAGCATTTTTCACATAATTAAGAAATCGAATATCTTTCGCAAAAAAATTGAAAAAAATTATTCTACTATCCTAAATGCATGGAAATCCATGTATCATCACGCCTTGTTCGTTAGAAAGTCAAAGCGCAGAGGAAACGGTCGCTATTAGAGAGAAAACGACAGATATCGTAATTTTAGTAAACGCAAAGAAGGTGGTTTTCGGTTATTTCGGTTTTTTGCGATTTTCTCAGCTCCTGTTGGAGATATCGCAAATCCACGGCCAGATTCGTGATCAGCGCGACGAAATACATCAGATAACGTCCATCCCATGTGGGAAATATCGAAAAAATCGTTTTTCGCGTTTTTCTCGGCTCCTGTGGGAGATAGAGCGAAAAGGAGCTTAATTCGTGATCTTTGATTTTCCCTGATTTTGGTCGTCGTAAAAAAGGTCATAACTTTTGAATCGATCGACCGATCCTGAAAATTCTTTTTGCATTCGAAAGAGCACAGAAAAACAAAGAAAATGCGACTAGGCTCATCCCGATATTTCAATTTTTCGATCCGAGAGCGGAGATTGTGTGTCACCTCCAAAATAACGTTTTTCACCTAACTAAAAAATCGATTATCTTTCGCAAAAAAATTGAAAAAAATTATTCTACTATCCTAAATGCATGGAAATCCATGTATCATCACGCCTTGTTCGTTAGAAAGTCAAAGCGCAGAGGAAACGGTCGCTATTAGAAAGAAAACGACAGATATCGTAATTTTAGTAAACGCAAATAAGGTGGTTTTCGGTTAATTCGGTTTTTTGCGATTTTCTCAGCTCCTGTTGGAGATATCGCAAATCCACGGCCAGATTCGTGATCAGCGCGACGAAATACATCAGATAACGTCTATCCCATGTGTGAAATATCGAAAAAATCGTTTTTCGCGTTTTTCTCGGCTCCTGTGGGAGATAGAGCGAAAAGGAACTTAATTCGTGATCCTCGATTTTCCCTGACTTTGGTAGTCGTAAAAAAGGTCATAACTTTTGAATCGATCGACCGATCCTCAAAATTCTTTTTGCATTCAAAAGCGCACAGAAAAACAAAGAAAATGCGACTAGGCTCATCCCGATATTTCAATTTTTCGATCCGAGAGCGCAGATTGTGTGTCACCTCCAAAATAACAATTTTCACCTAACTAAAAAATCGATTATCTTTCGCAAGAAATTGAAAAAAATTATTCTACTATCCTAAATGCATGGAAATCCATGTATCGACACGCCTTGTTCGTTAAAAAGTCAAAGAGCAGAGGAAACGGTCCCTATTAGAGAGAAAACGACAGATATCGTAATTTTAGTGAACGCAAGGAAGGTGGTTTTCGGTTATTTCGGTTTTTTGCGATTTTCTCAGCTCCTGTTGGAGATATCGCAAATCCACGGCCAGATTCGTGATCAGCGCGACGAAATACATCAGATAACGTCCATCCCATGTGGGAAATATCGAGAAAATCGTTTTTCGCGTTTTTCTCGGCTCCTGTGGGAGATAGAGCGAAAAGGAACTTAATTCGTGATCCTCGATTTTCCCTGACTTTAGTAGTCGTAAAAAAGGTCATAACTTTTGAATCGATCGACCGATCCTCAAAATTCTTTTTGCATTCAAAAGCGCACAGAAAAACAAAGAAAATGCGACTAGGCTCATCCCGATATTTCAATTTTTCGATCCGAGAGCGCAGATTGTGTGTCACCTCCAAAATAACAATTTTCACCTAACTAAAAAATCGATTATCTTTCGCAAGAAATTGAAAAAAATTATTCTACTATCCTAAATGCATGGAAATCCATGTATCGACACGCCTTGTTCGTTAAAAAGTCAAAGAGCAGAGGAAACGGTCCCTATTAGAGAGAAAACGACAGATATCGTAATTTTAGTGAACGCAAGGAAGGTGGTTTTCGGTTATTTCGGTTTTTTGCGATTTTCTCAGCTCCTGTTGGAGATATCGCAAATCCACGGCCAGATTCGTGATCAGCGCGACGAAATACATCAGATAACGTCCATCCCATGTGGGAAATATCGAGAAAATCGTTTTTCGCGTTTTTCTCGGCTCCTGTGGGAGATAGAGCGAAAAGGAACTTAATTCGTGATCCTCGATTTTCCCTGACTTTGGTAGTCGTAAAAAAGGTCATAACTTTTGAATCGATCGACCGATCCTCAAAATTCTTTTTGCATTCAAAAGCGCACAGAAAAACAAAGAAAATGCGACTAGGCTCATCGCGATATTTCAATTTTTCGATCCGAGAGCGCAGATTGTGTGTCACCTCCAAAATAACATTTTTCACCCAACTAAAAAATCGATTATCTTTCGAAAAAAAATTGAAAAAAATTATTCTACGGTTCTAAATGCATGGAAATTGATGAATTATCAAGCCTTGTTCGTTAGAAAGTCAAAGCGCAGAGGAAACAGTCGCTATTACAGAGAAACCGATCGATATCGTGATTTTAGTAAACGCAAAGAAGGTAGTTTTCGGTTATTTCGGTTTTTTTGCGATTTTCTCAGCTCCTGTTGGAGATATCGCAAATCCACGGCCAGATTCGTGATCAGCGCGACGAAATACATCAGATAACGTCCATCCCATGTGGGAAATATCGAAAAAATCGTTTTTCGCGTTTTTCTCGGCTCCTGTGGGAGATAGAGCGAAAAGGAGCTTCATTCGTGATCCTCGATTTTCCTTGATTTTGGTAGTCGTAAAAAAGGTCATAACTTTTGAATCGTTCGACCGATCCTTAAAATTCTTTTTGCATTCGAAAGAGCACAGAAAAACAAAGAAAATGCGACTAGTCTCATCCCGATATTTCAATTTTTCGATCCGAGAACGCAGATTGTATGTTACCTCTGAAATAGCATTTTTCACATAATTAAGAAATCGAATATCTTTCGCAAAAAAATTGAAAAAAATTATTCTACTATCCTAAATGCATGGAAATCCATGTATCATCACGCCTTGTTCGTTAGAAAGTCAAAGCGCAGAGGAAACGGTCGCTATTAGAGAGAAAACGACAGATATCGTAATTTTAGTAAACGCAAAGAAGGTGGTTTTCGGTTATTTCGGTTTTTTGCGATTTTCTCAGCTCCTGTTGGAGATATCGCAAATCCACGGCCAGATTCGTGATCAGCGCGACGAAATACATCAGATAACGTCCATCGCATGTGTGAAATATCGAAAAAATCGTTTTTCGCGTTTTTCTCGGCTCCTGTGGGAGATAGAGCGAAAAGGAACTTAATTCGTGATCCTCGATTTTCCCTGACTTTGGTAGTCGTAAAAAAGGTCATAACTTTTGAATCGATCGACCGATCCTCAAAATTCTTTTTGCATTCAAAAGCGCACAGAAAAACAAAGAAAATGCGACTAGGCTCATCCCGATATTTCAATTTTTCGATCCGAGAGCGCAGATTGTGTGTCACCTCCAAAATAACAATTTTCACCTAACTAAAAAATCGATTATCTTTCGCAAGAAATTGAAAAAAATTATTCTACTATCCTAAATGCATGGAAATCCATGTATCGACACGCCTTGTTCGTTAGAAAGTCAAAGCGCAGAGGAAACGGTCGCTATTAGAGAGAAAACGACAGATATCGTAATTTTAGTGAACGCAAGGAAGGTGGTTTTCGGTTATTTCGGTTTTTTGCGATTTTCTCAGCTCCTGTTGGAGATATCGCAAATCCACGGCCAGATTCGTGATCAGCGCGACAAAATACATCAGATAACGTCCATCCCATGTGGGAAATATCGAAAAAATCGTTTTTCGCGTTTTTCTCGGCTCCTGTGGGAGATAGAGCGAAAAGGAGCTTAATTCGTGATCCTCGATTTTCCTTGATTTTGGTAGTCGTAAAAAAGGTCATAACTTTTGAATCGATCGACCGATCCTCAAAATTCTTTTTGCATTCAAAAGCGCACAGAAAAACAAAGAAAATGCGACTAGGCTCATCCCGATATTTTAATTTTTCGATCCGAGAGCGCAGATTGTGTGTCACCTTCAAAATAACATTTTTCACCTAACTAAAAAATCGATTATCTTTCGCAAAAAAATTGAAAAAAATTATTCTACGGTTCTAAATGCATGGAAATTGATGAATTATCAAGCCTTGTTCGTTAGAAAGTCAAAGCGCAGAGGAAACGGTCGCTATTAGAGAGAAAACGACAGATATCGTAATTTTAGTAAACGCAAAGAAGGTGGTTTTCGGTTATTTCGGTTTTTTGCGATTTTCTCAGCTCCTGTTGGAGATATCGCAAATCCACGGCCAGATTCGTGATCAGCGCGACGAAATACATCAGATAACGTCCATCCCATGTGGGAAATATCGAAAAAATCGTTTTTCGCGTTTTTCTCGGCTCCTGTGGGAGATAGAGCGAAAAGGAGCTTCATTCGTGATCCTCGATTTTCCTTGATTTTGGTAGTCGTAAAAAAGGTCATAACTTTTGAATCGTTCGACCGATCCTTAAAATTCTTTTTGCATTCGAAAGAGCACAGAAAAACAAAGAAAATGCGACTAGTCTCATCCCGATATTTCAATTTTTCGATCCGAGAACGCAGATTGTATGTTACCTCTGAAATAGCATTTTTCACATAATTAAGAAATCGAATATCTTTCGCAAAAAAATTGAAAAAAATTATTCTACTATCCTAAATGCATGGAAATCCATGTATCATCACGCCTTGTTCGTTAGAAAGTCAAAGCGCAGAGGAAACGGTCGCTATTAGAGAGAAAACGACAGATATCGTAATTTTAGTAAACGCAAAGAAGGTGGTTTTCGGTTATTTCGGTTTTTTGCGATTTTCTCAGCTCCTGTTGGAGATATCGCAAATCCACGGCCAGATTCGTGATCAGCGCGACGAAATACATCAGATAACGTCCATCCCATGTGGGAAATATCGAGAAAATCGTTTTTCGCGTTTTTCTCGGCTCCTGTGGGAGATAGAGCGAAAAGGAGCTTCATTCGTGATCCTCGATTTTCCTTGATTTTGGTAGTCGTAAAAAAGGTCATAACTTTTGAATCGTTTGACCGATCCTTAAAATTCTTTTTGCATTCGAAAGAGCACAGAAAAACAAAGAAAATGCGACTAGTCTCATCCCGATATTTCAATTTTTCGATCCGAGAACGCAGATTGTATGTTACCTCTGAAATAGCATTTTTCACATAATTAAGAAATCGAATATCTTTCGCAAAAAAATTGAAAAAAATTATTCTACTATCCTAAATGCATGGAAATCCATGTATCGACACGCCTTGTTCGTTAGAAAGTCAAAGCGCAGAGGAAACGGTCGCTATTAGAGAGAAAACGACAGATATCGTAATTTTAGTAAACGCAAAGAAGGTGGTTTTCGGTTATTTCGGTTTTTTGCGATTTTCTCAGCTCCTGTTGGAGATATCGCAAATCCACGGCCAGATTCGTGATCAGCGCGACGAAATACATCAGATAACGTCTATCCCATGTGTGAAATATCGAAAAAATCGTTTTTCGCGTTTTTCTCGGCTCCTGTGGGAGATAGAGCGAAAAGGAACTTAATTCGTGATCCTCGATTTTCCCTGACTTTGGTAGTCGTAAAAAAGGTCATAACTTTTGAATCGATCGACCGATCCTCAAAATTCTTTTTGCATTCAAAAGCGCACAGAAAAACAAAGAAAATGCGACTAGGCTCATCCCGATATTTTAATTTTCCGATCCGAGAGCGCAGATTGTGTGTCACCTTCAAAATAACATTTTTCACCTAACTAAAAAATCGATTATCTTTCGCAAAAAAATTGAAAAAAATTATTCTACGGTTCTAAATGCATGGAAATTGATGAATTATCAAGCCTTGTTCGTTAGAAAGTCAAAGCGCAGAGGAAACGGTCGCTATTAGAGAGAAAACGACAGATATCGTAATTTTAGTAAACGCAAAGAAGGTGGTTTTCGGTTAATTCGGTTTTTTGCGATTTTCTCAGCTCCTGTTGGAGATATCGCAAATCCACGGCCAGATTCGTGATCAGCGCGACGAAATACATCAGATAACGTCCATCCCATGTGGGAAATATCGAGAAAATCGTTTTTCGCGTTTTTCTCGGCTCCTGTGGGAGATAGAGCGAAAAGGAGCTTCATTCGTGATCCTCGATTTTCCTTGATTTTGGTAGTCGTAAAAAAGGTCATAACTTTTGAATCGTTCGACCGATCCTCAAAATTCTTTTTGCATTCGAAAGAGCACAGAAAAACAAAGAAAATGCGACTAGTCTCATCCCGATATTTCAATTTTTCGATCCGAGAACGCAGATTGTATGTTACCTCTGAAATAGCATTTTTCACATAATTAAGAAATCGAATATCTTTCGCAAAAAAATTGAAAAAAATTATTCTACTATCCTAAATGCATGGAAATCCATGTATCATCACGCCTTGTTCGTTAGAAAGTCAAAGCGCAGAGGAAACGGTCGCTATTAGAGAGAAAACGACAGATATCGTAATTTTAGTAAACGCAAAGAAGGTGGTTTTCGGTTATTTCGGTTTTTTGCGATTTTCTCAGCTCCTGTTGGAGATATCGCAAATCCACGGCCAGATTCGTGATCAGCGCGACGAAATACATCAGATAACGTCCATCCCATGTGGGAAATATCGAAAAAATCGTTTTTCGCGTTTTTCTCGGCTCCTGTGGGAGATAGAGCGAAAAGGAGCTTAATTCGTGATCTTTGATTTTCCCTGATTTTGGTCGTCGTAAAAAAGGTCATAACTTTTGAATCGATCGACCGATCCTGAAAATTCTTTTTGCATTCGAAAGAGCACAGAAAAACAAAGAAAATGCGACTAGGCTCATCCCGATATTTCAATTTTTCGATCCGAGAGCGCAGATTGTGTGTCACCTATAAAATAACAATTTTCACCTAACTAAAAAATCGATTATCTTTCGCAAGAAATTGAAAAAAATTATTCTACTATCCTAAATGCATGGAAATCCATGTATCGACACGCCTTGTTCGTTAGAAAGTCAAAGCGCAGAGGAAACGGTCGCTATTAGAGAGAAAACGACAGATATCGTAATTTTAGTGAACGCAAGGAAGGTGGTTTTCGGTTATTTCGGTTTTTTGCGATTTTCTCAGCTCCTGTTGGAGATATCGCAAATCCACGGCCAGATTCGTGATCAGCGCGACAAAATACATCAGATAACGTCCATCCCATGTGGGAAATATCGAAAAAATCGTTTTTCGCGTTTTTCTCGGCTCCTGTGGGAGATAGAGCGAAAAGGAGCTTAATTCGTGATCCTCGATTTTCCTTGATTTTGGTAGTCGTAAAAAAGGTCATAACTTTTGAATCGATCGACCGATCCTCAAAATTCTTTTTGCATTCAAAAGCGCACAGAAAAACAAAGAAAATGCGACTAGGCTCATCCCGATATTTTAATTTTTCGATCCGAGAGCGCAGATTGTGTGTCACCTTCAAAATAACATTTTTCACCTAACTAAAAAATCGATTATCTTTCGCAAAAAAATTGAAAAAAATTATTCTACGGTTCTAAATGCATGGAAATTGATGAATTATCAAGCCTTGTTCGTTAGAAAGTCAAAGCGCAGAGGAAACGGTCGCTATTAGAGAGAAAACGACAGATATCGTAATTTTAGTAAACGCAAAGAAGGTGGTTTTCGGTTAATTCGGTTTTTTGCGATTTTCTCAGCTCCTGTTGGAGATATCGCAAATCCACGGCCAGATTCGTGATCAGCGCGACGAAATACATCAGATAACGTCCATCCCATGTGGGAAATATCGAGAAAATCGTTTTTCGCGTTTTTCTCGGCTCCTGTGGGAGATAGAGCGAAAAGGAGCTTCATTCGTGATCCTCGATTTTCCTTGATTTTGGTAGTCGTAAAAAAGGTCATAACTTTTGAATCGTTCGACCGATCCTCAAAATTCTTTTTGCATTCGAAAGAGCACAGAAAAACAAAGAAAATGCGACTAGTCTCATCCCGATATTTCAATTTTTCGATCCGAGAACGCAGATTGTATGTTACCTCTGAAATAGCATTTTTCACATAATTAAGAAATCGAATATCTTTCGCAAAAAAATTGAAAAAAATTATTCTACTATCCTAAATGCATGGAAATCCATGTATCATCACGCCTTGTTCGTTAGAAAGTCAAAGCGCAGAGGAAACGGTCGCTATTAGAGAGAAAACGACAGATATCGTAATTTTAGTAAACGCAAAGAAGGTGGTTTTCGGTTATTTCGGTTTTTTGCGATTTTCTCAGCTCCTGTTGGAGATATCGCAAATCCACGGCCAGATTCGTGATCAGCGCGACGAAATACATCAGATAACGTCCATCCCATGTGGGAAATATCGAAAAAATCGTTTTTCGCGTTTTTCTCGGCTCCTGTGGGAGATAGAGCGAAAAGGAGCTTAATTCGTGATCTTTGATTTTCCCTGATTTTGGTCGTCGTAAAAAAGGTCATAACTTTTGAATCGATCGACCGATCCTGAAAATTCTTTTTGCATTCGAAAGAGCACAGAAAAACAAAGAAAATGCGACTAGGCTCATCCCGATATTTCAATTTTTCGATCCGAGAGCGCAGATTGTGTGTCACCTATAAAATAACAATTTTCACCTAACTAAAAAATCGATTATCTTTCGCAAGAAATTGAAAAAAATTATTCTACTATCCTAAATGCATGGAAATCCATGTATCGACACGCCTTGTTCGTTAGAAAGTCAAAGCGCAGAGGAAACGGTCGCTATTAGAGAGAAAACGACAGATATCGTAATTTTAGTGAACGCAAGGAAGGTGGTTTTCGGTTATTTCGGTTTTTTGCGATTTTCTCAGCTCCTGTTGGAGATATCGCAAATCCACGGCCAGATTCGTGATCAGCGCGACAAAATACATCAGATAACGTCCATCCCATGTGGGAAATATCGAAAAAATCGTTTTTCGCGTTTTTCTCGGCTCCTGTGGGAGATAGAGCGAAAAGGAGCTTAATTCGTGATCCTCGATTTTCCTTGATTTTGGTAGTCGTAAAAAAGGTCATAACTTTTGAATCGATCGACCGATCCTCAAAATTCTTTTTGCATTCAAAAGCGCACAGAAAAACAAAGAAAATGCGACTAGGCTCATCCCGATATTTCAATTTTTCGATCCGAGAACGCAGATTGTATGTTACCTCTGAAATAGCATTTTTCACATAATTAAGAAATCGAATATCTTTCGCAAAAAAATTGAAAAAAATTATTCTACTATCCTAAATGCATGGAAATCCATGTATCATCACGCCTTGTTCGTTAGAAAGTCAAAGCGCAGAGGAAACGGTCGCTATTAGAGAGAAAACGACAGATATCGTAATTTTAGTAAACGCAAAGAAGGTGGTTTTCGGTTATTTCGGTTTTTTGCGATTTTCTCAGCTCCTGTTGGAGATATCGCAAATCCACGGCCAGATTCGTGATCAGCGCGACGAAATACATCAGATAACGTCCATCCCATGTGGGAAATATCGAAAAAATCGTTTTTCGCGTTTTTCTCGGCTCCTGTGGGAGATAGAGCGAAAAGGAGCTTAATTCGTGATCTTTGATTTTCCCTGATTTTGGTCGTCGTAAAAAAGGTCATAACTTTTGAATCGATCGACCGATCCTGAAAATTCTTTTTGCATTCGAAAGAGCACAGAAAAACAAAGAAAATGCGACTAGGCTCATCCCGATATTTCAATTTTTCGATCCGAGAGCGCAGATTGTGTGTCACCTATAAAATAACAATTTTCACCTAACTAAAAAATCGATTATCTTTCGCAAGAAATTGAAAAAAATTATTCTACTATCCTAAATGCATGGAAATCCATGTATCGACACGCCTTGTTCGTTAGAAAGTCAAAGCGCAGAGGAAACGGTCGCTATTAGAGAGAAAACGACAGATATCGTAATTTTAGTGAACGCAAGGAAGGTGGTTTTCGGTTATTTCGGTTTTTTGCGATTTTCTCAGCTCCTGTTGGAGATATCGCAAATCCACGGCCAGATTCGTGATCAGCGCGACAAAATACATCAGATAACGTCCATCCCATGTGGGAAATATCGAAAAAATCGTTTTTCGCGTTTTTCTCGGCTCCTGTGGGAGATAGAGCGAAAAGGAGCTTAATTCGTGATCCTCGATTTTCCTTGATTTTGGTAGTCGTAAAAAAGGTCATAACTTTTGAATCGATCGACCGATCCTCAAAATTCTTTTTGCATTCAAAAGCGCACAGAAAAACAAAGAAAATGCGACTAGGCTCATCCCGATATTTTAATTTTTCGATCCGAGAGCGCAGATTGTGTGTCACCTTCAAAATAACATTTTTCACCTAACTAAAAAATCGATTATCTTTCGCAAAAAAATTGAAAAAAATTATTCTACGGTTCTAAATGCATGGAAATTGATGAATTATCAAGCCTTGTTCGTTAGAAAGTCAAAGCGCAGAGGAAACGGTCGCTATTAGAGAGAAAACGACAGATATCGTAATTTTAGTAAACGCAAAGAAGGTGGTTTTCGGTTAATTCGGTTTTTTGCGATTTTCTCAGCTCCTGTTGGAGATATCGCAAATCCACGGCCAGATTCGTGATCAGCGCGACGAAATACATCAGATAACGTCCATCCCATGTGGGAAATATCGAGAAAATCGTTTTTCGCGTTTTTCTCGGCTCCTGTGGGAGATAGAGCGAAAAGGAGCTTCATTCGTGATCCTCGATTTTCCTTGATTTTGGTAGTCGTAAAAAAGGTCATAACTTTTGAATCGTTCGACCGATCCTCAAAATTCTTTTTGCATTCGAAAGAGCACAGAAAAACAAAGAAAATGCGACTAGTCTCATCCCGATATTTCAATTTTTCGATCCGAGAACGCAGATTGTATGTTACCTCTGAAATAGCATTTTTCACATAATTAAGAAATCGAATATCTTTCGCAAAAAAATTGAAAAAAATTATTCTACTATCCTAAATGCATGGAAATCCATGTATCATCACGCCTTGTTCGTTAGAAAGTCAAAGCGCAGAGGAAACGGTCGCTATTAGAGAGAAAACGACAGATATCGTAATTTTAGTAAACGCAAAGAAGGTGGTTTTCGGTTATTTCGGTTTTTTGCGATTTTCTCAGCTCCTGTTGGAGATATCGCAAATCCACGGCCAGATTCGTGATCAGCGCGACGAAATACATCAGATAACGTCCATCCCATGTGGGAAATATCGAAAAAATCGTTTTTCGCGTTTTTCTCGGCTCCTGTGGGAGATAGAGCGAAAAGGAGCTTAATTCGTGATCTTTGATTTTCCCTGATTTTGGTCGTCGTAAAAAAGGTCATAACTTTTGAATCGATCGACCGATCCTGAAAATTCTTTTTGCATTCGAAAGAGCACAGAAAAACAAAGGAAATGCGACTAGGCTCATCCCGATATTTCAATTTTTCGATCCGAGAGCGCAGATTGTGTGTCACCTATAAAATAACAATTTTCACCTAACTAAAAAATCGATTATCTTTCGCAAGAAATTGAAAAAAATTATTCTACTATCCTAAATGCATGGAAATCCATGTATCGACACGCCTTGTTCGTTAGAAAGTCAAAGCGCAGAGGAAACGGTCGCTATTAGAGAGAAAACGACAGATATCGTAATTTTAGTGAACGCAAGGAAGGTGGTTTTCGGTTATTTCGGTTTTTTGCGATTTTCTCAGCTCCTGTTGGAGATATCGCAAATCCACGGCCAGATTCGTGATCAGCGCGACAAAATACATCAGATAACGTCCATCCCATGTGGGAAATATCGAAAAAATCGTTTTTCGCGTTTTTCTCGGCTCCTGTGGGAGATAGAGCGAAAAGGAGCTTAATTCGTGATCCTCGATTTTCCTTGATTTTGGTAGTCGTAAAAAAGGTCATAACTTTTGAATCGATCGACCGATCCTCAAAATTCTTTTTGCATTCAAAAGCGCACAGAAAAACAAAGAAAATGCGACTAGGCTCATCCCGATATTTTAATTTTTCGATCCGAGAGCGCAGATTGTGTGTCACCTTCAAAATAACATTTTTCACCTAACTAAAAAATCGATTATCTTTCGCAAAAAAATTGAAAAAAATTATTCTACGGTTCTAAATGCATGGAAATTGATGAATTATCAAGCCTTGTTCGTTAGAAAGTCAAAGCGCAGAGGAAACGGTCGCTATTAGAGAGAAAACGACAGATATCGTAATTTTAGTAAACGCAAAGAAGGTGGTTTTCGGTTAATTCGGTTTTTTGCGATTTTCTCAGCTCCTGTTGGAGATATCGCAAATCCACGGCCAGATTCGTGATCAGCGCGACGAAATACATCAGATAACGTCCATCCCATGTGGGAAATATCGAGAAAATCGTTTTTCGCGTTTTTCTCGGCTCCTGTGGGAGATAGAGCGAAAAGGAGCTTCATTCGTGATCCTCGATTTTCCTTGATTTTGGTAGTCGTAAAAAAGGTCATAACTTTTGAATCGTTCGACCGATCCTCAAAATTCTTTTTGCATTCGAAAGAGCACAGAAAAACAAAGAAAATGCGCCTAGTCTCATCCCGATATTTCAATTTTTCGATCCGAGAACGCAGATTGTATGTTACCTCTGAAATAGCATTTTTCACATAATTAAGAAATCGAATATCTTTCGCAAAAAAATTGAAAAAAATTATTCTACTATCCTAAATGCATGGAAATCCATGTATCATCACGCCTTGTTCGTTAGAAAGTCAAAGCGCAGAGGAAACGGTCGCTATTAGAGAGAAAACGACAGATATCGTAATTTTAGTAAACGCAAAGAAGGTGGTTTTCGGTTATTTCGGTTTTTTGCGATTTTCTCAGCTCCTGTTGGAGATATCGCAAATCCACGGCCAGATTCGTGATCAGCGCGACGAAATACATCAGATAACGTCCATCCCATGTGGGAAATATCGAAAAAATCGTTTTTCGCGTTTTTCTCGGCTCCTGTGGGAGATAGAGCGAAAAGGAGCTTAATTCGTGATCTTTGATTTTCCCTGATTTTGGTCGTCGTAAAAAAGGTCATAACTTTTGAATCGATCGACCGATCCTGAAAATTCTTTTTGCATTCGAAAGAGCACAGAAAAACAAAGAAAATGCGACTAGGCTCATCCCGATATTTCAATTTTTCGATCCGAGGGCGGAGATTGTGTGTCACCTCCAAAATAACGTTTTTCACCTAACTAAAAAATCGATTATCTTTCGCAAAAAAATTGAAAAAAATTATTCTACTATCCTAAATGCATGGAAATCCATGTATCATCACGCCTTGTTCGTTAGAAAGTCAAAGCGCAGAGGAAACGGTCGCTATTAGAGAGAAAACGACAGATATCGTAATTTTAGTAAACGCAAAGAAGGTGGTTTTCGGTTATTTCGGTTTTTTGCGATTTTCTCAGCTCCTGTTGGAGATATCGCAAATCCACGGCCAGATTCGTGATCAGCGCGACGAAATACATCAGATAACGTCCATCCCATGTGGGAAATATCGAGAAAATCGTTTTTCGCGTTTTTCTCGGCTCCTGTGGGAGATAGAGCGAAAAGGAGCTTCATTCGTGATCCTCGATTTTCCTTGATTTTGGTAGTCGTAAAAAAGGTCATAACTTTTGAATCGTTTGACCGATCCTTAAAATTCTTTTTGCATTCGAAAGAGCACAGAAAAACAAAGAAAATGCGACTAGTCTCATCCCGATATTTCAATTTTTCGATCCGAGAACGCAGATTGTATGTTACCTCTGAAATAGCATTTTTCACATAATTAAGAAATCGAATATCTTTCGCAAAAAAATTGAAAAAAATTATTCTACTATCCTAAATGCATGGAAATCCATGTATCATCACGCCTTGTTCGTTAGAAAGTCAAAGCGCAGAGGAAACGGTCGCTATTAGAGAGAAAACGACAGATATCGTAATTTTAGTAAACGCAAAGAAGGTGGTTTTCGGTTATTTCGGTTTTTTGCGATTTTCTCAGCTCCTGTTGGAGATATCGCAAATCCACGGCCAGATTCGTGATCAGCGCGACGAAATACATCAGATAACGTCCATCCCATGTGGGAAATATCGAAAAAATCGTTTTTCGCGTTTTTCTCGGCTCCTGTGGGAGATAGAGCGAAAAGGAGCTTAATTCGTGATCTTTGATTTTCCCTGATTTTGGTCGTCGTAAAAAAGGTCATAACTTTTGAATCGATCGACCGATCCTGAAAATTCTTTTTGCATTCGAAAGAGCACAGAAAAACAAAGAAAATGCGACTAGGCTCATCCCGATATTTCAATTTTTCGATCCGAGGGCGGAGATTGTGTGTCACCTCCAAAATAACGTTTTTCACCTAACTAAAAAATCGATTATCTTTCGCAAAAAAATTGAAAAAAATTATTCTACTATCCTAAATGCATGGAAATCCATGTATCATCACGCCTTGTTCGTTAGAAAGTCAAAGCGCAGAGGAAACGGTCGCTATTAGAGAGAAAACGACAGATATCGTAATTTTAGTAAACGCAAAGAAGGTGGTTTTCGGTTATTTCGGTTTTTTGCGATTTTCTCAGCTCCTGTTGGAGATATCGCAAATCCACGGCCAGATTCGTGATCAGCGCGACGAAATACATCAGATAACGTCCATCCCATGTGGGAAATATCGAGAAAATCGTTTTTCGCGTTTTTCTCGGCTCCTGTGGGAGATAGAGCGAAAAGGAGCTTCATTCGTGATCCTCGATTTTCCTTGATTTTGGTAGTCGTAAAAAAGGTCATAACTTTTGAATCGTTTGACCGATCCTTAAAATTCTTTTTGCATTCGAAAGAGCACAGAAAAACAAAGAAAATGCGACTAGTCTCATCCCGATATTTCAATTTTTCGATCCGAGAACGCAGATTGTATGTTACCTCTGAAATAGCATTTTTCACATAATTAAGAAATCGAATATCTTTCGCAAAAAAATTGAAAAAAATTATTCTACTATCCTAAATGCATGGAAATCCATGTATCGACACGCCTTGTTCGTTAGAAAGTCAAAGCGCAGAGGAAACGGTCGCTATTAGAGAGAAAACGACAGATATCGTAATTTTAGTAAACGCAAAGAAGGTGGTTTTCGGTTAATTCGGTTTTTTGCGATTTTCTCAGCTCCTGTTGGAGATATCGCAAATCCACGGCCAGATTCGTGATCAGCGCGACGAAATACATCAGATAACGTCCATCCCATGTGGGAAATATCGAGAAAATCGTTTTTCGCGTTTTTCTCGGCTCCTGTGGGAGATAGAACGAAAAGGAGCTTCATTCGTGATCCTCGATTTTCCTTGATTTTGGTAGTCGTAAAAAAGGTCATAACTTTTGAATCGTTCGACCGATCCTCAAAATTCTTTTTGCATTCGAAAGAGCACAGAAAAACAAAGAAAATGCGACTAGTCTCATCCCGATATTTCAATTTTTCGATCCGAGAACGCAGATTGTATGTTACCTCTGAAATAGCATTTTTCACATAATTAAGAAATCGAATATCTTTCGCAAAAAAATTGAAAAAAATTATTCTACTATCCTAAATGCATGGAAATCCATGTATCATCACGCCTTGTTCGTTAGAAAGTCAAAGCGCAGAGGAAACGGTCGCTATTAGAGAGAAAACGACAGATATCGTAATTTTAGTAAACGCAAAGAAGGTGGTTTTCGGTTATTTCGGTTTTTTGCGATTTTCTCAGCTCCTGTTGGAGATATCGCAAATCCACGGCCAGATTCGTGATCAGCGCGACGAAATACATCAGATAACGTCCATCCCATGTGGGAAATATCGAAAAAATCGTTTTTCGCGTTTTTCTCGGCTCCTGTGGGAGATAGAGCGAAAAGGAGCTTAATTCGTGATCTTTGATTTTCCCTGATTTTGGTCGTCGTAAAAAAGGTCATAACTTTTGAATCGATCGACCGATCCTGAAAATTCTTTTTGCATTCGAAAGAGCACAGAAAAACAAAGAAAATGCGACTAGGCTCATCCCGATATTTCAATTTTTCGATCCGAGAGCGGAGATTGTGTGTCACCTCCAAAATAACGTTTTTCACCTAACTAAAAAATCGATTATCTTTCGCAAAAAAATTGAAAAAAATTATTCTACTATCCTAAATGCATGGAAATCCATGTATCATCACGCCTTGTTCGTTAGAAAGTCAAAGCGCAGAGGAAACGGTCGCTATTAGAGAGAAAACGACAGATATCGTAATTTTAGTAAACGCAAAGAAGGTGGTTTTCGGTTATTTCGGTTTTTTGCGATTTTCTCAGCTCCTGTTGGAGATATCGCAAATCCACGGCCAGATTCGTGATCAGCGCGACGAAATACATCAGATAACGTCCATCCCATGTGGGAAATATCGAGAAAATCGTTTTTCGCGTTTTTCTCGGCTCCTGTGGGAGATAGAGCGAAAAGGAGCTTCATTCGTGATCCTCGATTTTCCTTGATTTTGGTAGTCGTAAAAAAGGTCATAACTTTTGAATCGTTCGACCGATCCTCAAAATTCTTTTTGCATTCGAAAGAGCACAGAAAAACAAAGAAAATGCGACTAGTCTCATCCCGATATTTCAATTTTTCGATCCGAGAACGCAGATTGTATGTTACCTCTGAAATAGCATTTTTCACATAATTAAGAAATCGAATATCTTTCGCAAAAAAATTGAAAAAAATTATTCTACTATCCTAAATGCATGGAAATCCATGTATCATCACGCCTTGTTCGTTAGAAAGTCAAAGCGCAGAGGAAACGGTCGCTATTAGAGAGAAAACGACAGATATCGTAATTTTAGTAAACGCAAAGAAGGTGGTTTTCGGTTATTTCGGTTTTTTGCGATTTTCTCAGCTCCTGTTGGAGATATCGCAAATCCACGGCCAGATTCGTGATCAGCGCGACGAAATACATCAGATAACGTCCATCCCATGTGGGAAATATCGAAAAAATCGTTTTTCGCGTTTTTCTCGGCTCCTGTGGGAGATAGAGCGAAAAGGAGCTTAATTCGTGATCTTTGATTTTCCCTGATTTTGGTCGTCGTAAAAAAGGTCATAACTTTTGAATCGATCGACCGATCCTGAAAATTCTTTTTGCATTCGAAAGAGCACAGAAAAACAAAGAAAATGCGACTAGGCTTATCCCGATATTTCAATTTTTCGATCCGAGAGCGGAGATTGTGTGTCACCTCCAAAATAACGTTTTTCACCTAACTAAAAAATCGATTATCTTTCGCAAAAAAATTGAAAAAAATTATTCTACTATCCTAAATGCATGGAAATCCATGTATCATCACGCCTTGTTCGTTAGAAAGTCAAAGCGCAGAGGAAACGGTCGCTATTAGAGAGAAAACGACAGATATCGTAATTTTAGTAAACGCAAAGAAGGTGGTTTTCGGTTATTTCGGTTTTTTGCGATTTTCTCAGCTCCTGTTGGAGATATCGCAAATCCACGGCCAGATTCGTGATCAGCGCGACGAAATACATCAGATAACGTCCATCCCATGTGGGAAATATCGAGAAAATCGTTTTTCGCGTTTTTCTCGGCTCCTGTGGGAGATAGAGCGAAAAGGAGCTTCATTCGTGATCCTCGATTTTCCTTGATTTTGGTAGTCGTAAAAAAGGTCATAACTTTTGAATCGTTTGACCGATCCTTAAAATTCTTTTTGCATTCGAAAGAGCACAGAAAAACAAAGAAAATGCGACTAGTCTCATCCCGATATTTCAATTTTTCGATCCGAGAACGCAGATTGTATGTTACCTCTGAAATAGCATTTTTCACATAATTAAGAAATCGAATATCTTTCGCAAAAAAATTGAAAAAAATTATTCTACTATCCTAAATGCATGGAAATCCATGTATCGACACGCCTTGTTCGTTAGAAAGTCAAAGCGCAGAGGAAACGGTCGCTATTAGAGAGAAAACGACAGATATCGTAATTTTAGTAAACGCAAAGAAGGTGGTTTTCGGTTATTTCGGTTTTTTGCGATTTTCTCAGCTCCTGTTGGAGATATCGCAAATCCACGGCCAGATTTGTGATCAGCGCGACGAAATACATCAGATAACGTCTATCCCATGTGTGAAATATCGAAAAAATCGTTTTTCGCGTTTTTCTCGGCTCCTGTGGGAGATAGAGCGAAAAGGAGCTTAATTCGTGATCTTTGATTTTCCCTGATTTTGGTCGTCGTAAAAAAGGTCATAACTTTTGAATCGATCGACCGATCCTGAAAATTCTTTTTGCATTCGAAAGAGCACAGAAAAACAAAGAAAATGCGACTAGGCTCATCCCGATATTTCAATTTTTCGATCCGAGAGCGGAGATTGTGTGTCACCTCCAAAATAACGTTTTTCACCTAACTAAAAAATCGATTATCTTTCGCAAAAAAATTGAAAAAAATTATTCTACTATCCTAAATGCATGGAAATCCATGTATCATCACGCCTTGTTCGTTAGAAAGTCAAAGCGCAGAGGAAACGGTCGCTATTAGAGAGAAAACGACAGATATCGTAGTTTTAGTAAACGCAAAGAAGGTGGTTTTCGGTTATTTCGGTTTTTTGCGATTTTTTCAGTTCCTGTTAGAGATATCGCAAATCCACGGCCAGATTCGTGATCAGCGCGACGAAATACATCAGATAACGTCCATCCCATGAGGGAAATATCGAAAAAATCGTTTTTCGCGTTTTTCTCGTCTCCTGTGGGAGATAGAGCGAAAAGGAGCTTCATTCGTGATCCTCGATTTTCCTTGATTTCGGTAGTCGTAAAAAAGGTCATAACTTTTGAATCGATCGACCGATCCTTAAAATTCTTTTTGCATTCGAAAGAGCACAGAAAAACAAAGAAAATGCGACTAGTCTCATCCCGATATTTCAATTTTTCGATCCGAGAACGCAGATTGTATGTTACTTCTGAAATAGCATTTTTCACATAATTAAGAAATCGAATATCTTTCGCAAAAAAATTGAAAAAAATTATTCTACTATCCTAAATGAATGGAAATCCATGTATCATCACGCCTTGTTCGTTAGAAAGTCAAAGCGCAGAGGAAACGGTCGCTATTAGAGAGAAAACGACAGATATCGTAATTTTAGTAAACGCAAAGAAGGTGGTTTTCGGTTAATTCGGTTTTTTGCGATTTTCTCAGCTCCTGTTGGAGATATCGCAAATCCACGGCCAGATTCGTGATCAGCGCGACGAAATACATCAGATAACGTCCATCCCATGTGGGAAATATCGAAAAAATCGTTTTTCGCGTTTTTCTCGGCTCCTGTGGGAGATAGAGCGAAAAGGAACTTAATTCGTGATCCTCGATTTTCCCCGATTTTGGTGATCGTAAAAAAGTTCATAACTTTTGAATCGTTCGACCGATCCTCAAAATTCTTTTTGCATTCAAAAGCGCACAGAAAAACAAAGAAAATGCGACTAGGCTCATCCCGATATTTCAATTTTTCGATCCGAGAGCGCAGATTGTGTGTCACCTCCAAAATAACAATTTTCACCTAACTAAAAAATCGATTATCTTTCGCAAGAAATTGAAAAAAATTATTCTACTATCCTAAATGCATGGAAATCCATGTATCGACACGCCTTGTTCGTTAGAAAGTCAAAGCGCAGAGGAAACGGTCGCTATTAGAGAGAAAACGACAGATATCGTAATTTTAGTAAACGCAAAGAAGGTGGTTTTCGGTTATTTCGGTTTTTTGCGATTTTCTCAGCTCCTGTTGGAGATATCGCAAATCCACGGCCAGATTCGTGATCAGCGCGACGAAATACATCAGATAACGTCCATCCCATGTGGGAAATATCGAGAAAATCGTTTTTCGCGTTTTTCTCGGCTCCTGTGGGAGATAGAGCGAAAAGGAGCTTCATTCGTGATCCTCGATTTTCCTTGATTTTGGTAGTCGTAAAAAAGGTCATAACTTTTGAATCGTTCGACCGATCCTTAAAATTCTTTTTGCATTCGAAAGAGCACAGAAAAACAAAGAAAATGCGACTAGTCTCATCCCGATATTTCAATTTTTCGATCCGAGAACGCAGATTGTATGTTACCTCTGAAATAGCATTTTTCACATAATTAAGAAATCGAATATCTTTCGCAAAAAAATTGAAAAAAATTATTCTACTATCCTAAATGCATGGAAATCCATGTATCATCACGCCTTGTTCGTTAGAAAGTCAAAGCGCAGAGGAAACGGTCGCTATTAGAGAGAAAACGACAGATATCGTAATTTTAGTAAACGCAAAGAAGGTGGTTTTCGGTTATTTCGGTTTTTTGCGATTTTCTCAGCTCCTGTTGGAGATATCGCAAATCCACGGCCAGATTCGTGATCAGCGCGACGAAATACATCAGATAACGTCCATCCCATGTGGGAAATATCGAGAAAATCGTTTTTCGCGTTTTTCTCGGCTCCTGTGGGAGATAGAGCGAAAAGGAGCTTCATTCGTGATCCTCGATTTTCCTTGATTTTGGTAGTCGTAAAAAAGGTCATAACTTTTGAATCGTTTGACCGATCCTTAAAATTCTTTTTGCATTCGAAAGAGCACAGAAAAACAAAGAAAATGCGACTAGTCTCATCCCGATATTTCAATTTTTCGATCCGAGAACGCAGATTGTATGTTACCTCTGAAATAGCATTTTTCACATAATTAAGAAATCGAATATCTTTCGCAAAAAAATTGAAAAAAATTATTCTACTATCCTAAATGCATGGAAATCCATGTATCGACACGCCTTGTTCGTTAGAAAGTCAAAGCGCAGAGGAAACGGTCGCTATTAGAGAGAAAACGACAGATATCGTAATTTTAGTAAACGCAAAGAAGGTGGTTTTCGGTTATTTCGGTTTTTTGCGATTTTCTCAGCTCCTGTTGGAGATATCGCAAATCCACGGCCAGATTCGTGATCAGCGCGACGAAATACATCAGATAACGTCTATCCCATGTGTGAAATATCGAAAAAATCGTTTTTCGCGTTTTTCTCGGCTCCTGTGGGAGATAGAGCGAAAAGGAACTTAATTCGTGATCCTCGATTTTCCCTGACTTTGGTAGTCGTAAAAAAGGTCATAACTTTTGAATCGATCGACCGATCCTCAAAATTCTTTTTGCATTCAAAAGCGCACAGAAAAACAAAGAAAATGCGACTAGGCTCATCCCGATATTTTAATTTTCCGATCCGAGAGCGCAGATTGTGTGTCACCTTCAAAATAACATTTTTCACCTAACTAAAAAATCGATTATCTTTCGCAAAAAAATTGAAAAAAATTATTCTACGGTTCTAAATGCATGGAAATTGATGAATTATCAAGCCTTGTTCGTTAGAAAGTCAAAGCGCAGAGGAAACGGTCGCTATTAGAGAGAAAACGACAGATATCGTAATTTTAGTAAACGCAAAGAAGGTGGTTTTCGGTTATTTCGGTTTTTTGCGATTTTCTCAGCTCCTGTTGGAGATATCGCAAATCCACGGCCAGATTTGTGATCAGCGCGACGAAATACATCAGATAACGTCTATCCCATGTGTGAAATATCGAAAAAATCGTTTTTCGCGTTTTTCTCGGCTCCTGTGGGAGATAGAGCGAAAAGGAGCTTAATTCGTGATCTTTGATTTTCCCTGATTTTGGTCGTCGTAAAAAAGGTCATAACTTTTGAATCGATCGACCGATCCTGAAAATTCTTTTTGCATTCGAAAGAGCACAGAAAAACAAAGAAAATGCGACTAGGCTCATCCCGATATTTCAATTTTTCGATCCGAGAGCGGAGATTGTGTGTCACCTCCAAAATAACGTTTTTCACCTAACTAAAAAATCGATTATCTTTCGCAAAAAAATTGAAAAAAATTATTCTACTATCCTAAATGCATGGAAATCCATGTATCATCACGCCTTGTTCGTTAGAAAGTCAAAGCGCAGAGGAAACGGTCGCTATTAGAGAGAAAACGACAGATATCGTAGTTTTAGTAAACGCAAAGAAGGTGGTTTTCGGTTATTTCGGTTTTTTGCGATTTTTTCAGTTCCTGTTAGAGATATCGCAAATCCACGGCCAGATTCGTGATCAGCGCGACGAAATACATCAGATAACGTCCATCCCATGAGGGAAATATCGAAAAAATCGTTTTTCGCGTTTTTCTCGTCTCCTGTGGGAGATAGAGCGAAAAGGAGCTTCATTCGTGATCCTCGATTTTCCTTGATTTCGGTAGTCGTAAAAAAGGTCATAACTTTTGAATCGATCGACCGATCCTTAAAATTCTTTTTGCATTCGAAAGAGCACAGAAAAACAAAGAAAATGCGACTAGTCTCATCCCGATATTTCAATTTTTCGATCCGAGAACGCAGATTGTATGTTACTTCTGAAATAGCATTTTTCACATAATTAAGAAATCGAATATCTTTCGCAAAAAAATTGAAAAAAATTATTCTACTATCCTAAATGAATGGAAATCCATGTATCATCACGCCTTGTTCGTTAGAAAGTCAAAGCGCAGAGGAAACGGTCGCTATTAGAGAGAAAACGACAGATATCGTAATTTTAGTAAACGCAAAGAAGGTGGTTTTCGGTTAATTCGGTTTTTTGCGATTTTCTCAGCTCCTGTTGGAGATATCGCAAATCCACGGCCAGATTCGTGATCAGCGCGACGAAATACATCAGATAACGTCCATCCCATGTGGGAAATATCGAAAAAATCGTTTTTCGCGTTTTTCTCGGCTCCTGTGGGAGATAGAGCGAAAAGGAACTTAATTCGTGATCCTCGATTTTCCCCGATTTTGGTGATCGTAAAAAAGTTCATAACTTTTGAATCGTTCGACCGATCCTCAAAATTCTTTTTGCATTCAAAAGCGCACAGAAAAACAAAGAAAATGCGACTAGGCTCATCCCGATATTTCAATTTTTCGATCCGAGAGCGCAGATTGTGTGTCACCTCCAAAATAACAATTTTCACCTAACTAAAAAATCGATTATCTTTCGCAAGAAATTGAAAAAAATTATTCTACTATCCTAAATGCATGGAAATCCATGTATCGACACGCCTTGTTCGTTAGAAAGTCAAAGCGCAGAGGAAACGGTCGCTATTAGAGAGAAAACGACAGATATCGTAATTTTAGTGAACGCAAGGAAGGTGGTTTTCGGTTATTTCGGTTTTTTGCGATTTTCTCAGCTCCTGTTGGAGATATCGCAAATCCACGGCCAGATTCGTGATCAGCGCGACAAAATACATCAGATAACGTCCATCCCATGTGGGAAATATCGAAAAAATCGTTTTTCGCGTTTTTCTCGGCTCCTGTGGGAGATAGAGCGGAAAGGAGCTTAATTCGTGATCCTCGATTTTCCTTGATTTTGGTAGTCGTAAAAAAGGTCATAACTTTTGAATCGATCGACCGATCCTCAAAATTCTTTTTGCATTCAAAAGCGCACAGAAAAACAAAGAAAATGCGACTAGGCTCATCCCGATATTTTAATTTTTCGATCCGAGAGCGCAGATTGTGTGTCACCTTCAAAATAACATTTTTCACCTAACTAAAAAATCGATTATCTTTCGCAAAAAAATTGAAAAAAATTATTCTACGGTTCTAAATGCATGGAAATTGATGAATTATCAAGCCTTGTTCGTTAGAAAGTCAAAGCGCAGAGGAAACGGTCGCTATTAGAGAGAAAACGACAGATATCGTAATTTTAGTAAACGCAAAGAAGGTGGTTTTCGGTTAATTCGGTTTTTTGCGATTTTCTCAGCTCCTGTTGGAGATATCGCAAATCCACGGCCAGATTCGTGATCAGCGCGACGAAATACATTAGATAACGTCCATCCCATGTGGGAAATATCGAGAAAATCGTTTTTCGCGTTTTTCTCGGCTCCTGTGGGAGATAGAGCGAAAAGGAACTTAATTCGTGATCCTCGATTTTCCCCGATTTTGGTGATCGTAAAAAAGTTCATAACTTTTGAATCGTTCGACCGATCCTTAAAATTCTTTTTGCATTCGAAAGAGCACAGAAAAACAAAGAAAATGCGACTAGTCTCATCCCGATATTTCAATTTTTCGATCCGAGAACGCAGATTGTATGTTACCTCTGAAATAGCATTTTTCACATAATTAAGAAATCGAATATCTTTCGCAAAAAAATTGAAAAAAATTATTCTACTATCCTAAATGCATGGAAATCCATGTATCATCACGCCTTGTTCGTTAGAAAGTCAAAGCGCAGAGGAAACGGTCGCTATTAGAGAGAAAACGACAGATATCGTAATTTTAGTAAACGCAAAGAAGGTGGTTTTCGGTTATTTCGGTTTTTTGCGATTTTCTCAGCTCCTGTTGGAGATATCGCAAATCCACGGCCAGATTCGTGATCAGCGCGACGAAATACATCAGATAACGTCCATCCCATGTGGGAAATATCGAGAAAATCGTTTTTCGCGTTTTTCTCGGCTCCTGTGGGAGATAGAGCGAAAAGGAGCTTCATTCGTGATCCTCGATTTTCCTTGATTTTGGTAGTCGTAAAAAAGGTCATAACATTTGAATCGTTCGACCGATCCTTAAAATTCTTTTTGCATTCGAAAGAGCACAGAAAAACAAAGAAAATGCGACTAGTCTCATCCCGATATTTCAATTTTTCGATCCGAGAACGCAGATTGTATGTTACCTCTGAAATAGCATTTTTCACATAATTAAGAAATCGAATATCTTTCGCAAAAAAATTGAAAAAAATTATTCTACTATCCTAAATGCATGGAAATCCATGTATCATCACGCCTTGTTCGTTAGAAAGTCAAAGCGCAGAGGAAACGGTCGCTATTAGAGAGAAAACGACAGATATCGTAATTTTAGTAAACGCAAAGAAGGTGGTTTTCGGTTATTTCGGTTTTTTGCGATTTTCTCAGCTCCTGTTGGAGATATCGCAAATCCACGGCCAGATTCGTGATCAGCGCGACGAAATACATCAGATAACGTCCATCCCATGTGGGAAATATCGAGAAAATCGTTTTTCGCGTTTTTCTCGGCTCCTGTGGGAGATAGAGCGAAAAGGAGCTTCATTCGTGATCCTCGATTTTCCTTGATTTTGGTAGTCGTAAAAAAGGTCATAACTTTTGAATCGTTTGACCGATCCTTAAAATTCTTTTTGCATTCGAAAGAGCACAGAAAAACAAAGAAAATGCGACTAGTCTCATCCCGATATTTCAATTTTTCGATCCGAGAACGCAGATTGTATGTTACCTCTGAAATAGCATTTTTCACATAATTAAGAAATCGAATATCTTTCGCAAAAAAATTGAAAAAAATTATTCTACTATCCTAAATGCATGGAAATCCATGTATCGACACGCCTTGTTCGTTAGAAAGTCAAAGCGCAGAGGAAACGGTCGCTATTAGAGAGAAAACGACAGATATCGTAATTTTAGTAAACGCAAAGAAGGTGGTTTTCGGTTATTTCGGTTTTTTGCGATTTTCTCAGCTCCTGTTGGAGATATCGCAAATCCACGGCCAGATTCGTGATCAGCGCGACGAAATACATCAGATAACGTCTATCCCATGTGTGAAATATCGAAAAAATCGTTTTTCGCGTTTTTCTCGGCTCCTGTGGGAGATAGAGCGAAAAGGAACTTAATTCGTGATCCTCGATTTTCCCTGACTTTGGTAGTCGTAAAAAAGGTCATAACTTTTGAATCGATCGACCGATCCTCAAAATTCTTTTTGCATTCAAAAGCGCACAGAAAAACAAAGAAAATGCGACTAGGCTCATCCCGATATTTTAATTTTCCGATCCGAGAGCGCAGATTGTGTGTCACCTTCAAAATAACATTTTTCACCTAACTAAAAAATCGATTATCTTTCGCAAAAAAATTGAAAAAAATTATTCTACGGTTCTAAATGCATGGAAATTGATGAATTATCAAGCCTTGTTCGTTAGAAAGTCAAAGCGCAGAGGAAACGGTCGCTATTAGAGAGAAAACGACAGATATCGTAATTTTAGTAAACGCAAAGAAGGTGGTTTTCGGTTATTTCGGTTTTTTGCGATTTTCTCAGCTCCTGTTGGAGATATCGCAAATCCACGGCCAGATTTGTGATCAGCGCGACGAAATACATCAGATAACGTCTATCCCATGTGTGAAATATCGAAAAAATCGTTTTTCGCGTTTTTCTCGGCTCCTGTGGGAGATAGAGCGAAAAGGAGCTTAATTCGTGATCTTTGATTTTCCCTGATTTTGGTCGTCGTAAAAAAGGTCATAACTTTTGAATCGATCGACCGATCCTGAAAATTCTTTTTGCATTCGAAAGAGCACAGAAAAACAAAGAAAATGCGACTAGGCTCATCCCGATATTTCAATTTTTCGATCCGAGAGCGGAGATTGTGTGTCACCTCCAAAATAACGTTTTTCACCTAACTAAAAAATCGATTATCTTTCGCAAAAAAATTGAAAAAAATTATTCTACTATCCTAAATGCATGGAAATCCATGTATCATCACGCCTTGTTCGTTAGAAAGTCAAAGCGCAGAGGAAACGGTCGCTATTAGAGAGAAAACGACAGATATCGTAGTTTTAGTAAACGCAAAGAAGGTGGTTTTCGGTTATTTCGGTTTTTTGCGATTTTTTCAGTTCCTGTTAGAGATATCGCAAATCCACGGCCAGATTCGTGATCAGCGCGACGAAATACATCAGATAACGTCCATCCCATGAGGGAAATATCGAAAAAATCGTTTTTCGCGTTTTTCTCGTCTCCTGTGGGAGATAGAGCGAAAAGGAGCTTCATTCGTGATCCTCGATTTTCCTTGATTTCGGTAGTCGTAAAAAAGGTCATAACTTTTGAATCGATCGACCGATCCTTAAAATTCTTTTTGCATTCGAAAGAGCACAGAAAAACAAAGAAAATGCGACTAGTCTCATCCCGATATTTCAATTTTTCGATCCGAGAACGCAGATTGTATGTTACTTCTGAAATAGCATTTTTCACATAATTAAGAAATCGAATATCTTTCGCAAAAAAATTGAAAAAAATTATTCTACTATCCTAAATGAATGGAAATCCATGTATCATCACGCCTTGTTCGTTAGAAAGTCAAAGCGCAGAGGAAACGGTCGCTATTAGAGAGAAAACGACAGATATCGTAATTTTAGTAAACGCAAAGAAGGTGGTTTTCGGTTAATTCGGTTTTTTGCGATTTTCTCAGCTCCTGTTGGAGATATCGCAAATCCACGGCCAGATTCGTGATCAGCGCGACGAAATACATCAGATAACGTCCATCCCATGTGGGAAATATCGAAAAAATCGTTTTTCGCGTTTTTCTCGGCTCCTGTGGGAGATAGAGCGAAAAGGAACTTAATTCGTGATCCTCGATTTTCCCCGATTTTGGTGATCGTAAAAAAGTTCATAACTTTTGAATCGTTCGACCGATCCTCAAAATTCTTTTTGCATTCAAAAGCGCACAGAAAAACAAAGAAAATGCGACTAGGCTCATCCCGATATTTCAATTTTTCGATCCGAGAGCGCAGATTGTGTGTCACCTCCAAAATAACAATTTTCACCTAACTAAAAAATCGATTATCTTTCGCAAGAAATTGAAAAAAATTATTCTACTATCCTAAATGCATGGAAATCCATGTATCGACACGCCTTGTTCGTTAGAAAGTCAAAGCGCAGAGGAAACGGTCGCTATTAGAGAGAAAACGACAGATATCGTAATTTTAGTGAACGCAAGGAAGGTGGTTTTCGGTTATTTCGGTTTTTTGCGATTTTCTCAGCTCCTGTTGGAGATATCGCAAATCCACGGCCAGATTCGTGATCAGCGCGACAAAATACATCAGATAACGTCCATCCCATGTGGGAAATATCGAAAAAATCGTTTTTCGCGTTTTTCTCGGCTCCTGTGGGAGATAGAGCGGAAAGGAGCTTAATTCGTGATCCTCGATTTTCCTTGATTTTGGTAGTCGTAAAAAAGGTCATAACTTTTGAATCGATCGACCGATCCTCAAAATTCTTTTTGCATTCAAAAGCGCACAGAAAAACAAAGAAAATGCGACTAGGCTCATCCCGATATTTTAATTTTTCGATCCGAGAGCGCAGATTGTGTGTCACCTTCAAAATAACATTTTTCACCTAACTAAAAAATCGATTATCTTTCGCAAAAAAATTGAAAAAAATTATTCTACGGTTCTAAATGCATGGAAATTGATGAATTATCAAGCCTTGTTCGTTAGAAAGTCAAAGCGCAGAGGAAACGGTCGCTATTAGAGAGAAAACGACAGATATCGTAATTTTAGTAAACGCAAAGAAGGTGGTTTTCGGTTAATTCGGTTTTTTGCGATTTTCTCAGCTCCTGTTGGAGATATCGCAAATCCACGGCCAGATTCGTGATCAGCGCGACGAAATACATTAGATAACGTCCATCCCATGTGGGAAATATCGAGAAAATCGTTTTTCGCGTTTTTCTCGGCTCCTGTGGGAGATAGAGCGAAAAGGAACTTAATTCGTGATCCTCGATTTTCCCCGATTTTGGTGATCGTAAAAAAGTTCATAACTTTTGAATCGTTCGACCGATCCTTAAAATTCTTTTTGCATTCGAAAGAGCACAGAAAAACAAAGAAAATGCGACTAGTCTCATCCCGATATTTCAATTTTTCGATCCGAGAACGCAGATTGTATGTTACCTCTGAAATAGCATTTTTCACATAATTAAGAAATCGAATATCTTTCGCAAAAAAATTGAAAAAAATTATTCTACTATCCTAAATGCATGGAAATCCATGTATCATCACGCCTTGTTCGTTAGAAAGTCAAAGCGCAGAGGAAACGGTCGCTATTAGAGAGAAAACGACAGATATCGTAATTTTAGTAAACGCAAAGAAGGTGGTTTTCGGTTATTTCGGTTTTTTGCGATTTTCTCAGCTCCTGTTGGAGATATCGCAAATCCACGGCCAGATTCGTGATCAGCGCGACGAAATACATCAGATAACGTCCATCCCATGTGGGAAATATCGAGAAAATCGTTTTTCGCGTTTTTCTCGGCTCCTGTGGGAGATAGAGCGAAAAGGAGCTTCATTCGTGATCCTCGATTTTCCTTGATTTTGGTAGTCGTAAAAAAGGTCATAACATTTGAATCGTTCGACCGATCCTTAAAATTCTTTTTGCATTCGAAAGAGCACAGAAAAACAAAGAAAATGCGACTAGTCTCATCCCGATATTTCAATTTTTCGATCCGAGAACGCAGATTGTATGTTACCTCTGAAATAGCATTTTTCACATAATTAAGAAATCGAATATCTTTCGCAAAAAAATTGAAAAAAATTATTCTACTATCCTAAATGCATGGAAATCCATGTATCATCACGCCTTGTTCGTTAGAAAGTCAAAGCGCAGAGGAAACGGTCGCTATTAGAGAGAAAACGACAGATATCGTAATTTTAGTAAACGCAAAGAAGGTGGTTTTCGGTTATTTCGGTTTTTTGCGATTTTCTCAGCTCCTGTTGGAGATATCGCAAATCCACGGCCAGATTCGTGATCAGCGCGACGAAATACATCAGATAACGTCCATCCCATGTGGGAAATATCGAGAAAATCGTTTTTCGCGTTTTTCTCGGCTCCTGTGGGAGATAGAGCGAAAAGGAGCTTCATTCGTGATCCTCGATTTTCCTTGATTTTGGTAGTCGTAAAAAAGGTCATAACTTTTGAATCGTTTGACCGATCCTTAAAATTCTTTTTGCATTCGAAAGAGCACAGAAAAACAAAGAAAATGCGACTAGTCTCATCCCGATATTTCAATTTTTCGATCCGAGAACGCAGATTGTATGTTACCTCTGAAATAGCATTTTTCACATAATTAAGAAATCGAATATCTTTCGCAAAAAAATTGAAAAAAATTATTCTACTATCCTAAATGCATGGAAATCCATGTATCGACACGCCTTGTTCGTTAGAAAGTCAAAGCGCAGAGGAAACGGTCGCTATTAGAGAGAAAACGACAGATATCGTAATTTTAGTAAACGCAAAGAAGGTGGTTTTCGGTTATTTCGGTTTTTTGCGATTTTCTCAGCTCCTGTTGGAGATATCGCAAATCCACGGCCAGATTCGTGATCAGCGCGACGAAATACATCAGATAACGTCTATCCCATGTGTGAAATATCGAAAAAATCGTTTTTCGCGTTTTTCTCGGCTCCTGTGGGAGATAGAGCGAAAAGGAACTTAATTCGTGATCCTCGATTTTCCCTGACTTTGGTAGTCGTAAAAAAGGTCATAACTTTTGAATCGATCGACCGATCCTCAAAATTCTTTTTGCATTCAAAAGCGCACAGAAAAACAAAGAAAATGCGACTAGGCTCATCCCGATATTTTAATTTTCCGATCCGAGAGCGCAGATTGTGTGTCACCTTCAAAATAACATTTTTCACCTAACTAAAAAATCGATTATCTTTCGCAAAAAAATTGAAAAAAATTATTCTACGGTTCTAAATGCATGGAAATTGATGAATTATCAAGCCTTGTTCGTTAGAAAGTCAAAGCGCAGAGGAAACAGTCGCTATTACAGAGAAACCGATCGATATCGTGATTTTAGTAAACGCAAAGAAGGTAGTTTTCGGTTATTTCGGTTTTTTGCGATTTTCTCAGCTCCTGTTGGAGATATCGCAAATCCACGGCCAGATTCGTGATCAGCGCGACGAAATACATCAGATAACGTCCATCCCATGTGGGAAATATCGAAAAAATCGTTTTTCGCGTTTTTCTCGGCTCCTGTGGGAGATAGAGCGAAAAGGAGCTTCATTCGTGATCCTCGATTTTCCTTGATTTTGGTAGTCGTAAAAAAGGTCATAACTTTTGAATCGTTTGACCGATCCTTAAAATTCTTTTTGCATTCGAAAGAGCACAGAAAAACAAAGAAAATGCGACTAGTCTCATCCCGATATTTCAATTTTTCGATCCGAGAACGCAGATTGTATGTTACCTCTGAAATAGCATTTTTCACATAATTAAGAAATCGAATATCTTTCGCAAAAAAATTGAAAAAAATTATTCTACTATCCTAAATGCATGGAAATCCATGTATCATCACGCCTTGTTCGTTAGAAAGTCAAAGCGCAGAGGAAACGGTCGCTATTAGAGAGAAAACGACAGATATCGTAATTTTAGTAAACGCAAAGAAGGTGGTTTTCGGTTATTTCGGTTTTTTGCGATTTTCTCAGCTCCTGTTGGAGATATCGCAAATCCACGGCCAGATTCGTGATCAGCGCGACGAAATACATCAGATAACGTCCATCCCATGTGGGAAATATCGAGAAAATCGTTTTTCGCGTTTTTCTCGGCTCCTGTGGGAGATAGAGCGAAAAGGAGCTTCATTCGTGATCCTCGATTTTCCTTGATTTTGGTAGTCGTAAAAAAGGTCATAACTTTTGAATCGTTTGACCGATCCTTAAAATTCTTTTTGCATTCGAAAGAGCACAGAAAAACAAAGAAAATGCGACTAGTCTCATCCCGATATTTCAATTTTTCGATCCGAGAACGCAGATTGTATGTTACCTCTGAAATAGCATTTTTCACATAATTAAGAAATCGAATATCTTTCGCAAAAAAATTGAAAAAAATTATTCTACTATCCTAAATGCATGGAAATCCATGTATCATCACGCCTTGTTCGTTAGAAAGTCAAAGCGCAGAGGAAACGGTCGCTATTAGAGAGAAAACGACAGATATCGTAATTTTAGTAAACGCAAAAAAGGTGGTTTTCGGTTATTTCGGTTTTTTGCGATTTTCTCAGCTCCTGTTGGAGATATCGCAAATCCACGGCCAGATTCGTGATCAGCGCGACGAAATACATCAGATAACGTCCATCCCATGTGGGAAATATCGAAAAAATCGTTTTTCGCGTTTTTCTCGGCTCCTGTGGGAGATAGAGCGAAAAGGAGCTTAATTCGTGATTTTTGATTTTCCCTGATTTTAGTCGTCGTAAAAAAGGTCATAACTTTTGAATCGATCGACCGATCCTGAAAATTCTTTTTGCATTCGAAAGAGCACAGAAAAACAAAGAAAATGCGACTAGGCTCATCCCGATATTTCAATTTTTCGATCCGAGAGCGGAGATTGTGTGTCACCTCCAAAATAACGTTTTTCACCTAACTAAAAAATCGATTATCTTTCGCAAAAAAATTGAAAAAAATTATTCTACGGTTCTAAATGCATGGAAATTGATGAATTATCAAGCCTTGTTCATTAGAAAGTCAAAGCGCAGAGGAAACAGTCGCTATTACAGAGAAACCGATCGATATCGTGATTTTAGTAAACGCAAAGAAGGTAGTTTTCGGTTATTTCGGTTTTTTGCGATTTTCTCAGCTCCTGTTGGAGATATCGCAAATCCACGGCCAGATTCGTGATCAGCGCGACGAAATACATTAGATAACGTCCATCCCATGTGGGAAATATCGAGAAAATCGTTTTTCGCGTTTTTCTCGGCTCCTGTGGGAGATAGAGCGAAAAGGAGCTTCATTCGTGATCCTCGATTTTCCTTGATTTTGGTAGTCGTAAAAAAGGTCATAACTTTTGAATCGTTCGACCGATCCTTAAAATTCTTTTTGCATTCGAAAGAGCACAGAAAAACAAAGAAAATGCGACTAGTCTCATCCCTATATTTCAATTTTTCGATCCGAGAACGCAGATTGTATGTTACCTCTGAAATAGCATTTTTCACATAATTAAGAAATCGAATATCTTTCGCAAAAAAATTGAAAAAAATTATTCTACTATCCTAAATGCATGGAAATCCATGTATCATCACGCCTTGTTCGTTAGAAAGTCAAAGCGCAGAGGAAACGGTCGCTATTAGAGAGAAAACGACAGATATCGTAATTTTAGTAAACGCAAAGAAGGTGGTTTTCGGTTATTTCGGTTTTTTGCGATTTTCTCAGCTCCTGTTGGAGATATCGCAAATCCACGGCCAGATTCGTGATCAGCGCGACGAAATACATCAGATAACGTCTATCCCATGTGGGAAATATCGAAAAAATCGTTTTTCGCGTTTTTCTCGGCTCCTGTGGGAGATAGAGCGAAAAGGAGCTTAATTCGTGATCTTTGATTTTCCCTGATTTTGGTCGTCGTAAAAAAGGTCATAACTTTTGAATCGATCGACCGATCCTGAAAATTCTTTTTGCATTCGAAAGAGCACAGAAAAACAAAGAAAATGCGACTAGGCTCATCCCGATATTTCAATTTTTCGATCCGAGAGCGGAGATTGTGTGTCACCTCCAAAATAACGTTTTTCACCTAACTAAAAAATCGATTATCTTTCGCAAAAAAATTGAAAAAAATTATTCTACTATCCTAAATGCATGGAAATCCATGTATCATCACGCCTTGTTCGTTAGAAAGTCAAAGCGCAGAGGAAACGGTCGCTATTAGAGAGAAAACGACAGATATCGTAGTTTTAGTAAACGCAAAGAAGGTGGTTTTCGGTTATTTCGGTTTTTTGCGATTTTTTCAGCTCCTGTTGGAGATATCGCAAATCCACGGCCAGATTCGTGATCAGCGCGACGAAATACATCAGATAACGTCCATCCCATGTGGGAAATATCGAAAAAATCGTTTTTCGCGTTTTTCTCGTCTCCTGTGGGAGATAGAGCGAAAAGGAGCTTCATTCGTGATCCTCGATTTTCCTTGATTTTGGTAGTCGTAAAAAAGGTCATAACTTTTGAATCGATCGACCGATCCTTAAAATTCTTTTTGCATTCGAAAGAGCACAGAAAAACAAAGAAAATGCGACTAGTCTCATCCCGATATTTCAATTTTTCGATCCGAGAACGCAGATTGTATGTTACTTCTGAAATAGCATTTTTCACATAATTAAGAAATCGAATATCTTTCGCAAAAAAATTGAAAAAAATTATTCTATCAGGAGTACAAATTGAAAATGCGGGATTTTTTTCTATTTTTGAACGTTTATTCTGAAAAAATGGTAACAAATGAATTATTCAAAGTATTGTCCATCGCTAGCCACAACTTTTTCCCATCTTTCTGATAATTTACGGATACCGTCGCGAAAAAATTCGGCCGGCTTGACTGCTATCCAGTCATCGACCCATTTTTGGGCTTCTTCGTAAGAATGGAAGCGCTGGTCAGCTAGGCCATGTGTCATCGATCGGAAAAGGTGGTAATCGGAAGGAGCAATATCTGGGCTATACGGCGGGTGGGGTAGGACTTCCCATTTCAGCGTTTGTAGGTATGTTTTGACCGGCGCTGCAACATGTGGCCGAGCGTTGTCATGTTGCAAAATTACTTTGTCGTGTCTTTGCTCGTATTGTGGCCGTTTTTCTTTGAGTGCGCGGCTCAAACGCATCAATTGAGTTCGGTATAGTGCTCCTGTGATGGTTTCGTTCGATTTCAATAGCTCATAATACACCACACCCAGCTGGTCCCACCAAATACAGAGCATGAGCTTGGCGCCGTGAATATTTGGTTTGGCCGTCGATGATGATGCATGGCCGGGGTAACCATATGATTTTTTGCGCTTCGGGTTATCGTAATGGATCCACTTTTCATCACCAGTGACAATGCGATGCAAAAAACCTTTCCGTTTTTGCCGTTCGAGCAGCAGTTCGCATGCAAAAAAACGGCGCTCGACGTCTCTCGGCTTCAGCTCATACGGCACCCAATGTCCTTGCTTTTGGATCATTCCGAGGGCTTTTATACGATGGGAAATGGCTTGTTGTGTCACTCCCAATGAATCTGCGAGCTCTTGTTGAGTTTGACACGAGTCTTCATTGAGTATTGCCTCCAATTCAGCATTCTCAAACTTTTTCACTTGGCCCGGCCGCTCTTTGTCCTCAACGTCAAAATCACCACTTCTAAACCGCACAAACCATCTCTCGCACGTTGAAACCGATGGAACATGACTCGGATAAGCCTCGGAGACCAATCGATGTGCTTCAGCAGCACTTTTCTTCAAATTAAAGAAGTAAATTTAAACTTCCCGCAAATGCTGTTTTGTTGGCACGAAACTCGACATATTGAGAGCTCAAAAAAACTATGAATTTGACACTGCGACAAATTGACACATACTGAAAATTAAAGCTATAAGACGTAGCTTTGACATGAACATAGTCACAGTACTGCCTGATGCGTATAGCGTTAGTAACGCCATCTGTTATCAAACCCGCATTTTCAATTTGTACCCCTGATACTATCCTAAATGAATGGAAATCCATGTATCATCACGCCTTGTTCGTTAGAAAGTCAAAGCGCAGAGGAAACGGTCGCTATTAGAGAGAAAACGACAGATATCGTAATTTTAGTAAACGCAAAGAAGGTGGTTTTCGGTTAATTCGGTTTTTTGCGATTTTCTCAGCTCCTGTTGGAGATATCGCAAATCCACGGCCAGATTCGTGATCAGCGCGACGAAATACATCAGATAACGTCCATCCCATGTGGGAAATATCGAAAAAATCGTTTTTCGCGTTTTTCTCGGCTCCTGTGGGAGATAGAGCGAAAAGGAACTTAATTCGTGATCCTCGATTTTCCCCGATTTTGGTGATCGTAAAAAAGTTCATAACTTTTGAATCGTTCGACCGATCCTCAAAATTCTTTTTGCATTCAAAAGCGCACAGAAAAACAAAGAAAATGCGACTAGGCTCATCCCGATATTTCAATTTTTCGATCCGAGAGCGCAGATTGTGTGTCACCTCCAAAATAACAATTTTCACCTAACTAAAAAATCGATTATCTTTCGCAAGAAATTGAAAAAAATTATTCTACTATCCTAAATGCATGGAAATCCATGTATCGACACGCCTTGTTCGTTAGAAAGTCAAAGCGCAGAGGAAACGGTCGCTATTAGAGAGAAAACGACAGATATCGTAATTTTAGTGAACGCAAGGAAGGTGGTTTTCGGTTATTTCGGTTTTTTGCGATTTTCTCAGCTCCTGTTGGAGATATCGCAAATCCACGGCCAGATTCGTGATCAGCGCGACAAAATACATCAGATAACGTCCATCCCATGTGGGAAATATCGAAAAAATCGTTTTTCGCGTTTTTCTCGGCTCCTGTGGGAGATAGAGCGAAAAGGAGCTTAATTCGTGATCCTCGATTTTCCTTGATTTTGGTAGTCGTAAAAAAGGTCATAACTTTTGAATCGATCGACCGATCCTCAAAATTCTTTTTGCATTCAAAAGCGCACAGAAAAACAAAGAAAATGCGACTAGGCTCATCCCGATATTTTAATTTTTCGATCCGAGAGCGCAGATTGTGTGTCACCTTCAAAATAACATTTTTCACCTAACTAAAAAATCGATTATCTTTCGCAAAAAAATTGAAAAAAATTATTCTACGGTTCTAAATGCATGGAAATTGATGAATTATCAAGCCTTGTTCGTTAGAAAGTCAAAGCGCAGAGGAAACGGTCGCTATTAGAGAGAAAACGACAGATATCGTAATTTTAGTAAACGCAAAGAAGGTGGTTTTCGGTTAATTCGGTTTTTTGCGATTTTCTCAGCTCCTGTTGGAGATATCGCAAATCCACGGCCAGATTCGTGATCAGCGCGACGAAATACATCAGATAACGTCCATCCCATGTGGGAAATATCGAGAAAATCGTTTTTCGCGTTTTTCTCGGCTCCTGTGGGAGATAGAGCGAAAAGGAGCTTCATTCGTGATCCTCGATTTTCCTTGATTTTGGTAGTCGTAAAAAAGGTCATAACTTTTGAATCGTTCGACCGATCCTTAAAATTCTTTTTGCATTCGAAAGAGCACAGAAAAACAAAGAAAATGCGACTAGTCTCATCCCGATATTTCAATTTTTCGATCCGAGAACGCAGATTGTATGTTACCTCTGAAATAGCATTTTTCACATAATTAAGAAATCGAATATCTTTCGCAAAAAAATTGAAAAAAATTATTCTACTATCCTAAATGCATGGAAATCCATGTATCATCACGCCTTGTTCGTTAGAAAGTCAAAGCGCAGAGGAAACGGTCGCTATTAGAGAGAAAACGACAGATATCGTAATTTTAGTAAACGCAAAGAAGGTGGTTTTCGGTTATTTCGGTTTTTTGCGATTTTCTCAGCTCCTGTTGGAGATATCGCAAATCCACGGCCAGATTCGTGATCAGCGCGACGAAATACATCAGATAACGTCCATCCCATGTGGGAAATATCGAAAAAATCGTTTTTCGCGTTTTTCTCGGCTCCTGTGGGAGATAGAGCGAAAAGGAGCTTAATTCGTGATCTTTGATTTTCCCTGATTTTGGTCGTCGTAAAAAAGGTCATAACTTTTGAATCGATCGACCGATCCTGAAAATTCTTTTTGCATTCGAAAGAGCACAGAAAAACAAAGAAAATGCGACTAGTCTCATCCCGATATTTCAATTTTTCGATCCGAGAACGCAGATTGTATGTTACCTCTGAAATAGCATTTTTCACATAATTAAGAAATCGAATATCTTTCGCAAAAAAATTGAAAAAAATTATTCTACTATCCTAAATGCATGGAAATCCATGTATCATCACGCCTTGTTCGTTAGAAAGTCAAAGCGCAGAGGAAACGGTCGCTATTAGAGAGAAAACGACAGATATCGTAATTTTAGTAAACGCAAAGAAGGTGGTTTTCGGTTATTTCGGTTTTTTGCGATTTTCTCAGCTCCTGTTGGAGATATCGCAAATCCACGGCCAGATTCGTGATCAGCGCGACGAAATACATCAGATAACGTCCATCCCATGTGGGAAATATCGAAAAAATCGTTTTTCGCGTTTTTCTCGGCTCCTGTGGGAGATAGAGCGAAAAGGAGCTTAATTCGTGATTTTTGATTTTCCCTGATTTTAGTCGTCGTAAAAAAGGTCATAACTTTTGAATCGATCGACCGATCCTGAAAATTCTTTTTGCATTCGAAAGAGCACAGAAAAACAAAGAAAATGCGACTAGGCTCATCCCGATATTTCAATTTTTCGATCCGAGAGCGGAGATTGTGTGTCACCTCCAAAATAACGTTTTTCACCTAACTAAAAAATCGATTATCTTTCGCAAAAAAATTGAAAAAAATTATTCTACGGTTCTAAATGCATGGAAATTGATGAATTATCAAGCCTTGTTCATTAGAAAGTCAAAGCGCAGAGGAAACAGTCGCTATTACAGAGAAACCGATCGATATCGTGATTTTAGTAAACGCAAAGAAGGTAGTTTTCGGTTATTTCGGTTTTTTGCGATTTTCTCAGCTCCTGTTGGAGATATCGCAAATCCACGGCCAGATTCGTGATCAGCGCGACGAAATACATTAGATAACGTCCATCCCATGTGGGAAATATCGAGAAAATCGTTTTTCGCGTTTTTCTCGGCTCCTGTGGGAGATAGAGCGAAAAGGAGCTTCATTCGTGATCCTCGATTTTCCTTGATTTTGGTAGTCGTAAAAAAGGTCATAACTTTTGAATCGTTCGACCGATCCTTAAAATTCTTTTTGCATTCGAAAGAGCACAGAAAAACAAAGAAAATGCGACTAGTCTCATCCCTATATTTCAATTTTTCGATCCGAGAACGCAGATTGTATGTTACCTCTGAAATAGCATTTTTCACATAATTAAGAAATCGAATATCTTTCGCAAAAAAATTGAAAAAAATTATTCTACTATCCTAAATGCATGGAAATCCATGTATCATCACGCCTTGTTCGTTAGAAAGTCAAAGCGCAGAGGAAACGGTCGCTATTAGAGAGAAAACGACAGATATCGTAATTTTAGTAAACGCAAAGAAGGTGGTTTTCGGTTATTTCGGTTTTTTGCGATTTTCTCAGCTCCTGTTGGAGATATCGCAAATCCACGGCCAGATTCGTGATCAGCGCGACGAAATACATCAGATAACGTCTATCCCATGTGGGAAATATCGAAAAAATCGTTTTTCGCGTTTTTCTCGGCTCCTGTGGGAGATAGAGCGAAAAGGAGCTTAATTCGTGATCTTTGATTTTCCCTGATTTTGGTCGTCGTAAAAAAGGTCATAACTTTTGAATCGATCGACCGATCCTGAAAATTCTTTTTGCATTCGAAAGAGCACAGAAAAACAAAGAAAATGCGACTAGGCTCATCCCGATATTTCAATTTTTCGATCCGAGAGCGGAGATTGTGTGTCACCTCCAAAATAACGTTTTTCACCTAACTAAAAAATCGATTATCTTTCGCAAAAAAATTGAAAAAAATTATTCTACTATCCTAAATGCATGGAAATCCATGTATCATCACGCCTTGTTCGTTAGAAAGTCAAAGCGCAGAGGAAACGGTCGCTATTAGAGAGAAAACGACAGATATCGTAGTTTTAGTAAACGCAAAGAAGGTGGTTTTCGGTTATTTCGGTTTTTTGCGATTTTTTCAGCTCCTGTTGGAGATATCGCAAATCCACGGCCAGATTCGTGATCAGCGCGACGAAATACATCAGATAACGTCCATCCCATGTGGGAAATATCGAAAAAATCGTTTTTCGCGTTTTTCTCGTCTCCTGTGGGAGATAGAGCGAAAAGGAGCTTCATTCGTGATCCTCGATTTTCCTTGATTTTGGTAGTCGTAAAAAAGGTCATAACTTTTGAATCGATCGACCGATCCTTAAAATTCTTTTTGCATTCGAAAGAGCACAGAAAAACAAAGAAAATGCGACTAGTCTCATCCCGATATTTCAATTTTTCGATCCGAGAACGCAGATTGTATGTTACTTCTGAAATAGCATTTTTCACATAATTAAGAAATCGAATATCTTTCGCAAAAAAATTGAAAAAAATTATTCTACTATCCTAAATGAATGGAAATCCATGTATCATCACGCCTTGTTCGTTAGAAAGTCAAAGCGCAGAGGAAACGGTCGCTATTAGAGAGAAAACGACAGATATCGTAATTTTAGTAAACGCAAAGAAGGTGGTTTTCGGTTAATTCGGTTTTTTGCGATTTTCTCAGCTCCTGTTGGAGATATCGCAAATCCACGGCCAGATTCGTGATCAGCGCGACGAAATACATCAGATAACGTCCATCCCATGTGGGAAATATCGAAAAAATCGTTTTTCGCGTTTTTCTCGGCTCCTGTGGGAGATAGAGCGAAAAGGAACTTAATTCGTGATCCTCGATTTTCCCCGATTTTGGTGATCGTAAAAAAGTTCATAACTTTTGAATCGTTCGACCGATCCTCAAAATTCTTTTTGCATTCAAAAGCGCACAGAAAAACAAAGAAAATGCGACTAGGCTCATCCCGATATTTCAATTTTTCGATCCGAGAGCGCAGATTGTGTGTCACCTCCAAAATAACAATTTTCACCTAACTAAAAAATCGATTATCTTTCGCAAGAAATTGAAAAAAATTATTCTACTATCCTAAATGCATGGAAATCCATGTATCGACACGCCTTGTTCGTTAGAAAGTCAAAGCGCAGAGGAAACGGTCGCTATTAGAGAGAAAACGACAGATATCGTAATTTTAGTGAACGCAAGGAAGGTGGTTTTCGGTTATTTCGGTTTTTTGCGATTTTCTCAGCTCCTGTTGGAGATATCGCAAATCCACGGCCAGATTCGTGATCAGCGCGACAAAATACATCAGATAACGTCCATCCCATGTGGGAAATATCGAAAAAATCGTTTTTCGCGTTTTTCTCGGCTCCTGTGGGAGATAGAGCGAAAAGGAGCTTAATTCGTGATCCTCGATTTTCCTTGATTTTGGTAGTCGTAAAAAAGGTCATAACTTTTGAATCGATCGACCGATCCTCAAAATTCTTTTTGCATTCAAAAGCGCACAGAAAAACAAAGAAAATGCGACTAGGCTCATCCCGATATTTTAATTTTTCGATCCGAGAGCGCAGATTGTGTGTCACCTTCAAAATAACATTTTTCACCTAACTAAAAAATCGATTATCTTTCGCAAAAAAATTGAAAAAAATTATTCTACGGTTCTAAATGCATGGAAATTGATGAATTATCAAGCCTTGTTCGTTAGAAAGTCAAAGCGCAGAGGAAACGGTCGCTATTAGAGAGAAAACGACAGATATCGTAATTTTAGTAAACGCAAAGAAGGTGGTTTTCGGTTAATTCGGTTTTTTGCGATTTTCTCAGCTCCTGTTGGAGATATCGCAAATCCACGGCCAGATTCGTGATCAGCGCGACAAAATACATCAGATAACGTCCATCCCATGTGGGAAATATCGAAAAAATCGTTTTTCGCGTTTTTCTCGGCTCCTGTGGGAGATAGAGCGAAAAGGAGCTTAATTCGTGATCCTCGATTTTCCTTGATTTTGGTAGTCGTAAAAAAGGTCATAACTTTTGAATCGATCGACCGATCCTCAAAATTCTTTTTGCATTCAAAAGCGCACAGAAAAACAAAGAAAATGCGACCAGGCTCATCCCGATATTTTAATTTTTCGATCCGAGAGCGCAGATTGTGTGTCACCTTCAAAATAACATTTTTCACCTAACTAAAAAATCGATTATCTTTCGCAAAAAAATTGAAAAAAATTATTCTACGGTTCTAAATGCATGGAAATTGATGAATTATCAAGCCTTGTTCGTTAGAAAGTCAAAGCGCAGAGGAAACGGTCGCTATTAGAGAGAAAACGACAGATATCGTAATTTTAGTAAACGCAAAGAAGGTGGTTTTCGGTTAATTCGGTTTTTTGCGATTTTCTCAGCTCCTGTTGGAGATATCGCAAATCCACGGCCAGATTCGTGATCAGCGCGACGAAATACATCAGATAACGTCCATCCCATGTGGGAAATATCGAGAAAATCGTTTTTCGCGTTTTTCTCGGCTCCTGTGGGAGATAGAGCGAAAAGGAGCTTCATTCGTGATCCTCGATTTTCCTTGATTTTGGTAGTCGTAAAAAAGGTCATAACTTTTGAATCGTTCGACCGATCCTTAAAATTCTTTTTGCATTCGAAAGAGCACAGAAAAACAAAGAAAATGCGACTAGTCTCATCCCGATATTTCAATTTTTCGATCCGAGAACGCAGATTGTATGTTACCTCTGAAATAGCATTTTTCACATAATTAAGAAATCGAATATCTTTCGCAAAAAAATTGAAAAAAATTATTCTACTATCCTAAATGCATGGAAATCCATGTATCATCACGCCTTGTTCGTTAGAAAGTCAAAGCGCAGAGGAAACGGTCGCTATTAGAGAGAAAACGACAGATATCGTAATTTTAGTAAACGCAAAGAAGGTGGTTTTCGGTTATTTCGGTTTTTTGCGATTTTCTCAGCTCCTGTTGGAGATATCGCAAATCCACGGCCAGATTCGTGATCAGCGCGACGAAATACATCAGATAACGTCCATCCCATGTGGGAAATATCGAAAAAATCGTTTTTCGCGTTTTTCTCGGCTCCTGTGGGAGATAGAGCGAAAAGGAGCTTAATTCGTGATCTTTGATTTTCCCTGATTTTGGTCGTCGTAAAAAAGGTCATAACTTTTGAATCGATCGACCGATCCTGAAAATTCTTTTTGCATTCGAAAGAGCACAGAAAAACAAAGAAAATGCGACTAGTCTCATCCCGATATTTCAATTTTTCGATCCGAGAACGCAGATTGTATGTTACCTCTGAAATAGCATTTTTCACATAATTAAGAAATCGAATATCTTTCGCAAAAAAATTGAAAAAAATTATTCTACTATCCTAAATGCATGGAAATCCATGTATCATCACGCCTTGTTCGTTAGAAAGTCAAAGCGCAGAGGAAACGGTCGCTATTAGAGAGAAAACGACAGATATCGTAATTTTAGTAAACGCAAAGAAGGTGGTTTTCGGTTATTTCGGTTTTTTGCGATTTTCTCAGCTCCTGTTGGAGATATCGCAAATCCACGGCCAGATTCGTGATCAGCGCGACGAAATACATCAGATAACGTCCATCCCATGTGGGAAATATCGAAAAAATCGTTTTTCGCGTTTTTCTCGGCTCCTGTGGGAGATAGAGCGAAAAGGAGCTTAATTTGTGATTTTTGATTTTCCCTGATTTTAGTCGTCGTAAAAAAGGTCATAACTTTTGAATCGATCGACCGATCCTGAAAATTCTTTTTGCATTCGAAAGAGCACAGAAAAACAAAGAAAATGCGACTAGGCTCATCCCGATATTTCAATTTTTCGATCCGAGAGCGGAGATTGTGTGTCACCTCCAAAATAACGTTTTTCACCTAACTAAAAAATCGATTATCTTTCGCAAAAAAATTGAAAAAAATTATTCTACGGTTCTAAATGCATGGAAATTGATGAATTATCAAGCCTTGTTCATTAGAAAGTCAAAGCGCAGAGGAAACAGTCGCTATTACAGAGAAACCGATCGATATCGTGATTTTAGTAAACGCAAAGAAGGTAGTTTTCGGTTATTTCGGTTTTTTGCGATTTTCTCAGCTCCTGTTGGAGATATCGCAAATCCACGGCCAGATTCGTGATCAGCGCGACGAAATACATTAGATAACGTCCATCCCATGTGGGAAATATCGAGAAAATCGTTTTTCGCGTTTTTCTCGGCTCCTGTGGGAGATAGAGCGAAAAGGAGCTTCATTCGTGATCCTCGATTTTCCTTGATTTTGGTAGTCGTAAAAAAGGTCATAACTTTTGAATCGTTCGACCGATCCTTAAAATTCTTTTTGCATTCGAAAGAGCACAGAAAAACAAAGAAAATGCGACTAGTCTCATCCCTATATTTCAATTTTTCGATCCGAGAACGCAGATTGTATGTTACCTCTGAAATAGCATTTTTCACATAATTAAGAAATCGAATATCTTTCGCAAAAAAATTGAAAAAAATTATTCTACTATCCTAAATGCATGGAAATCCATGTATCATCACGCCTTGTTCGTTAGAAAGTCAAAGCGCAGAGGAAACGGTCGCTATTAGAGAGAAAACGACAGATATCGTAATTTTAGTAAACGCAAAGAAGGTGGTTTTCGGTTATTTCGGTTTTTTGCGATTTTCTCAGCTCCTGTTGGAGATATCGCAAATCCACGGCCAGATTCGTGATCAGCGCGACGAAATACATCAGATAACGTCTATCCCATGTGGGAAATATCGAAAAAATCGTTTTTCGCGTTTTTCTCGGCTCCTGTGGGAGATAGAGCGAAAAGGAGCTTAATTCGTGATCTTTGATTTTCCCTGATTTTGGTCGTCGTAAAAAAGGTCATAACTTTTGAATCGATCGACCGATCCTGAAAATTCTTTTTGCATTCGAAAGAGCACAGAAAAACAAAGAAAATGCGACTAGGCTCATCCCGATATTTCAATTTTTCGATCCGAGAGCGGAGATTGTGTGTCACCTCCAAAATAACGTTTTTCACCTAACTAAAAAATCGATTATCTTTCGCAAAAAAATTGAAAAAAATTATTCTACTATCCTAAATGCATGGAAATCCATGTATCATCACGCCTTGTTCGTTAGAAAGTCAAAGCGCAGAGGAAACGGTCGCTATTAGAGAGAAAACGACAGATATCGTAGTTTTAGTAAACGCAAAGAAGGTGGTTTTCGGTTATTTCGGTTTTTTGCGATTTTTTCAGCTCCTGTTGGAGATATCGCAAATCCACGGCCAGATTCGTGATCAGCGCGACGAAATACATCAGATAACGTCCATCCCATGTGGGAAATATCGAAAAAATCGTTTTTCGCGTTTTTCTCGTCTCCTGTGGGAGATAGAGCGAAAAGGAGCTTCATTCGTGATCCTCGATTTTCCTTGATTTTGGTAGTCGTAAAAAAGGTCATAACTTTTGAATCGATCGACCGATCCTTAAAATTCTTTTTGCATTCGAAAGAGCACAGAAAAACAAAGAAAATGCGACTAGTCTCATCCCGATATTTCAATTTTTCGATCCGAGAACGCAGATTGTATGTTACTTCTGAAATAGCATTTTTCACATAATTAAGAAATCGAATATCTTTCGCAAAAAAATTGAAAAAAATTATTCTACTATCCTAAATGAATGGAAATCCATGTATCATCACGCCTTGTTCGTTAGAAAGTCAAAGCGCAGAGGAAACGGTCGCTATTAGAGAGAAAACGACAGATATCGTAATTTTAGTAAACGCAAAGAAGGTGGTTTTCGGTTAATTCGGTTTTTTGCGATTTTCTCAGCTCCTGTTGGAGATATCGCAAATCCACGGCCAGATTCGTGATCAGCGCGACGAAATACATCAGATAACGTCCATCCCATGTGGGAAATATCGAAAAAATCGTTTTTCGCGTTTTTCTCGGCTCCTGTGGGAGATAGAGCGAAAAGGAACTTAATTCGTGATCCTCGATTTTCCCCGATTTTGGTGATCGTAAAAAAGTTCATAACTTTTGAATCGTTCGACCGATCCTCAAAATTCTTTTTGCATTCAAAAGCGCACAGAAAAACAAAGAAAATGCGACTAGGCTCATCCCGATATTTCAATTTTTCGATCCGAGAGCGCAGATTGTGTGTCACCTCCAAAATAACAATTTTCACCTAACTAAAAAATCGATTATCTTTCGCAAGAAATTGAAAAAAATTATTCTACTATCCTAAATGCATGGAAATCCATGTATCGACACGCCTTGTTCGTTAGAAAGTCAAAGCGCAGAGGAAACGGTCGCTATTAGAGAGAAAACGACAGATATCGTAATTTTAGTGAACGCAAGGAAGGTGGTTTTCGGTTATTTCGGTTTTTTGCGATTTTCTCAGCTCCTGTTGGAGATATCGCAAATCCACGGCCAGATTCGTGATCAGCGCGACAAAATACATCAGATAACGTCCATCCCATGTGGGAAATATCGAAAAAATCGTTTTTCGCGTTTTTCTCGGCTCCTGTGGGAGATAGAGCGAAAAGGAGCTTAATTCGTGATCCTCGATTTTCCTTGATTTTGGTAGTCGTAAAAAAGGTCATAACTTTTGAATCGATCGACCGATCCTCAAAATTCTTTTTGCATTCAAAAGCGCACAGAAAAACAAAGAAAATGCGACTAGGCTCATCCCGATATTTTAATTTTTCGATCCGAGAGCGCAGATTGTGTGTCACCTTCAAAATAACATTTTTCACCTAACTAAAAAATCGATTATCTTTCGCAAAAAAATTGAAAAAAATTATTCTACGGTTCTAAATGCATGGAAATTGATGAATTATCAAGCCTTGTTCGTTAGAAAGTCAAAGCGCAGAGGAAACGGTCGCTATTAGAGAGAAAACGACAGATATCGTAATTTTAGTAAACGCAAAGAAGGTGGTTTTCGGTTAATTCGGTTTTTTGCGATTTTCTCAGCTCCTGTTGGAGATATCGCAAATCCACGGCCAGATTCGTGATCAGCGCGACAAAATACATCAGATAACGTCCATCCCATGTGGGAAATATCGAAAAAATCGTTTTTCGCGTTTTTCTCGGCTCCTGTGGGAGATAGAGCGAAAAGGAGCTTAATTCGTGATCCTCGATTTTCCTTGATTTTGGTAGTCGTAAAAAAGGTCATAACTTTTGAATCGATCGACCGATCCTCAAAATTCTTTTTGCATTCAAAAGCGCACAGAAAAACAAAGAAAATGCGACCAGGCTCATCCCGATATTTTAATTTTTCGATCCGAGAGCGCAGATTGTGTGTCACCTTCAAAATAACATTTTTCACCTAACTAAAAAATCGATTATCTTTCGCAAAAAAATTGAAAAAAATTATTCTACGGTTCTAAATGCATGGAAATTGATGAATTATCAAGCCTTGTTCGTTAGAAAGTCAAAGCGCAGAGGAAACGGTCGCTATTAGAGAGAAAACGACAGATATCGTAATTTTAGTAAACGCAAAGAAGGTGGTTTTCGGTTAATTCGGTTTTTTGCGATTTTCTCAGCTCCTGTTGGAGATATCGCAAATCCACGGCCAGATGCGTGATCAGCGCGACGAAATACATCAGATAACGTCCATCCCATGTGGGAAATATCGAAAAAATCGTTTTTCGCGTTTTTCTCGGCTCCTGTGGGAGATAGAGCGAAAAGGAGCTTAATTCGTGATCTTTGATTTTCCCTGATTTTGGTCGTCGTAAAAAAGGTCATAACTTTTGAATCGATCGACCGATCCTGAAAATTCTTTTTGCATTCGAAAGAGCACAGAAAAACAAAGAAAATGCGACTAGTCTCATCCCGATATTTCAATTTTTCGATCCGAGAACGCAGATTGTATGTTACCTCTGAAATAGCATTTTTCACATAATTAAGAAATCGAATATCTTTCGCAAAAAAATTGAAAAAAATTATTCTACTATCCTAAATGCATGGAAATCCATGTATCATCACGCCTTGTTCGTTAGAAAGTCAAAGCGCAGAGGAAACGGTCGCTATTAGAGAGAAAACGACAGATATCGTAATTTTAGTAAACGCAAAGAAGGTGGTTTTCGGTTATTTCGGTTTTTTGCGATTTTCTCAGCTCCTGTTGGAGATATCGCAAATCCACGGCCAGATTCGTGATCAGCGCGACGAAATACATCAGATAACGTCCACCCCATGTGGGAAATATCGAAAAAATCGTTTTTCGCGTTTTTCTCGGCTCCTGTGGGAGATAGAGCGAAAAGGAGCTTAATTCGTGATCTTTGATTTTCCTTGATTTTGGTAGTCGTAAAAAAGGTCATAACTTTTGAATCGTTTGACCGATCCTTAAAATTCTTTTTGCATTCGAAAGAGCACAGAAAAACAAAGAAAATGCGACTAGTCTCATCCCGATATTTCAATTTTTCGATCCGAGAACGCAGATTGTATGTTACCTCTGAAATAGCATTTTTCACATAATTAAGAAATCGAATATCTTTCGCAAAGAAATTGAAAAAAATTATTCTACTATCCTAAATGCATGGAAATCCATGTATCGACACGCCTTGTTCGTTAGAAAGTCAAAGCGCAGAGGAAACGGTCGCTATTAGAGAGAAAACGACAGATATCGTAATTTTAGTGAACGCAAGGAAGGTGGTTTTCGGTTATTTCGGTTTTTTGCGATTTTCTCAGCTCCTGTTGGAGATATCGCAAATCCACGGCCAGATTCGTGATCAGCGCGACAAAATACATCAGATAACGTCCATCCCATGTGGGAAATATCGAAAAAATCGTTTTTCGCGTTTTTCTCGGCTCCTGTGGGAGATAGAGCGAAAAGGAGCTTAATTCGTGATCCTCGATTTTCCTTGATTTTGGTAGTCGTAAAAAAGGTCATAACTTTTGAATCGATCGACCGATCCTCAAAATTCTTTTTGCATTCAAAAGCGCACAGAAAAACAAAGAAAATGCGACTAGGCTCATCCCGATATTTTAATTTTTCGATCCGAGAGCGCAGATTGTGTGTCACCTTCAAAATAACATTTTTCACCTAACTAAAAAATCGATTATCTTTCGCAAAAAAATTGAAAAAAATTATTCTACGGTTCTAAATGCATGGAAACTGATGAATTATCAAGCCTTGTTCGTTAGAAAGTCAAAGCGCAGAGGAAACGGTCGCTATTAGAGAGAAAACGACAGATATCGTAATTTTAGTAAACGCAAAGAAGGTGGTTTTCGGTTAATTCGGTTTTTTGCGATTTTCTCAGCTCCTGTTGGAGATATCGCAAATCCACGGCCAGATTCGTGATCAGCGCGACGAAATACATTAGATAACGTCCATCCCATGTGGGAAATATCGAGAAAATCGTTTTTCGCGTTTTTCTCGGCTCCTGTGGGAGATAGAGCGAAAAGGAACTTAATTCGTGATCCTCGATTTTCCCCGATTTTGGTGATCGTAAAAAAGTTCATAACTTTTGAATCGTTCGACCGATCCTTAAAATTCTTTTTGCATTCGAAAGAGCACAGAAAAACAAAGAAAATGCGACTAGTCTCATCCCGATATTTCAATTTTTCGATCCGAGAACGCAGATTGTATGTTACCTCTGAAATAGCATTTTTCACATAATTAAGAAATCGAATATCTTTCGCAAAAAAATTGAAAAAAATTATTCTACTATCCTAAATGCATGGAAATCCATGTATCATCACGCCTTGTTCGTTAGAAAGTCAAAGCGCAGAGGAAACGGTCGCTATTAGAGAGAAAACGACAGATATCGTAATTTTAGTAAACGCAAAGAAGGTGGTTTTCGGTTATTTCGGTTTTTTGCGATTTTCTCAGCTCCTGTTGGAGATATCGCAAATCCACGGCCAGATTCGTGATCAGCGCGACGAAATACATCAGATAACGTCCATCGCATGTGGGAAATATCGAGAAAATCGTTTTTCGCGTTTTTCTCGGCTCCTGTGGGAGATAGAGCGAAAAGGAGCTTCATTCGTGATCCTCGATTTTCCTTGATTTTGGTAGTCGTAAAAAAGGTCATAACTTTTGAATCGTTCGACCGATCCTTGAAATTCTTTTTGCATTCGAAAGAGCACAGAAAAACAAAGAAAATGCGACTAGTCTCATCCCGATATTTCAATTTTTCGATCCGAGAACGCAGATTGTATGTTACCTCTGAAATAGCATTTTTCACATAATTAAGAAATCGAATATCTTTCGCAAAAAAATTGAAAAAAATTATTCTACTATCCTAAATGCATGGAAATCCATGTATCATCACGCCTTGTTCGTTAGAAAGTCAAAGCGCAGAGGAAACGGTCGCTATTAGAGAGAAAACGACAGATATCGTAATTTTAGTAAACGCAAAGAAGGTGGTTTTCGGTTATTTCGGTTTTTTGCGATTTTCTCAGCTCCTGTTGGAGATATCGCAAATCCACGGCCAGATTCGTGATCAGCGCGACGAAATACATTAGATAACGTCCATCCCATGTGGGAAATATCGAGAAAATCGTTTTTCGCGTTTTTCTCGGCTCCTGTGGGAGATAGAGCGAAAAGGAGCTTCATTCGTGATCCTCGATTTTCCTTGATTTTGGTAGTCGTAAAAAAGGTCATAACTTTTGAATCGTTCGACCGATCCTTAAAATTCTTTTTGCATTCGAAAGAGCACAGAAAAACAAAGAAAATGCGACTAGTCTCATCCCTATATTTCAATTTTTCGATCCGAGAACGCAGATTGTATGTTACCTCTGAAATAGCATTTTTCACATAATTAAGAAATCGAATATCTTTCGCAAAAAAATTGAAAAAAATTATTCTACTATCCTAAATGCATGGAAATCCATGTATCATCACGCCTTGTTCGTTAGAAAGTCAAAGCGCAGAGGAAACGGTCGCTATTAGAGAGAAAACGACAGATATCGTAATTTTAGTAAACGCAAAGAAGGTGGTTTTCGGTTATTTCGGTTTTTTGCGATTTTCTCAGCTCCTGTTGGAGATATCGCAAATCCACGGCCAGATTCGTGATCAGCGCGACGAAATACATCAGATAACGTCTATCCCATGTGGGAAATATCGAAAAAATCGTTTTTCGCGTTTTTCTCGGCTCCTGTGGGAGATAGAGCGAAAAGGAGCTTAATTCGTGATCTTTGATTTTCCCTGATTTTGGTCGTCGTAAAAAAGGTCATAACTTTTGAATCGATCGACCGATCCTGAAAATTCTTTTTGCATTCGAAAGAGCACAGAAAAACAAAGAAAATGCGACTAGGCTCATCCCGATATTTCAATTTTTCGATCCGAGAGCGGAGATTGTGTGTCACCTCCAAAATAACGTTTTTCACCTAACTAAAAAATCGATTATCTTTCGCAAAAAAATTGAAAAAAATTATTCTACTATCCTAAATGCATGGAAATCCATGTATCATCACGCCTTGTTCGTTAGAAAGTCAAAGCGCAGAGGAAACGGTCGCTATTAGAGAGAAAACGACAGATATCGTAGTTTTAGTAAACGCAAAGAAGGTGGTTTTCGGTTATTTCGGTTTTTTGCGATTTTTTCAGCTCCTGTTGGAGATATCGCAAATCCACGGCCAGATTCGTGATCAGCGCGACGAAATACATCAGATAACGTCCATCCCATGTGGGAAATATCGAAAAAATCGTTTTTCGCGTTTTTCTCGTCTCCTGTGGGAGATAGAGCGAAAAGGAGCTTCATTCGTGATCCTCGATTTTCCTTGATTTTGGTAGTCGTAAAAAAGGTCATAACTTTTGAATCGATCGACCGATCCTTAAAATTCTTTTTGCATTCGAAAGAGCACAGAAAAACAAAGAAAATGCGACTAGTCTCATCCCGATATTTCAATTTTTCGATCCGAGAACGCAGATTGTATGTTACTTCTGAAATAGCATTTTTCACATAATTAAGAAATCGAATATCTTTCGCAAAAAAATTGAAAAAAATTATTCTACTATCCTAAATGAATGGAAATCCATGTATCATCACGCCTTGTTCGTTAGAAAGTCAAAGCGCAGAGGAAACGGTCGCTATTAGAGAGAAAACGACAGATATCGTAATTTTAGTAAACGCAAAGAAGGTGGTTTTCGGTTAATTCGGTTTTTTGCGATTTTCTCAGCTCCTGTTGGAGATATCGCAAATCCACGGCCAGATTCGTGATCAGCGCGACGAAATACATCAGATAACGTCCATCCCATGTGGGAAATATCGAAAAAATCGTTTTTCGCGTTTTTCTCGGCTCCTGTGGGAGATAGAGCGAAAAGGAACTTAATTCGTGATCCTCGATTTTCCCCGATTTTGGTGATCGTAAAAAAGTTCATAACTTTTGAATCGTTCGACCGATCCTCAAAATTCTTTTTGCATTCAAAAGCGCACAGAAAAACAAAGAAAATGCGACTAGGCTCATCCCGATATTTCAATTTTTCGATCCGAGAGCGCAGATTGTGTGTCACCTCCAAAATAACAATTTTCACCTAACTAAAAAATCGATTATCTTTCGCAAGAAATTGAAAAAAATTATTCTACTATCCTAAATGCATGGAAATCCATGTATCGACACGCCTTGTTCGTTAGAAAGTCAAAGCGCAGAGGAAACGGTCGCTATTAGAGAGAAAACGACAGATATCGTAATTTTAGTGAACGCAAGGAAGGTGGTTTTCGGTTATTTCGGTTTTTTGCGATTTTCTCAGCTCCTGTTGGAGATATCGCAAATCCACGGCCAGATTCGTGATCAGCGCGACAAAATACATCAGATAACGTCCATCCCATGTGGGAAATATCGAAAAAATCGTTTTTCGCGTTTTTCTCGGCTCCTGTGGGAGATAGAGCGAAAAGGAGCTTAATTCGTGATCCTCGATTTTCCTTGATTTTGGTAGTCGTAAAAAAGGTCATAACTTTTGAATCGATCGACCGATCCTCAAAATTCTTTTTGCATTCAAAAGCGCACAGAAAAACAAAGAAAATGCGACTAGTCTCATCCCGATATTTCAATTTTTCGATCCGAGAACGCAGATTGTATGTTACCTCTGAAATAGCATTTTTCACATAATTAAGAAATCGAATATCTTTCGCAAAGAAATTGAAAAAAATTATTCTACTATCCTAAATGCATGGAAATCCATGTATCGACACGCCTTGTTCGTTAGAAAGTCAAAGCGCAGAGGAAACGGTCGCTATTAGAGAGAAAACGACAGATATCGTAATTTTAGTAAACGCAAAGAAGGTGGTTTTCGGTTATTTCGGTTTTTTGCGATTTTCTCAGCTCCTGTTGGAGATATCGCAAATCCACGGCCAGATTCGTGATCAGCGCGACGAAATACATCAGATAACGTCCATCCCATGTGGGAAATATCGAAAAAATCGTTTTTCGCGTTTTTCTCGGCTCCTGTGGGAGATAGAGCGAAAAGGAACTTAATTCGTGATCCTCGATTTTCCCCGATTTTGGTGATCGTAAAAAAGTTCATAACTTTTGAATCGTTCGACCGATCCTCAAAATTCTTTTTGCATTCAAAAGCGCACAGAAAAACAAAGAAAATGCGACTAGGCTCATCCCGATATTTCAATTTTTCGATCCGAGAGCGCAGATTGTGTGTCACCTCCAAAATAACAATTTTCACCTAACTAAAAAATCGATTATCTTTCGCAAGAAATTGAAAAAAATTATTCTACTATCCTAAATGCATGGAAATCCATGTATCGACACGCCTTGTTCGTTAGAAAGTCAAAGCGCAGAGGAAACGGTCGCTATTAGAGAGAAAACGACAGATATCGTAATTTTAGTGAACGCAAGGAAGGTGGTTTTCGGTTATTTCGGTTTTTTGCGATTTTCTCAGCTCCTGTTGGAGATATCGCAAATCCACGGCCAGATTCGTGATCAGCGCGACAAAATACATCAGATAACGTCCATCCCATGTGGGAAATATCGAAAAAATCGTTTTTCGCGTTTTTCTCGGCTCCTGTGGGAGATAGAGCGAAAAGGAGCTTAATTCGTGATCCTCGATTTTCCTTGATTTTGGTAGTCGTAAAAAAGGTCATAACTTTTGAATCGATCGACCGATCCTCAAAATTCTTTTTGCATTCAAAAGCGCACAGAAAAACAAAGAAAATGCGACTAGGCTCATCCCGATATTTTAATTTTTCGATCCGAGAGCGCAGATTGTGTGTCACCTTCAAAATAACATTTTTCACCTAACTAAAAAATCGATTATCTTTCGCAAAAAAATTGAAAAAAATTATTCTACGGTTCTAAATGCATGGAAACTGATGAATTATCAAGCCTTGTTCGTTAGAAAGTCAAAGCGCAGAGGAAACGGTCGCTATTAGAGAGAAAACGACAGATATCGTAATTTTAGTAAACGCAAAGAAGGTGGTTTTCGGTTAATTCGGTTTTTTGCGATTTTCTCAGCTCCTGTTGGAGATATCGCAAATCCACGGCCAGATTCGTGATCAGCGCGACGAAATACATTAGATAACGTCCATCCCATGTGGGAAATATCGAGAAAATCGTTTTTCGCGTTTTTCTCGGCTCCTGTGGGAGATAGAGCGAAAAGGAACTTAATTCGTGATCCTCGATTTTCCCCGATTTTGGTGATCGTAAAAAAGTTCATAACTTTTGAATCGTTCGACCGATCCTTAAAATTCTTTTTGCATTCGAAAGAGCACAGAAAAACAAAGAAAATGCGACTAGTCTCATCCCGATATTTCAATTTTTCGATCCGAGAACGCAGATTGTATGTTACCTCTGAAATAGCATTTTTCACATAATTAAGAAATCGAATATCTTTCGCAAAAAAATTGAAAAAAATTATTCTACTATCCTAAATGCATGGAAATCCATGTATCATCACGCCTTGTTCGTTAGAAAGTCAAAGCGCAGAGGAAACGGTCGCTATTAGAGAGAAAACGACAGATATCGTAATTTTAGTAAACGCAAAGAAGGTGGTTTTCGGTTATTTCGGTTTTTTGCGATTTTCTCAGCTCCTGTTGGAGATATCGCAAATCCACGGCCAGATTCGTGATCAGCGCGACGAAATACATCAGATAACGTCCATCGCATGTGGGAAATATCGAGAAAATCGTTTTTCGCGTTTTTCTCGGCTCCTGTGGGAGATAGAGCGAAAAGGAGCTTCATTCGTGATCCTCGATTTTCCTTGATTTTGGTAGTCGTAAAAAAGGTCATAACTTTTGAATCGTTCGACCGATCCTTGAAATTCTTTTTGCATTCGAAAGAGCACAGAAAAACAAAGAAAATGCGACTAGTCTCATCCCGATATTTCAATTTTTCGATCCGAGAACGCAGATTGTATGTTACCTCTGAAATAGCATTTTTCACATAATTAAGAAATCGAATATCTTTCGCAAAAAAATTGAAAAAAATTATTCTACTATCCTAAATGCATGGAAATCCATGTATCATCACGCCTTGTTCGTTAGAAAGTCAAAGCGCAGAGGAAACGGTCGCTATTAGAGAGAAAACGACAGATATCGTAATTTTAGTAAACGCAAAGAAGGTGGTTTTCGGTTATTTCGGTTTTTTGCGATTTTCTCAGCTCCTGTTGGAGATATCGCAAATCCACGGCCAGATTCGTGATCAGCGCGACGAAATACATTAGATAACGTCCATCCCATGTGGGAAATATCGAGAAAATCGTTTTTCGCGTTTTTCTCGGCTCCTGTGGGAGATAGAGCGAAAAGGAGCTTCATTCGTGATCCTCGATTTTCCTTGATTTTGGTAGTCGTAAAAAAGGTCATAACTTTTGAATCGTTCGACCGATCCTTAAAATTCTTTTTGCATTCGAAAGAGCACAGAAAAACAAAGAAAATGCGACTAGTCTCATCCCTATATTTCAATTTTTCGATCCGAGAACGCAGATTGTATGTTACCTCTGAAATAGCATTTTTCACATAATTAAGAAATCGAATATCTTTCGCAAAAAAATTGAAAAAAATTATTCTACTATCCTAAATGCATGGAAATCCATGTATCATCACGCCTTGTTCGTTAGAAAGTCAAAGCGCAGAGGAAACGGTCGCTATTAGAGAGAAAACGACAGATATCGTAATTTTAGTAAACGCAAAGAAGGTGGTTTTCGGTTATTTCGGTTTTTTGCGATTTTCTCAGCTCCTGTTGGAGATATCGCAAATCCACGGCCAGATTCGTGATCAGCGCGACGAAATACATCAGATAACGTCTATCCCATGTGGGAAATATCGAAAAAATCGTTTTTCGCGTTTTTCTCGGCTCCTGTGGGAGATAGAGCGAAAAGGAGCTTAATTCGTGATCTTTGATTTTCCCTGATTTTGGTCGTCGTAAAAAAGGTCATAACTTTTGAATCGATCGACCGATCCTGAAAATTCTTTTTGCATTCGAAAGAGCACAGAAAAACAAAGAAAATGCGACTAGGCTCATCCCGATATTTCAATTTTTCGATCCGAGAGCGGAGATTGTGTGTCACCTCCAAAATAACGTTTTTCACCTAACTAAAAAATCGATTATCTTTCGCAAAAAAATTGAAAAAAATTATTCTACGGTTCTAAATGCATGGAAATTGATGAATTATCAAGCCTTGTTCGTTAGAAAGTCAAAGCGCAGAGGAAACAGTCGCTATTACAGAGAAACCGATCGATATCGTGATTTTAGTAAACGCAAAGAAGGTAGTTTTCGGTTATTTCGGTTTTTTGCGATTTTCTCAGCTCCTGTTGGAGATATCGCAAATCCACGGCCAGATTCGTGATCAGCGCGACGAAATACATTAGATAACGTCCATCCCATGTGGGAAATATCGAGAAAATCGTTTTTCGCGTTTTTCTCGGCTCCTGTGAAAGATAGAGCGAAAAGGAGCTTCATTCGTGATCCTCGATTTTCCTTGATTTTGGTAGTCGTAAAAAAGGTCATAACTTTTGAATCGTTCGACCGATCCTTAAAATTCTTTTTGCATTCGAAAGAGCACAGAAAAACAAAGAAAATGCGACTAGTCTCATCCCGATATTTCAATTTTTCGATCCGAGAACGCAGATTGTATGTTACCTCTGAAATAGCATTTTTCACATAATTAAGAAATCGAATATCTTTCGCAAAAAAATTGAAAAAAATTATTCTACTATCCTAAATGCATGGAAATCCATGTATCATCACGCCTTGTTCGTTAGAAAGTCAAAGCGCAGAGGAAACGGTCGCTATTAGAGAGAAAACGACAGATATCGTAATTTTAGTAAACGCAAAAAAGGTGGTTTTCGGTTATTTCGGTTTTTTGCGATTTTCTCAGCTCCTGTTGGAGATATCGCAAATCCACGGCCAGATTCGTGATCAGCGCGACGAAATACATCAGATAACGTCCATCCCATGTGGGAAATATCGAAAAAATCGTTTTTCGCGTTTTTCTCGGCTCCTGTGGGAGATAGAGCGAAAAGGAGCTTAATTCGTGATTTTTGATTTTCCCTGATTTTAGTCGTCGTAAAAAAGGTCATAACTTTTGAATCGATCGACCGATCCTGAAAATTCTTTTTGCATTCGAAAGAGCACAGAAAAACAAAGAAAATGCGACTAGGCTCATCCCGATATTTCAATTTTTCGATCCGAGAGCGGAGATTGTGTGTCACCTCCAAAATAACGTTTTTCACCTAACTAAAAAATCGATTATCTTTCGCAAAAAAATTGAAAAAAATTATTCTACGGTTCTAAATGCATGGAAATTGATAAATTATCAAGCCTTGTTCGTTAGAAAGTCAAAGCGCAGAGGAAACAGTCGCTATTACAGAGAAACCGATCGATATCGTGATTTTAGTAAACGCAAAGAAGGTAGTTTTCGGTTATTTCGGTTTTTTGCGATTTTCTCAGCTCCTGTTGGAGATATCGCAAATCCACGGCCAGATTCGTGATCAGCGCGACGAAATACATTAGATAACGTCCATCCCATGTGGGAAATATCGAGAAAATCGTTTTTCGCGTTTTTCTCGGCTCCTGTGGGAGATAGAGCGAAAAGGAGCTTCATTCGTGATCCTCGATTTTCCTTGATTTTGGTAGTCGTAAAAAAGGTCATAACTTTTGAATCGTTTGACCGATCCTTAAAATTCTTTTTGCATTCGAAAGAGCACAGAAAAACAAAGAAAATGCGACTAGTCTCATCCCGATATTTCAATTTTTCGATCCGAGAACGCAGATTGTATGTTACCTCTGAAATAGCATTTTTCACATAATTAAGAAATCGAATATCTTTCGCAAAAAAATTGAAAAAAATTATTCTACTATCCTAAATGCATGGAAATCCATGTATCATCACGCCTTGTTCGTTAGAAAGTCAAAGCGCAGAGGAAACGGTCGCTATTAGAGAGAAAACGACAGATATCGTAATTTTAGTAAACGCAAAGAAGGTAGTTTTTGGTTATTTCGGTTTTTTGCGATTTTCTCAGCTCCTGTTGGAGATATCGCAAATCCACGGCCAGATTCGTGATCAGCGCGACGAAATACATCAGATAACGTCCATCCCATGTGGGAAATATCGAAAAAATCGTTTTTCGCGTTTTTCTCGGCTCCTGTGGGAGATAGAGCGAAAAGGAACTTAATTCGTGATCCTCGATTTTCCCCGATTTTGGTGATCGTAAAAAAGTTCATAACTTTTGAATCGTTCGACCGATCCTCAAAATTCTTTTTGCATTCGAAAGAGCACAGAAAAACAAAGAAAATGCGACTAGGCTCATCGCGATATTTCAATTTTTCGATCCGAAAGCGCAGATTGTGTGTCACCTCCAAAATAACATTTTTCACCTGACTAAAAAATCGATTATCTTTCGCAAAAAAATTGAAAAAAATTATTCTACGGTTCTAAATGCATGGAAATTGATGAATTATCAAGCCTTGTTCGTTAGAAAGTCAAAGCGCAGCGGAAACAGTCGCTATTAGAGAGAAAACGACAGATATCGTAATTTTAGTAAACGCAAAGAAGGTGGTTTTCGGTTAATTCGGATTTTTGCGATTTTCTCAGCTCCTGTTGGAGATATCGCAAATCCACGGCCGGATTCGTGATCAGCGCGACGAAATACATCAGATAACGTCCATCCCGTGTGGGAAATATCGAAGAAATCGTTTTTCGCGTTTTTCTCGGCTCCTGTGGGAGATAGAGCGAAAAGGAGCTTAATTCGTGATCCTCGATTTTCCTTGATTTTGGTAGTCGTAAAAAAGGTCATAACTTTTGAATCGTTTGACCGATCCTTAAAATTCTTTTTGCATTCGAAAGAGCACAGAAAAACAAAGAAAATGCGACTAGGCTCATCGCGATATTTCAATTTTTCGATCCGAAAGCGCAGATTGTGTGTCACCTCCAAAATAACGATTTTCACCTAACTAAAAAATCGATTATCTTTCGCAAAAAAATTGAAAAAAATTATTCTACGGTTCTAAATGCATGGAAATTGATAAATTATCAAGCCTTGTTCGTTAGAAAGTCAAAGCGCAGAGGAAACAGTCGCTATTACAGAGAAACCGATCGATATCGTGATTTTAGTAAACGCAAAGAAGGTAGTTTTCGGTTATTTCGGTTTTTTGCGATTTTCTCAGCTCCTGTTGGAGATATCGCAAATCCACGGCCAGATTCGTGATCAGCGCGACGAAATACATTAGATAACGTCCATCCCATGTGGGAAATATCGAGAAAATCGTTTTTCGCGTTTTTCTCGGCTCCTGTGGGAGATAGAGCGAAAAGGAGCTTCATTCGTGATCCTCGATTTTCCTTGATTTTGGTAGTCGTAAAAAAGGTCATAACTTTTGAATCGTTTGACCGATCCTTAAAATTCTTTTTGCATTCGAAAGAGCACAGAAAAACAAAGAAAATGCGACTAGTCTCATCCCGATATTTCAATTTTTCGATCCGAGAACGCAGATTGTATGTTACCTCTGAAATAGCATTTTTCACATAATTAAGAAATCGAATATCTTTCGCAAAAAAATTGAAAAAAATTATTCTACTATCCTAAATGCATGGAAATCCATGTATCATCACGCCTTGTTCGTTAGAAAGTCAAAGCGCAGAGGAAACGGTCGCTATTAGAGAGAAAACGACAGATATCGTAATTTTAGTAAACGCAAAGAAGGTAGTTTTTGGTTATTTCGGTTTTTTGCGATTTTCTCAGCTCCTGTTGGAGATATCGCAAATCCACGGCCAGATTCGTGATCAGCGCGACGAAATACATCAGATAACGTCCATCCCATGTGGGAAATATCGAAAAAATCGTTTTTCGCGTTTTTCTCGGCTCCTGTGGGAGATAGAGCGAAAAGGAACTTAATTCGTGATCCTCGATTTTCCCCGATTTTGGTGATCGTAAAAAAGTTCATAACTTTTGAATCGTTCGACCGATCCTCAAAATTCTTTTTGCATTCGAAAGAGCACAGAAAAACAAAGAAAATGCGACTAGGCTCATCGCGATATTTCAATTTTTCGATCCGAAAGCGCAGATTGTGTGTCACCTCCAAAATAACATTTTTCACCTGACTAAAAAATCGATTATCTTTCGCAAAAAAATTGAAAAAAATTATTCTACGGTTCTAAATGCATGGAAATTGATGAATTATCAAGCCTTGTTCGTTAGAAAGTCAAAGCGCAGCGGAAACAGTCGCTATTAGAGAGAAAACGACAGATATCGTAATTTTAGTAAACGCAAAGAAGGTGGTTTTCGGTTAATTCGGATTTTTGCGATTTTCTCAGCTCCTGTTGGAGATATCGCAAATCCACGGCCGGATTCGTGATCAGCGCGACGAAATACATCAGATAACGTCCATCCCGTGTGGGAAATATCGAAGAAATCGTTTTTCGCGTTTTTCTCGGCTCCTGTGGGAGATAGAGCGAAAAGGAGCTTAATTCGTGATCCTCGATTTTCCTTGATTTTGGTAGTCGTAAAAAAGGTCATAACTTTTGAATCGTTTGACCGATCCTTAAAATTCTTTTTGCATTCGAAAGAGCACAGAAAAACAAAGAAAATGCGACTAGTCTCATCCCGATATTTCAATTTTTCGATCCGAGAGCGCAGATTGTGTGTCACCTCCAAAATAACAATTTTCACCTAACTAAAAAATCGATTATCTTTCGCAAGAAATTGAAAAAAATTATTCTACTATCCTAAATGCATGGAAATCCATGTATCGACACGCCTCGTTCGTTAGAAAGTCAAAGCGCAGAGGAAACGGTCGCTATTAGAGAGAAAACGACAGATATCGTAATTTTAGTAAACGCAAAGAAGGTGGTTTTCGGTTAATTCGGTTTTTTGCGATTTTCTCAGCTCCTGTTGGAGATATCGCAAATCCACGGCCAGATTCGTGATCAGCGCGACGAAATACATCAGATAACGTCCATCCCATGTGGGAAATATCGAGAAAATCGTTTTTCGCGTTTTTCTCGGCTCCTGTGGGAGATAGAGCGAAAAGGAACTTAATTCGTGATCCTCGATTTTCCCTGACTTTGGTAGTCGTAAAAAAGGTCATAACTTTTGAATCGATCGACCGATCCTCAAAATTCTTTTTGCATTCGAAAGAGCACAGAAAAACAAAGAAATTGCGACAAGGCTCATCTCGATATTTCAATTTTTCGATCCGAGAGCGCAGATTGTGTGTCACCTCCAAAATAACATTTTTCACCTAACTAAAAAATCGATTATCTTTCGCAAAAAAATTGAAAAAAATTATTCTACGGTTCTAAATGCATGGAAATTGATGTATTATCAAGCCTTGTTTGTTAGAAAGTCGAAGCGCAGCGGAAACACTCGCTATTACAGTGAAAACGATCGATATCGTGATTTTTGTAAACGCAAAGAAGGTGGTTTTCGGTTAATTCGGTTTTTTGCGATTTTCTCAACTCCTGTTAGAGATATTGCAAATCCACGGCCAGATTCGTGATCAGCGCGACGAAATACATCAGACAACGTCCATCCCATGTGGGAAATATCGAAAAAATCGTTTTTCGCGTTTTTCTCGCCTCCTGTGGGAGATAGAGCGAAAAGGAGCTTAATTCGTGATCCTCGATTTTCCCTGATTTTGGTAGTCGTAACAAAGGTCATAACTTTTGAATCGTTCGACCGATCCTTGAAATTCTTTTTGCATTCGAAAGAGCACAGAAAAACAAAGAAAATGCGACTAAGCTCATCTCGATATTTCAATTTTTCGATCCGAGAGCGCAGATTGTGTGTCGACTCCAAAATAACATTTTTCACCTAACTAAAAAATCGATTATCTTTCGCAAAAAAATTGAAAAAAATTATTCTACGGTTCTAAATGCATGGAAATCCATGTATCATCACGCCTTGTTCGTTAGAAAGTCAAAGCGCAGAGGAAACGGTCGCTGTTAGAGAGAAAACGACAGATATCGTAGTTTTAGTAAACGCAAAGAAGGTGGTTTTCGGTTAATTCGGTTTTTTGCGATTTTCTCAGCTCCTGTTGGAGATATCGCAAATCCACGGCCAGATTCGTGATCAGCGCGACGAAATACATCAGATAACGTCCATCCCATGTGGGAAATATCGAGAAAATCGTTTTTCGCGTTTTTCTCGGCTCCTGTGGGAGATAGAGCGAAAAGGAGCTTCATTCGTGATCCTCGATTTTCCTTGATTTTATTAGTCGTAAAAAAGGTCATAACTTTTAAATCGTTCGACCGATCCTTAAAATTCTTTTTGCATTCGAAAGAGCACAGAAAAACAAAGAAAATGCGACTAGTCTCATCCCGATATTTCAATTTTTCGATCCGAGAACGCAGATTGTATGTTACCTCTGAAATAGCATTTTTCACATAATTAAGAAATCGAATATCTTTCGCAAAAAAATTGAAAAAAATTATTCTACTATCCTAAATGCATGGAAATCCATGTATCATCACGCCTTGTTCGTTAGAAAGTCAAAGCGCAGAGGAAACGGTCGCTATTAGAGAGAAAACGACAGATATCGTAATTTTAGTAAACGCAAAGAAGGTGGTTTTCGGTTAATTCGGTTTTTTGCGATTTTCTCAGCTCCTGTTGGAGATATCGCAAATCCACGGCCAGATTCGTGATCAGCGCGACGAAATACATCAGATAACGTCCATCCCATGTGGGAAATATCGAAAAAATCGTTTTTCGCGTTTTTCTCGGCTCCTGTGGGAGATAGAGCGAAAAGGAGCTTAATTCGTGATCTTTGATTTTCCCTGATTTTAGTAGTCGTAAAAAAGGTCATAACTTTTAAATCGATCGACCGATCCTTAAAATTCTTTTTGCATTCGGAAGAGCACAGAAAAACAAAGAAAATGCGACTAGGATCATCCCGATATTTCAATTTTTCGATCCGAGAGCGCAGATTGTATGTTACCTCTGAAATAGCATTTTTCACATAATTAAGAAATCGAATATCTTTCGCAAAAAATTGAAAAAAATTATTCTACTATCCTAAATGCATGGAAATCCATGTATCATCACGCCTTGTTCGTTAGAAAGTCAAAGCGCAGAGGAAACGGTCGCTATTAGAGAGAAAACGACAGATATCGTAATTTTAGTAAACGCAAAGGAGGTGGTTTTCGGTTAATTCGGTTTTTTGCGATTTTCTCAGCTCCTGTTGGAGAAATCGCAAATCCACGGCCAGATTCGTGATCAGCGCGACGAAATACATTAGATAACGTCCATCCCATGTGGGAAATATCGAGAAAATCGTTTTTCGCGTTTTTCTCGGCTTCTGTGGGAGATAGAGCGAAAAAGAACTTAATTCGTGATCCTCGATTTTCCCTGACTTTGGTAGTCGTAAAAAAGGTCATAACTTTTGAATCGATCGACCGATCCTCAAAATTCTTTTTGCATTCAAAAGCGCACAGAAAAACAAAGAAAATGCGACTAGGCTCATCCCGATATTTCAATTTTTCGATCCGAGAGCGCAGATTGTGTGTCACCTCCAAAATAAAATTTTTCACCTCACTAAAAAATCGATTATCTTTCGCAAAAAAATTGAAAAAAATTATTCTACGGTCCTAAATGCATGGAAATTGATGAATTATCAAGCCTTGTTCGTTAGAAAGTCAAAGCGCAGAGTAAACGGTCGCTATTAGAGAGAAAACGACAGATATCGTAATTTTAGTAAACGCAAAGGAGGTGGTTTTCGGTTAATTCGGTTTTTTGCGATTTTCTCAGCTCCTGTTGGAGATATCGCAAATCCACGGCCAGATTCGTGATCAGCGCGACGAAATACATTAGATAACGTCCATCCCATGTGGGAAATATCGAGAAAATCGTTTTTCGCGTTTTTCTCGGCTCCTGTGGGAGATAGAGCGAAAAGGAGCTTCATTCGTGATCCTCGATTTTCCTTGATTTTGGTAGTCGTAAAAAAGGTCATAACTTTTGAATCGTTCGACCGATCCTTAAAATTCTTTTTGCATTCGAAAGAGCACAGAAAAACAAAGAAAATGCGACTAGTCTCATCCCGATATTTCAATTTTTCGATCCGAGAACGCAGATTGTATGTTACCTCTGAAATAGCATTTTTCACATAATTAAGAAATCGAATATCTTTCGCAAAAAAATTGAAAAAAATTATTCTACTATCCTAAATGCATGGAAATCCATGTATCATCACGCCTTGTTCGTTAGAAAGTCAAAGCGCAGAGGAAACGGTCGCTATTAGAGAGAAAACGACAGATATCGTAATTTTAGTAAACGCAAAGAAGGTGGTTTCCGGTTATTTCGGTTTTTTGCGATTTTCTCAGCTCCTGTTGGAGATATCGCAAATCCACGGCCGGATTCGTGATCAGCGCGACGAAATACATCAGATAACGTCCATCCCATGTGGGAAATATCGAAAAAATCGTTTTTCGCGTTTTTCTCGGCTCCTGTGGGAGATAGAGCAAAAAGGAGCTTAATTCGTGATCTTTGATTTTCCCTGATTTTGGTAGTCGTAAAAAAGGTCATAACTTTTGAATCGATCGACCGATCCTTAAAATTCTTTTTGCATTCGAAAGAGCACAGAAAAACAAAGAAAATGCGACTAGGATCATCCCGATATTTCAATTTTTCGATCCGAGAGCGCAGATTGTGTCACCTTCAAAATAACATTTTTCACCTAACTAAAAAATCGATTATCTTTCGCAAGAAATTGAAAAAAATTATTCTACTATCCTAAATGCATGGAAATCCATGTATCGACACGCCTCGTTCGTTAGAAAGTCAAAGCGCAGAGAAAACGGTCGCTATTAGAGAGAAAACGACAGATATCGTAGATTTAGTAAACGCAAAGAAGGTGGTTTTCGGTTATTTCGGTTTTTTGCGATTTTCTCAGCTCCTGTTGGAGATATCGCAAATCCACGGCCAGATTCGTGATCAGCGCGACGAAATACATCAGACAACGTCCATCCCATGTGGGAAATATAAAAAAAATCGTTTTTCGCGTTTTTTTCGCCTCCTGACGGAGATAGAGCGAAAAGGAGCTTAATTCGTGATCCTCGATTTTCCCTGATTTTGGTAGTCGTAAAAAAGGTCATAACTTTTGAATCGTTCGACCGATCCTTGAAATTCTTTTTACATTCGAAAGAGCACAGAAAAACAAAGAAAATGCGACTAGGATCATCCCGATATTTTAATTTTTCGATCCGAGAGCGCAGATTGTGTGTCACCTCCAAAATAACATTTTTCACCTAACTAAAAAATCGATTATCTTTCGCAAAAAAATTGAAAAAAATTATTCTACGGTTCTAAATGCATGGAAACTGATGAATTATCAAGCCTTGTTTGTTAGAAAGTCAAAGCGCAGCGGAAACAGTCGCTATTACAGTGAAAACGATCGATATCGTGATTTTTGTAAACGCAAAGAAGGTGGTTTTCGGTTAATTCGGTTTTTTGCGATTTTCTCAGCTCGTGTTGGAGATATCGCAAATCCACGGCCAGATTCGTGATCAGCGCGACAAAATACATCAGATAACGTCCATCCCATGTGGGAAATATCGAAAAAATCGTTTTTCGCGTTTTTCTCGGCTCCTGTGGGAGATAGAGCGAAAAGGAGCTTAATTCGTGATCCTCGATTTTCCCTGATTTTGGTAGTCGTAAAAAAGGTCATAACTTTTGAATCGTTAGACCGATCCTTAAAATTCTTTTTGCATTCGAAAGAGCACAGAAAAACAAAGAAAATGCGACTAGGCTCATCTCGATATTTTAATTTTTCGATCCGAGAACGCAGATTGTATGTTACCTCTGAAATAGCATTTTTCACATAATTAAGAAATCGAATATCTTTCGCAAAAAAATTGAAAAAAATTATTCTACTATCCTAAATGCATGGAAATCCATGTATCATCACGCCTTGTTCGTTAGAAAGTCAAAGCGCAGAGGAAACGGTCGCTATTAGAGAGAAAACGACAGATATCGTAATTTTCGTAAACGCAAAGAAGGTGGTTTTCGGTTATTTCGGTTTTTTGCGATTTTCTCAGCTCCTGTTGGAGATATCGCAAATCCACGGCCAGATTCGTTATCAGCGCGACGAAATACATCAGATAACGTTCATCCCGTGTGGGAAATATCGAAAAAATCGTTTTTCGCGTTTTTCTCGGCTCCTGTGGGAGATAGAGCAAAAAGGAGCTTAATTCGTGATCTTTGATTTTCCCTGATTTTGGTAGTCGTAAAAAAGGTCATAACTTTTGAATCGTTCGACCGATCCTTAAAATTCTTTTTGCATTCGAAAGAGCACAGAAAAACAAAGAAAATGCGACTAGGATCATCCCGATATTTCAATTTTTCGATCCGAGAGCGCAGATTGTGTGTCACCTCCAAAATAACATTTTTCACCTAACTAAAAAATCGATTATCTTTCGCAAAAAAATTGAAAAAAATTATTCTACGGTTCTAAATGCATGGAAATTGATGTATTATCAAGCCTTGTTTGTTAGAAAGTCGAAGCGCAGCGGAAACACTCGCTATTACAGTGAAAACGATCGATATCGTGATTTTTGTAAACGCAAAGAAGGTGGTTTTCGGTTAATTCGGTTTTTTGCGATTTTCTCAGCTCCTGTTGGAGATATCGCAAATCCACGGCCAGATTCGTGATCAGCGCGACAAAATACATCAGATAACGTCCATCCCATGTGGGAAATATCGAGAAAATCGTTTTTCGCGTTTTTCTCGGCTCCTGTGGGAGATAGAGCGAAAAGGAACTTAATTCGTGATCCTCGATTTTCCCTGACTTTGGTAGTCGTAAAAAAGGTCATAACTTTTGAATCGATCGACCGATCCTCAAAATTCTTTTTGCATTCGAAAGAGCACAGAAAAACAAAGAAAATGCGACAAGGCTCATCTCGATATTTCAATTTTTCGATCCGAGAGCGCAGATTGTGTGTCACCTCCAAAATAACATTTTTCACCTAACTAAAAAATCGATTATCTTTCGCAAAAAAATTGAAAAAAATTATTCTACGGTTCTAAATGCATGGAAATTGATGTATTATCAAGCCTTGTTTGTGAGAAAGTCGAAGCGCAGCGGAAACACTCGCTATTACAGTGAAAACGATCGATATCGTGATTTTTGTAAACGCAAAGAAGGTGGTTTTCGGTTAATTCGGTTTTTTGCGATTTTCTCAACTCCTGTTAGAGATATTGCAAATCCACGGCCAGATTCGTGATCAGCGCGACGAAATACATCAGACAACGTCCATCCCATGTGGGAAATATCGAAAAAATCGTTTTTCGCGTTTTTCTCGCCTCCTGTGGGAGATAGAGCGAAAAGGAGCTTAATTCGTGATCCTCGATTTTCCCTGATTTTGGTAGTCGTAACAAAGGTCATAACTTTTGAATCGTTCGACCGATCCTTGAAATTCTTTTTGCATTCGAAAGAGCACAGAAAAACAAAGAAAATGCGACTAAGCTCATCTCGATATTTCAATTTTTCGATCCGAGAGCGCAGATTGTGTGTCGACTCCAAAATAACATTTTTCACCTAACTAAAGAATCGATTATCTTTCGCAAAAAAATTGAAAAAAATTATTCTACGGTTCTAAATGCATGGAAACTGATGAATTATCAAGCCTTGTTTGTTAGAAAGTCAAAGCGCAGCGGAAACAGTCGCTATTACAGTGAAAACGATCGATATCGTGATTTTTGTAAACGCAAAGAAGGTGGTTTTCGGTTAATTCGGTTTTTTGCGATTTTCTCAGCTCCTGTTGGAGATATCGCAAATCCACGGCCAGATTCGTGATCAGCGCGACAAAATACATCAGATAACGTCCATCCCATGTGGGAAATATCGAAAAAATCGTTTTTCGCGTTTTTCTCGGCTCCTGTGGGAGCTAGAGCGAAAAGGAGCTTAATTCGTGATCCTCGATTTTCCCTGATTTTGGTAGTCGTAAAAAAGGTCATAACTTTTGAATCGTTCGACCGATCCTTAAAATTCTTTTTGCATTCGAAAGAGCACAGAAAAACAAAGAAAATGCGACTAGGATCATCCCGATATTTTAATTTTTCGATCCGAGAGCGCAGATTGTGTGTCACCTCCAAAATAACATTTTTCACCTAACTAAAAAATCGATTATCTTTCGCAAAAAAATTGAAAAAAATTATTCTACGGTTCTAAATGCATGGAAATTGATGTATTATCAAGCCTTGTTTGTTAGAAAGTCGAAGCGCAGCGGAAACACTCGCTATTACAGTGAAAACGATCGATATCGTGATTTTTGTAAACGCAAAGAAGGTGGTTTTCGGTTAATTCGGTTTTTTGCGATTTTCTCAACTCCTGTTAGAGATATTGCAAATCCACGGCCAGATTCGTGATCAGCGCGACGAAATACATCAGACAACGTCCATCCCATGTGGGAAATATCGAAAAAATCGTTTTTCGCGTTTTTCTCGCCTCCTGTGGGAGATAGAGCGAAAAGGAGCTTAATTCGTGATCCTCGATTTTCCCTGATTTTGGTAGTCGTAACAAAGGTCATAACTTTTGAATCGTTCGACCGATCCTTGAAATTCTTTTTGCATTCGAAAGAGCACAGAAAAACAAAGAAAATGCGACTAAGCTCATCTCGATATTTCAATTTTTCGATCCGAGAGCGCAGATTGTGTGTCGACTCCAAAATAACATTTTTCACCTAACTAAAAAATCGATTATCTTTCGCAAAAAAATTGAAAAAAATTATTCTACGGTTCTAAATGCATGGAAACTGATGAATTATCAAGCCTTGTTTGTTAGAAAGTCAAAGCGCAGCGGAAACAGTCGCTATTACAGTGAAAACGATCGATATCGTGATTTTTGTAAACGCAAAGAAGGTGGTTTTCGGTTAATTCGGTTTTTTGCGATTTTCTCAGCTCCTGTTGGAGATATCGCAAATCCACGGCCAGATTCGTGATCAGCGCGACAAAATACATCAGATAACGTCCATCCCATGTGGGAAATATCGAAAAAATCGTTTTTCGCGTTTTTCTCGGCTCCTGTGGGAGCTAGAGCGAAAAGGAGCTTAATTCGTGATCCTCGATTTTCCCTGATTTTGGTAGTCGTAAAAAAGGTCATAACTTTTGAATCGTTCGACCGATCCTTAAAATTCTTTTTGCATTCGAAAGAGCACAGAAAAACAAAGAAAATGCGACTAGTCTCATCCCGATATTTTAATTTTTCGATCCGAGAGCGCAGATTGTGTGTCACCTCCAAAATAACATTTTTCACCTAACTAAAAAATCGATTATCTTTCGCAAAAAAATTGAAAAAAATTATTCTACGGTTCTAAATGCATGGAAACTGATGAATTATCAAGCCCTGTTTGTTAGAAAGTCAAAGCGCAGCGGAAACAGTCGCTATTACAGTGAAAACGATCGATATCGTGATTTTTGTAAACGCAAAGAAGGTGGTTTTCGGTTAATTCGGTTTTTTGCGATTTTCTCAGCTCCTGTTGGAGATATCGCAAATCCACGGCCAGATTCGTGATCAGCGCGACAAAATACATCAGATAACGTCCATCCCATGTGGGAAATATCGAAAAAATCGTTTTTCGCGTTTTTCTCGGCTCCTGTGGGAGATAGAGCGAAAAGGAGCTTAATTCGTGATCCTCGATTTTCCCTGATTTTGGTAGTCGTAAAAAAGGTCATAACTTTTGAATCGTTAGACCGATCCTTAAAATTCTTTTTGCATTCGAAAGAGCACAGAAAAACAAAGAAAATGCGACTAGGCTCATCTCGATATTTTAATTTTTCGATCCGAGAGCGCAGATTGTGTGTCACCTCCAAAATAACATTTTTCACCTAACTAAAAAATCGATTATCTTTCGCAAAAAAATTGAAAAAAATTATTCTACGGTTCTAAATGCATGGAAATTCATGTATTATCAAGCCTTGTTTGTTAGAAAGTCAAAGCGCAGCGGAAACAGTCGCTATTACAGTGAAAACGATCGATATCGTGATTTTTGTAAACGCAAAGAAGGTGGTTTTCGGTTAATTCGGTTTTTTGCGATTTTCTCAGCTCCAGTTGGAGATATTGCAAATCCACGGCCAGATTCGTGATCAGCGCGACGAAATACATCAGATAACGTCCATCCCATGTGGGAAATATCGAAAAAATCGTTTTTCGCGTTTTTCTCGGCTCCTGTGGGAGATAGAGCGAAAAGGAGCTTAATTCGTGATCCTCGATTTTCCCTGATTTTGGTAGTCGTAAAAAAGGTCATAACTTTTGAATCGTTAGACCGATCCTTAAAATTCTTTTTGCATTCGAAAGAGCACAGAAAAACAAAGAAAATGCGACTAGGCTCATCTCGATATTTTAATTTTTCGATCCGAGAGCGCAGATTGTGTGTCACCTCCAAAATAACATTTTTCACCTAACTAAAAAATCGATTATCTTTCGCAAGAAATTGAAAAAAATTATTCTACTATCCTAAATGCATGGAAATTCATGTATTATCAAGCCTTGTTTGTTAGAAAGTCAAAGCGCAGCGGAAACAGTCGCTATTACAGTGAAAACGATCGATATCGTGATTTTTGTAAACGCAAAGAAGGTGGTTTTCGGTTAATTCGGTTTTTTGCGATTTTCTCAGCTCGTGTTGGAGATATCGCAAATCCACGGCCAGATTCGTGATCAGCGCGACAAAATACATCAGATAACGTCCATCCCATGTGGGAAATATCGAAAAAATCGTTTTTCGCGTTTTTCTCGGCTCCTGTGGGAGCTAGAGCGAAAAGGAGCTTAATTCGTGATCCTCGATTTTCCCTGATTTTGGTAGTCGTAAAAAAGGTCATAACTTTTGAATCGTTCGACCGATCCTTAAAATTCTTTTTGCATTCGAAAGAGCACAGAAAAACAAAGAAAATGCGACTAGGCTCATCCCGATATTTCAATTTTTCGATCCGAGAGCGCAGATTGTGTGTCACCTCCAAAATAACAATTTTCACCTAACTAAAAAATCGATTATCTTTCGCAAGAAATTGAAAAAAATTATTCTACTATCCTAAATGCATGGAAATCCATGTATCGACACGCCTCGTTCGTTAGAAAGTCAAAGCGCAGAGGAAACGGTCGCTATTAGAGAGAAAACGACAGATATCGTAATTTTAGTAAACGCAAAGAAGGTGGTTTTCGGTTAATTCGGTTTTTTGCGATTTTCTCAGCTCCTGTTGGAGATATCGCAAATCCACGGCCAGATTCGTGATCAGCGCGACGAAATACATCAGATAACGTCCATCCCATGTGGGAAATATCGAGAAAATCGTTTTTCGCGTTTTTCTCGGCTCCTGTGGGAGATAGAGCGAAAAGGAACTTAATTCGTGATCCCCGATTTTCCCTGACTTTGGTAGTCGTAAAAAAGGTCATAACTTTTGAATCGTTCGACCGATCCTTAAAATTCTTTTTGCATTCGAAAGAGCACAGAAAAACAAAAAAAAAGCGACTAGGCTCATCCCGATATTTCAATTTTTCGATCCGAGAACGCAGATTGTATGTTACCTCTGAAATAGCATTTTTCACATAATTAAGAAATCGAATATCTTTCGCAAAAAAATTGAAAAAAATTATTCTACGGTTCTAAATGCATGGAAATTGATGTATTATCAAGCCTTGTTTGTTAGAAAGTCAAAGCGCAGCGGAAACAGTCGCTATTACAGTGAAAACGATCGATATCGTGATTTTTGTAAACGCAAAGAAGGTGGTTTTCGGTTAATTCGGTTTTTTGCGATTTTCTCAGCTCGTGTTGGAGATATCGCAAATCCACGGCCAGATTCGTGATCAGCGCGACAAAATACATCAGATAACGTCCATCCCATGTGGGAAATATCGAAAAAATCGTTTTTCGCGTTTTTCTCGGCTCCTGTGGGAGCTAGAGCGAAAAGGAGCTTAATTCGTGATCCTCGATTTTCCCTGATTTTGGTAGTCGTAAAAAAGGTCATAACTTTTGAATCGTTCGACCGATCCTTAAAATTCTTTTTGCATTCGAAAGAGCACAGAAAAACAAAGAAAATGCGACTAGGATCATCCCGATATTTTAATTTTTCGATCCGAGAGCGCAGATTGTGTGTCACCTCCAAAATAACATTTTTCACCTAACTAAAAAATCGATTATCTTTCGCAAAAAAATTGAAAAAAATTATTCTACGGTTCTAAATGCATGGAAACTGATGAATTATCAAGCCTTGTTTGTTAGAAAGTCAAAGCGCAGCGGAAACAGTCGCTATTACAGTGAAAACGATCGATATCGTGATTTTTGTAAACGCAAAGAAGGTGGTTTTCGGTTAATTCGGTTTTTTGCGATTTTCTCAGCTCGTGTTGGAGATATCGCAAATCCACGGCCAGATTCGTGATCAGCGCGACAAAATACATCAGATAACGTCCATCCCATGTGGGAAATATCGAAAAAATCGTTTTTCGCGTTTTTCTCGGCTCCTGTGGGAGATAGAGCGAAAAGGAGCTTAATTCGTGATCCTCGATTTTCCCTGATTTTGGTAGTCGTAAAAAAGGTCATAACTTTTGAATCGTTAGACCGATCCTTAAAATTCTTTTTGCATTCGAAAGAGCACAGAAAAACAAAGAAAATGCGACTAGGCTCATCTCGATATTTTAATTTTTCGATCCGAGAACGCAGATTGTATGTTACCTCTGAAATAGCATTTTTCACATAATTAAGAAATCGAATATCTTTCGCAAAAAAATTGAAAAAAATTATTCTACTATCCTAAATGCATGGAAATCCATGTATCATCACGCCTTGTTCGTTAGAAAGTCAAAGCGCAGAGGAAACGGTCGCTATTAGAGAGAAAACGACAGATATCGTAATTTTCGTAAACGCAAAGAAGGTGGTTTTCGGTTATTTCGGTTTTTTGCGATTTTCTCAGCTCCTGTTGGAGATATCGCAAATCCACGGCCAGATTCGTTATCAGCGCGACGAAATACATCAGATAACGTTCATCCCGTGTGGGAAATATCGAAAAAATCGTTTTTCGCGTTTTTCTCGGCTCCTGTGGGAGATAGAGCAAAAAGGAGCTTAATTCGTGATCTTTGATTTTCCCTGATTTTGGTAGTCGTAAAAAAGGTCATAACTTTTGAATCGTTCGACCGATCCTTAAAATTCTTTTTGCATTCGAAAGAGCACAGAAAAACAAAGAAAATGCGACTAGGATCATCCCGATATTTCAATTTTTCGATCCGAGAGCGCAGATTGTGTGTCACCTCCAAAATAACATTTTTCACCTAACTAAAAAATCGATTATCTTTCGCAAAAAAATTGAAAAAAATTATTCTACGGTTCTAAATGCATGGAAATTGATGTATTATCAAGCCTTGTTTGTTAGAAAGTCGAAGCGCAGCGGAAACACTCGCTATTACAGTGAAAACGATCGATATCGTGATTTTTGTAAACGCAAAGAAGGTGGTTTTCGGTTAATTCGGTTTTTTGCGATTTTCTCAGCTCCTGTTGGAGATATCGCAAATCCACGGCCAGATTCGTGATCAGCGCGACAAAATACATCAGATAACGTCCATCCCATGTGGGAAATATCGAGAAAATCGTTTTTCGCGTTTTTCTCGGCTCCTGTGGGAGATAGAGCGAAAAGGAACTTAATTCGTGATCCTCGATTTTCCCTGACTTTGGTAGTCGTAAAAAAGGTCATAACTTTTGAATCGATCGACCGATCCTCAAAATTCTTTTTGCATTCGAAAGAGCACAGAAAAACAAAGAAAATGCGACAAGGCTCATCTCGATATTTCAATTTTTCGATCCGAGAGCGCAGATTGTGTGTCACCTCCAAAATAACATTTTTCACCTAACTAAAAAATCGATTATCTTTCGCAAAAAAATTGAAAAAAATTATTCTACGGTTCTAAATGCATGGAAATTGATGTATTATCAAGCCTTGTTTGTGAGAAAGTCGAAGCGCAGCGGAAACACTCGCTATTACAGTGAAAACGATCGATATCGTGATTTTTGTAAACGCAAAGAAGGTGGTTTTCGGTTAATTCGGTTTTTTGCGATTTTCTCAACTCTTGTTAGAGATATTGCAAATCCACGGCCAGATTCGTGATCAGCGCGACGAAATACATCAGACAACGTCCATCCCATGTGGGAAATATCGAAAAAATCGTTTTTCGCGTTTTTCTCGCCTCCTGTGGGAGATAGAGCGAAAAGGAGCTTAATTCGTGATCCTCGATTTTCCCTGATTTTGGTAGTCGTAACAAAGGTCATAACTTTTGAATCGTTCGACCGATCCTTGAAATTCTTTTTGCATTCGAAAGAGCACAGAAAAACAAAGAAAATGCGACTAAGCTCATCTCGATATTTCAATTTTTCGATCCGAGAGCGCAGATTGTGTGTCGACTCCAAAATAACATTTTTCACCTAACTAAAGAATCGATTATCTTTCGCAAAAAAATTGAAAAAAATTATTCTACGGTTCTAAATGCATGGAAACTGATGAATTATCAAGCCTTGTTTGTTAGAAAGTCAAAGCGCAGCGGAAACAGTCGCTATTACAGTGAAAACGATCGATATCGTGATTTTTGTAAACGCAAAGAAGGTGGTTTTCGGTTAATTCGGTTTTTTGCGATTTTCTCAGCTCCTGTTGGAGATATCGCAAATCCACGGCCAGATTCGTGATCAGCGCGACAAAATACATCAGATAACGTCCATCCCATGTGGGAAATATCGAAAAAATCGTTTTTCGCGTTTTTCTCGGCTCCTGTGGGAGCTAGAGCGAAAAGGAGCTTAATTCGTGATCCTCGATTTTCCCTGATTTTGGTAGTCGTAAAAAAGGTCATAACTTTTGAATCGTTCGACCGATCCTTAAAATTCTTTTTGCATTCGAAAGAGCACAGAAAAACAAAGAAAATGCGACTAGGCTCATCCCGATATTTCAATTTTTCGATCCGAGAGCGCAGATTGTGTGTCACCTCCAAAATAACAATTTTCACCTAACTAAAAAATCGATTATCTTTCGCAAGAAATTGAAAAAAATTATTCTACTATCCTAAATGCATGGAAATCCATGTATCGACACGCCTCGTTCGTTAGAAAGTCAAAGCGCAGAGGAAACGGTCGCTATTAGAGAGAAAACGACAGATATCGTAATTTTAGTAAACGCAAAGAAGGTGGTTTTCGGTTAATTCGGTTTTTTGCGATTTTCTCAGCTCCTGTTGGAGATATCGCAAATCCACGGCCAGATTCGTGATCAGCGCGACGAAATACATCAGATAACGTCCATCCCATGTGGGAAATATCGAGAAAATCGTTTTTCGCGTTTTTCTCGGCTCCTGTGGGAGATAGAGCGAAAAGGAACTTAATTCGTGATCCCCGATTTTCCCTGACTTTGGTAGTCGTAAAAAAGGTCATAACTTTTGAATCGTTCGACCGATCCTTAAAATTCTTTTTGCATTCGAAAGAGCACAGAAAAACAAAAAAAAAGCGACTAGGCTCATCCCGATATTTCAATTTTTCGATCCGAGAACGCAGATTGTATGTTACCTCTGAAATAGCATTTTTCACATAATTAAGAAATCGAATATCTTTCGCAAAAAAATTGAAAAAAATTATTCTACGGTTCTAAATGCATGGAAATTGATGTATTATCAAGCCTTGTTTGTTAGAAAGTCAAAGCGCAGCGGAAACAGTCGCTATTACAGTGAAAACGATCGATATCGTGATTTTTGTAAACGCAAAGAAGGTGGTTTTCGGTTAATTCGGTTTTTTGCGATTTTCTCAGCTCGTGTTGGAGATATCGCAAATCCACGGCCAGATTCGTGATCAGCGCGACAAAATACATCAGATAACGTCCATCCCATGTGGGAAATATCGAAAAAATCGTTTTTCGCGTTTTTCTCGGCTCCTGTGGGAGCTAGAGCGAAAAGGAGCTTAATTCGTGATCCTCGATTTTCCCTGATTTTGGTAGTCGTAAAAAAGGTCATAACTTTTGAATCGTTCGACCGATCCTTAAAATTCTTTTTGCATTCGAAAGAGCACAGAAAAACAAAGAAAATGCGACTAGGATCATCCCGATATTTTAATTTTTCGATCCGAGAGCGCAGATTGTGTGTCACCTCCAAAATAACATTTTTCACCTAACTAAAAAATCGATTATCTTTCGCAAAAAAATTGAAAAAAATTATTCTACGGTTCTAAATGCATGGAAACTGATGAATTATCAAGCCTTGTTTGTTAGAAAGTCAAAGCGCAGCGGAAACAGTCGCTATTACAGTGAAAACGATCGATATCGTGATTTTTGTAAACGCAAAGAAGGTGGTTTTCGGTTAATTCGGTTTTTTGCGATTTTCTCAGCTCGTGTTGGAGATATCGCAAATCCACGGCCAGATTCGTGATCAGCGCGACAAAATACATCAGATAACGTCCATCCCATGTGGGAAATATCGAAAAAATCGTTTTTCGCGTTTTTCTCGGCTCCTGTGGGAGATAGAGCGAAAAGGAGCTTAATTCGTGATCCTCGATTTTCCCTGATTTTGGTAGTCGTAAAAAAGGTCATAACTTTTGAATCGTTAGACCGATCCTTAAAATTCTTTTTGCATTCGAAAGAGCACAGAAAAACAAAGAAAATGCGACTAGGCTCATCTCGATATTTTAATTTTTCGATCCGAGAACGCAGATTGTATGTTACCTCTGAAATAGCATTTTTCACATAATTAAGAAATCGAATATCTTTCGCAAAAAAATTGAAAAAAATTATTCTACTATCCTAAATGCATGGAAATCCATGTATCATCACGCCTTGTTCGTTAGAAAGTCAAAGCGCAGAGGAAACGGTCGCTATTAGAGAGAAAACGACAGATATCGTAATTTTCGTAAACGCAAAGAAGGTGGTTTTCGGTTATTTCGGTTTTTTGCGATTTTCTCAGCTCCTGTTGGAGATATCGCAAATCCACGGCCAGATTCGTTATCAGCGCGACGAAATACATCAGATAACGTTCATCCCGTGTGGGAAATATCGAAAAAATCGTTTTTCGCGTTTTTCTCGGCTCCTGTGGGAGATAGAGCAAAAAGGAGCTTAATTCGTGATCTTTGATTTTCCCTGATTTTGGTAGTCGTAAAAAAGGTCATAACTTTTGAATCGTTCGACCGATCCTTAAAATTCTTTTTGCATTCGAAAGAGCACAGAAAAACAAAGAAAATGCGACTAGGATCATCCCGATATTTCAATTTTTCGATCCGAGAGCGCAGATTGTGTGTCACCTCCAAAATAACATTTTTCACCTAACTAAAAAATCGATTATCTTTCGCAAAAAAATTGAAAAAAATTATTCTACGGTTCTAAATGCATGGAAATTGATGTATTATCAAGCCTTGTTTGTTAGAAAGTCGAAGCGCAGCGGAAACACTCGCTATTACAGTGAAAACGATCGATATCGTGATTTTTGTAAACGCAAAGAAGGTGGTTTTCGGTTAATTCGGTTTTTTGCGATTTTCTCAGCTCCTGTTGGAGATATCGCAAATCCACGGCCAGATTCGTGATCAGCGCGACAAAATACATCAGATAACGTCCATCCCATGTGGGAAATATCGAGAAAATCGTTTTTCGCGTTTTTCTCGGCTCCTGTGGGAGATAGAGCGAAAAGGAACTTAATTCGTGATCCTCGATTTTCCCTGACTTTGGTAGTCGTAAAAAAGGTCATAACTTTTGAATCGATCGACCGATCCTCAAAATTCTTTTTGCATTCGAAAGAGCACAGAAAAACAAAGAAAATGCGACAAGGCTCATCTCGATATTTCAATTTTTCGATCCGAGAGCGCAGATTGTGTGTCACCTCCAAAATAACATTTTTCACCTAACTAAAAAATCGATTATCTTTCGCAAAAAAATTGAAAAAAATTATTCTACGGTTCTAAATGCATGGAAATTGATGTATTATCAAGCCTTGTTTGTGAGAAAGTCGAAGCGCAGCGGAAACACTCGCTATTACAGTGAAAACGATCGATATCGTGATTTTTGTAAACGCAAAGAAGGTGGTTTTCGGTTAATTCGGTTTTTTGCGATTTTCTCAACTCCTGTTAGAGATATTGCAAATCCACGGCCAGATTCGTGATCAGCGCGACGAAATACATCAGACAACGTCCATCCCATGTGGGAAATATCGAAAAAATCGTTTTTCGCGTTTTTCTCGCCTCCTGTGGGAGATAGAGCGAAAAGGAGCTTAATTCGTGATCCTCGATTTTCCCTGATTTTGGTAGTCGTAACAAAGGTCATAACTTTTGAATCGTTCGACCGATCCTTGAAATTCTTTTTGCATTCGAAAGAGCACAGAAAAACAAAGAAAATGCGACTAAGCTCATCTCGATATTTCAATTTTTCGATCCGAGAGCGCAGATTGTGTGTCGACTCCAAAATAACATTTTTCACCTAACTAAAGAATCGATTATCTTTCGCAAAAAAATTGAAAAAAATTATTCTACGGTTCTAAATGCATGGAAACTGATGAATTATCAAGCCTTGTTTGTTAGAAAGTCAAAGCGCAGCGGAAACAGTCGCTATTACAGTGAAAACGATCGATATCGTGATTTTTGTAAACGCAAAGAAGGTGGTTTTCGGTTAATTCGGTTTTTTGCGATTTTCTCAGCTCCTGTTGGAGATATCGCAAATCCACGGCCAGATTCGTGATCAGCGCGACAAAATACATCAGATAACGTCCATCCCATGTGGGAAATATCGAAAAAATCGTTTTTCGCGTTTTTCTCGGCTCCTGTGGGAGCTAGAGCGAAAAGGAGCTTAATTCGTGATCCTCGATTTTCCCTGATTTTGGTAGTCGTAAAAAAGGTCATAACTTTTGAATCGTTCGACCGATCCTTAAAATTCTTTTTGCATTCGAAAGAGCACAGAAAAACAAAGAAAATGCGACTAGGATCATCCCGATATTTTAATTTTTCGATCCGAGAGCGCAGATTGTGTGTCACCTCCAAAATAACATTTTTCACCTAACTAAAAAATCGATTATCTTTCGCAAAAAAATTGAAAAAAATTATTCTACGGTTCTAAATGCATGGAAATTGATGTATTATCAAGCCTTGTTTGTTAGAAAGTCGAAGCGCAGCGGAAACACTCGCTATTACAGTGAAAACGATCGATATCGTGATTTTTGTAAACGCAAAGAAGGTGGTTTTCGGTTAATTCGGTTTTTTGCGATTTTCTCAACTCCTGTTAGAGATATTGCAAATCCACGGCCAGATTCGTGATCAGCGCGACGAAATACATCAGACAACGTCCATCCCATGTGGGAAATATCGAAAAAATCGTTTTTCGCGTTTTTCTCGCCTCCTGTGGGAGATAGAGCGAAAAGGAGCTTAATTCGTGATCCTCGATTTTCCCTGATTTTGGTAGTCGTAACAAAGGTCATAACTTTTGAATCGTTCGACCGATCCTTGAAATTCTTTTTGCATTCGAAAGAGCACAGAAAAACAAAGAAAATGCGACTAAGCTCATCTCGATATTTCAATTTTTCGATCCGAGAGCGCAGATTGTGTGTCGACTCCAAAATAACATTTTTCACCTAACTAAAAAATCGATTATCTTTCGCAAAAAAATTGAAAAAAATTATTCTACGGTTCTAAATGCATGGAAACTGATGAATTATCAAGCCTTGTTTGTTAGAAAGTCAAAGCGCAGCGGAAACAGTCGCTATTACAGTGAAAACGATCGATATCGTGATTTTTGTAAACGCAAAGAAGGTGGTTTTCGGTTAATTCGGTTTTTTGCGATTTTCTCAGCTCCTGTTGGAGATATCGCAAATCCACGGCCAGATTCGTGATCAGCGCGACAAAATACATCAGATAACGTCCATCCCATGTGGGAAATATCGAAAAAATCGTTTTTCGCGTTTTTCTCGGCTCCTGTGGGAGCTAGAGCGAAAAGGAGCTTAATTCGTGATCCTCGATTTTCCCTGATTTTGGTAGTCGTAAAAAAGGTCATAACTTTTGAATCGTTCGACCGATCCTTAAAATTCTTTTTGCATTCGAAAGAGCACAGAAAAACAAAGAAAATGCGACTAGTCTCATCCCGATATTTTAATTTTTCGATCCGAGAGCGCAGATTGTGTGTCACCTCCAAAATAACATTTTTCACCTAACTAAAAAATCGATTATCTTTCGCAAAAAAATTGAAAAAAATTATTCTACGGTTCTAAATGCATGGAAACTGATGAATTATCAAGCCCTGTTTGTTAGAAAGTCAAAGCGCAGCGGAAACAGTCGCTATTACAGTGAAAACGATCGATATCGTGATTTTTGTAAACGCAAAGAAGGTGGTTTTCGGTTAATTCGGTTTTTTGCGATTTTCTCAGCTCCTGTTGGAGATATCGCAAATCCACGGCCAGATTCGTGATCAGCGCGACAAAATACATCAGATAACGTCCATCCCATGTGGGAAATATCGAAAAAATCGTTTTTCGCGTTTTTCTCGGCTCCTGTGGGAGATAGAGCGAAAAGGAGCTTAATTCGTGATCCTCGATTTTCCCTGATTTTGGTAGTCGTAAAAAAGGTCATAACTTTTGAATCGTTAGACCGATCCTTAAAATTCTTTTTGCATTCGAAAGAGCACAGAAAAACAAAGAAAATGCGACTAGGCTCATCTCGATATTTTAATTTTTCGATCCGAGAGCGCAGATTGTGTGTCACCTCCAAAATAACATTTTTCACCTAACTAAAAAATCGATTATCTTTCGCAAAAAAATTGAAAAAAATTATTCTACGGTTCTAAATGCATGGAAATTCATGTATTATCAAGCCTTGTTTGTTAGAAAGTCAAAGCGCAGCGGAAACAGTCGCTATTACAGTGAAAACGATCGATATCGTGATTTTTGTAAACGCAAAGAAGGTGGTTTTCGGTTAATTCGGTTTTTTGCGATTTTCTCAGCTCCAGTTGGAGATATTGCAAATCCACGGCCAGATTCGTGATCAGCGCGACGAAATACATCAGATAACGTCCATCCCATGTGGGAAATATCGAAAAAATCGTTTTTCGCGTTTTTCTCGGCTCCTGTGGGAGATAGAGCGAAAAGGAGCTTAATTCGTGATCCTCGATTTTCCCTGATTTTGGTAGTCGTAAAAAAGGTCATAACTTTTGAATCGTTAGACCGATCCTTAAAATTCTTTTTGCATTCGAAAGAGCACAGAAAAACAAAGAAAATGCGACTAGGCTCATCTCGATATTTTAATTTTTCGATCCGAGAGCGCAGATTGTGTGTCACCTCCAAAATAACATTTTTCACCTAACTAAAAAATCGATTATCTTTCGCAAAAAAATTGAAAAAAATTATTCTACGGTTCTAAATGCATGGAAATTCATGTATTATCAAGCCTTGTTTGTTAGAAAGTCAAAGCGCAGCGGAAACAGTCGCTATTACAGTGAAAACGATCGATATCGTGATTTTTGTAAACGCAAAGAAGGTGGTTTTCGGTTAATTCGGTTTTTTGCGATTTTCTCAGCTCCAGTTGGAGATATTGCAAATCCACGGCCAGATTCGTGATCAGCGCGACGAAATACATCAGATAACGTCCATCCCATGTAAGAAATATCGAAAAAATCGTTTTTCGCGTTTTTCTCGGCTCCTGTGGGAGATAGAGCGAAAAGGAGCTTAATTCGTGATCCTCGATTTTCCCTGATTTTGGTAGTCGTAAAAAAGGTCATAACTTTTGAATCGTTCGACCGATCCTTAAAATTCTTTTTGCATTCGAAAGAGCACAGAAAAACAAAGAAAATGCGATTAGGCTCATCCCGATATTTCAATTTTTCGATCCGAGAGCGCAGATTGTGTGTCACCTTCAAAATAACATTTTTCACCTAACTAAAAAATCGATTATCTTTCGCAAGAAATTGAAAAAAATTATTCTACTATCCTAAATGCATGGAAATTCATGTATTATCAAGCCTTGTTTGTTAGAAAGTCAAAGCGCAGCGGAAACAGTCGCTATTACAGTGAAAACGATCGATATCGTGATTTTTGTAAACGCAAAGAAGGTGGTTTTCGGTTAATTCGGTTTTTTGCGATTTTCTCAGCTCCTGTTGGAGATATCGCAAATCCACGGCCAGATTCGTGATCAGCGCGACAAAATACATCAGATAACGTCCATCCCATGTGGGAAATATCGAAAAAATCGTTTTTCGCGTTTTTCTCGGCTCCTGTGGGAGATAGAGCGAAAAGGAGCTTAATTCGTGATCCTCGATTTTCCCTGATTTTGGTAGTCGTAAAAAAGGTCATAACTTTTGAATCGTTCGACCGATCCTTAAAATTCTTTTTGCATTCGAAAGAGCACAGAAAAACAAAAAAAAAGCGACTAGGCTCATCCCGATATTTCAATTTTTCGATCCGAGAACGCAGATTGTATGTTACCTCTGAAATAGCATTTTTCACATAATTAAGAAATCGAATATCTTTCGCAAAAAAATTGAAAAAAATTATTCTACGGTTCTAAATGCATGGAAATTGATGTATTATCAAGCCTTGTTTGTTAGAAAGTCAAAGCGCAGCGGAAACAGTCGCTATTACAGTGAAAACGATCGATATCGTGATTTTTGTAAACGCAAAGAAGGTGGTTTTCGGTTAATTCGGTTTTTTGCGATTTTCTCAGCTCGTGTTGGAGATATCGCAAATCCACGGCCAGATTCGTGATCAGCGCGACAAAATACATCAGATAACGTCCATCCCATGTGGGAAATATCGAAAAAATCGTTTTTCGCGTTTTTCTCGGCTCCTGTGGGAGCTAGAGCGAAAAGGAGCTTAATTCGTGATCCTCGATTTTCCCTGATTTTGGTAGTCGTAAAAAAGGTCATAACTTTTGAATCGTTCGACCGATCCTTAAAATTCTTTTTGCATTCGAAAGAGCACAGAAAAACAAAGAAAATGCGACTAGGATCATCCCGATATTTTAATTTTTCGATCCGAGAGCGCAGATTGTGTGTCACCTCCAAAATAACATTTTTCACCTAACTAAAAAATCGATTATCTTTCGCAAAAAAATTGAAAAAAATTATTCTACGGTTCTAAATGCATGGAAACTGATGAATTATCAAGCCTTGTTTGTTAGAAAGTCAAAGCGCAGCGGAAACAGTCGCTATTACAGTGAAAACGATCGATATCGTGATTTTTGTAAACGCAAAGAAGGTGGTTTTCGGTTAATTCGGTTTTTTGCGATTTTCTCAGCTCGTGTTGGAGATATCGCAAATCCACGGCCAGATTCGTGATCAGCGCGACAAAATACATCAGATAACGTCCATCCCATGTGGGAAATATCGAAAAAATCGTTTTTCGCGTTTTTCTCGGCTCCTGTGGGAGATAGAGCGAAAAGGAGCTTAATTCGTGATCCTCGATTTTCCCTGATTTTGGTAGTCGTAAAAAAGGTCATAACTTTTGAATCGTTAGACCGATCCTTAAAATTCTTTTTGCATTCGAAAGAGCACAGAAAAACAAAGAAAATGCGACTAGGCTCATCTCGATATTTTAATTTTTCGATCCGAGAACGCAGATTGTATGTTACCTCTGTAATAGCATTTTTCACATAATTAAGAAATCGAATATCTTTCGCAAAAAAATTGAAAAAAATTATTCTACTATCCTAAATGCATGGAAATCCATGTATCATCACGCCTTGTTCGTTAGAAAGTCAAAGCGCAGAGGAAACGGTCGCTATTAGAGAGAAAACGACAGATATCGTAATTTTCGTAAACGCAAAGAAGGTGGTTTTCGGTTATTTCGGTTTTTTGCGATTTTCTCAGCTCCTGTTGGAGATATCGCAAATCCACGGCCAGATTCGTTATCAGCGCGACGAAATACATCAGATAACGTTCATCCCGTGTGGGAAATATCGAAAAAATCGTTTTTCGCGTTTTTCTCGGCTCCTGTGGGAGATAGAGCAAAAAGGAGCTTAATTCGTGATCTTTGATTTTCCCTGATTTTGGTAGTCGTAAAAAAGGTCATAACTTTTGAATCGTTCGACCGATCCTTAAAATTCTTTTTGCATTCGAAAGAGCACAGAAAAACAAAGAAAATGCGACTAGGATCATCCCGATATTTCAATTTTTCGATCCGAGAGCGCAGATTGTGTGTCACCTCCAAAATAACATTTTTCACCTAACTAAAAAATCGATTATCTTTCGCAAAAAAATTGAAAAAAATTATTCTACGGTTCTAAATGCATGGAAATTGATGTATTATCAAGCCTTGTTTGTTAGAAAGTCGAAGCGCAGCGGAAACACTCGCTATTACAGTGAAAACGATCGATATCGTGATTTTTGTAAACGCAAAGAAGGTGGTTTTCGGTTAATTCGGTTTTTTGCGATTTTCTCAGCTCCTGTTGGAGATATCGCAAATCCACGGCCAGATTCGTGATCAGCGCGACAAAATACATCAGATAACGTCCATCCCATGTGGGAAATATCGAGAAAATCGTTTTTCGCGTTTTTCTCGGCTCCTGTGGGAGATAGAGCGAAAAGGAACTTAATTCGTGATCCTCGATTTTCCCTGACTTTGGTAGTCGTAAAAAAGGTCATAACTTTTGAATCGATCGACCGATCCTCAAAATTCTTTTTGCATTCGAAAGAGCACAGAAAAACAAAGAAAATGCGACAAGGCTCATCTCGATATTTCAATTTTTCGATCCGAGAGCGCAGATTGTGTGTCACCTCCAAAATAACATTTTTCACCTAACTAAAAAATCGATTATCTTTCGCAAAAAAATTGAAAAAAATTATTCTACGGTTCTAAATGCATGGAAATTGATGTATTATCAAGCCTTGTTTGTGAGAAAGTCGAAGCGCAGCGGAAACACTCGCTATTACAGTGAAAACGATCGATATCGTGATTTTTGTAAACGCAAAGAAGGTGGTTTTCGGTTAATTCGGTTTTTTGCGATTTTCTCAACTCCTGTTAGAGATATTGCAAATCCACGGCCAGATTCGTGATCAGCGCGACGAAATACATCAGACAACGTCCATCCCATGTGGGAAATATCGAAAAAATCGTTTTTCGCGTTTTTCTCGCCTCCTGTGGGAGATAGAGCGAAAAGGAGCTTAATTCGTGATCCTCGATTTTCCCTGATTTTGGTAGTCGTAACAAAGGTCATAACTTTTGAATCGTTCGACCGATCCTTGAAATTCTTTTTGCATTCGAAAGAGCACAGAAAAACAAAGAAAATGCGACTAAGCTCATCTCGATATTTCAATTTTTCGATCCGAGAGCGCAGATTGTGTGTCGACTCCAAAATAACATTTTTCACCTAACTAAAGAATCGATTATCTTTCGCAAAAAAATTGAAAAAAATTATTCTACGGTTCTAAATGCATGGAAACTGATGAATTATCAAGCCTTGTTTGTTAGAAAGTCAAAGCGCAGCGGAAACAGTCGCTATTACAGTGAAAACGATCGATATCGTGATTTTTGTAAACGCAAAGAAGGTGGTTTTCGGTTAATTCGGTTTTTTGCGATTTTCTCAGCTCCTGTTGGAGATATCGCAAATCCACGGCCAGATTCGTGATCAGCGCGACAAAATACATCAGATAACGTCCATCCCATGTGGGAAATATCGAAAAAATCGTTTTTCGCGTTTTTCTCGGCTCCTGTGGGAGCTAGAGCGAAAAGGAGCTTAATTCGTGATCCTCGATTTTCCCTGATTTTGGTAGTCGTAAAAAAGGTCATAACTTTTGAATCGTTCGACCGATCCTTAAAATTCTTTTTGCATTCGAAAGAGCACAGAAAAACAAAGAAAATGCGACTAGGATCATCCCGATATTTCAATTTTTCGATCCGAGAGCGCAGATTGTGTGTCACCTCCAAAATAACATTTTTCACCTAACTAAAAAATCGATTATCTTTCGCAAAAAAATTGAAAAAAATTATTCTACGGTTCTAAATGCATGGAAATTGATGTATTATCAAGCCTTGTTTGTTAGAAAGTCGAAGCGCAGCGGAAACACTCGCTATTACAGTGAAAACGATCGATATCGTGATTTTTGTAAACGCAAAGAAGGTGGTTTTCGGTTAATTCGGTTTTTTGCGATTTTCTCAGCTCCTGTTGGAGATATCGCAAATCCACGGCCAGATTCGTGATCAGCGCGACAAAATACATCAGATAACGTCCATCCCATGTGGGAAATATCGAGAAAATCGTTTTTCGCGTTTTTCTCGGCTCCTGTGGGAGATAGAGCGAAAAGGAACTTAATTCGTGATCCTCGATTTTCCCTGACTTTGGTAGTCGTAAAAAAGGTCATAACTTTTGAATCGATCGACCGATCCTCAAAATTCTTTTTGCATTCGAAAGAGCACAGAAAAACAAAGAAAATGCGACAAGGCTCATCTCGATATTTCAATTTTTCGATCCGAGAGCGCAGATTGTGTGTCACCTCCAAAATAACATTTTTCACCTAACTAAAAAATCGATTATCTTTCGCAAAAAAATTGAAAAAAATTATTCTACGGTTCTAAATGCATGGAAATTGATGTATTATCAAGCCTTGTTTGTGAGAAAGTCGAAGCGCAGCGGAAACACTCGCTATTACAGTGAAAACGATCGATATCGTGATTTTTGTAAACGCAAAGAAGGTGGTTTTCGGTTAATTCGGTTTTTTGCGATTTTCTCAACTCCTGTTAGAGATATTGCAAATCCACGGCCAGATTCGTGATCAGCGCGACGAAATACATCAGACAACGTCCATCCCATGTGGGAAATATCGAAAAAATCGTTTTTCGCGTTTTTCTCGCCTCCTGTGGGAGATAGAGCGAAAAGGAGCTTAATTCGTGATCCTCGATTTTCCCTGATTTTGGTAGTCGTAACAAAGGTCATAACTTTTGAATCGTTCGACCGATCCTTGAAATTCTTTTTGCATTCGAAAGAGCACAGAAAAACAAAGAAAATGCGACTAAGCTCATCTCGATATTTCAATTTTTCGATCCGAGAGCGCAGATTGTGTGTCGACTCCAAAATAACATTTTTCACCTAACTAAAGAATCGATTATCTTTCGCAAAAAAATTGAAAAAAATTATTCTACGGTTCTAAATGCATGGAAACTGATGAATTATCAAGCCTTGTTTGTTAGAAAGTCAAAGCGCAGCGGAAACAGTCGCTATTACAGTGAAAACGATCGATATCGTGATTTTTGTAAACGCAAAGAAGGTGGTTTTCGGTTAATTCGGTTTTTTGCGATTTTCTCAGCTCCTGTTGGAGATATCGCAAATCCACGGCCAGATTCGTGATCAGCGCGACAAAATACATCAGATAACGTCCATCCCATGTGGGAAATATCGAAAAAATCGTTTTTCGCGTTTTTCTCGGCTCCTGTGGGAGCTAGAGCGAAAAGGAGCTTAATTCGTGATCCTCGATTTTCCCTGATTTTGGTAGTCGTAAAAAAGGTCATAACTTTTGAATCGTTCGACCGATCCTTAAAATTCTTTTTGCATTCGAAAGAGCACAGAAAAACAAAGAAAATGCGACTAGGATCATCCCGATATTTTAATTTTTCGATCCGAGAGCGCAGATTGTGTGTCACCTCCAAAATAACATTTTTCACCTAACTAAAAAATCGATTATCTTTCGCAAAAAAATTGAAAAAAATTATTCTACGGTTCTAAATGCATGGAAATTGATGTATTATCAAGCCTTGTTTGTTAGAAAGTCGAAGCGCAGCGGAAACACTCGCTATTACAGTGAAAACGATCGATATCGTGATTTTTGTAAACGCAAAGAAGGTGGTTTTCGGTTAATTCGGTTTTTTGCGATTTTCTCAACTCCTGTTAGAGATATTGCAAATCCACGGCCAGATTCGTGATCAGCGCGACGAAATACATCAGACAACGTCCATCCCATGTGGGAAATATCGAAAAAATCGTTTTTCGCGTTTTTCTCGCCTCCTGTGGGAGATAGAGCGAAAAGGAGCTTAATTCGTGATCCTCGATTTTCCCTGATTTTGGTAGTCGTAACAAAGGTCATAACTTTTGAATCGTTCGACCGATCCTTGAAATTCTTTTTGCATTCGAAAGAGCACAGAAAAACAAAGAAAATGCGACTAAGCTCATCTCGATATTTCAATTTTTCGATCCGAGAGCGCAGATTGTGTGTCGACTCCAAAATAACATTTTTCACCTAACTAAAAAATCGATTATCTTTCGCAAAAAAATTGAAAAAAATTATTCTACGGTTCTAAATGCATGGAAACTGATGAATTATCAAGCCTTGTTTGTTAGAAAGTCAAAGCGCAGCGGAAACAGTCGCTATTACAGTGAAAACGATCGATATCGTGATTTTTGTAAACGCAAAGAAGGTGGTTTTCGGTTAATTCGGTTTTTTGCGATTTTCTCAGCTCCTGTTGGAGATATCGCAAATCCACGGCCAGATTCGTGATCAGCGCGACAAAATACATCAGATAACGTCCATCCCATGTGGGAAATATCGAAAAAATCGTTTTTCGCGTTTTTCTCGGCTCCTGTGGGAGCTAGAGCGAAAAGGAGCTTAATTCGTGATCCTCGATTTTCCCTGATTTTGGTAGTCGTAAAAAAGGTCATAACTTTTGAATCGTTCGACCGATCCTTAAAATTCTTTTTGCATTCGAAAGAGCACAGAAAAACAAAGAAAATGCGACTAGTCTCATCCCGATATTTTAATTTTTCGATCCGAGAGCGCAGATTGTGTGTCACCTCCAAAATAACATTTTTCACCTAACTAAAAAATCGATTATCTTTCGCAAAAAAATTGAAAAAAATTATTCTACGGTTCTAAATGCATGGAAATTGATGTATTATCAAGCCTTGTTTGTTAGAAAGTCGAAGCGCAGCGGAAACACTCGCTATTACAGTGAAAACGATCGATATCGTGATTTTTGTAAACGCAAAGAAGGTGGTTTTCGGTTAATTCGGTTTTTTGCGATTTTCTCAACTCCTGTTAGAGATATTGCAAATCCACGGCCAGATTCGTGATCAGCGCGACGAAATACATCAGACAACGTCCATCCCATGTGGGAAATATCGAAAAAATCGTTTTTCGCGTTTTTCTCGCCTCCTGTGGGAGATAGAGCGAAAAGGAGCTTAATTCGTGATCCTCGATTTTCCCTGATTTTGGTAGTCGTAACAAAGGTCATAACTTTTGAATCGTTCGACCGATCCTTGAAATTCTTTTTGCATTCGAAAGAGCACAGAAAAACAAAGAAAATGCGACTAAGCTCATCTCGATATTTCAATTTTTCGATCCGAGAGCGCAGATTGTGTGTCGACTCCAAAATAACATTTTTCACCTAACTAAAAAATCGATTATCTTTCGCAAAAAAATTGAAAAAAATTATTCTACGGTTCTAAATGCATGGAAACTGATGAATTATCAAGCCTTGTTTGTTAGAAAGTCAAAGCGCAGCGGAAACAGTCGCTATTACAGTGAAAACGATCGATATCGTGATTTTTGTAAACGCAAAGAAGGTGGTTTTCGGTTAATTCGGTTTTTTGCGATTTTCTCAGCTCCTGTTGGAGATATCGCAAATCCACGGCCAGATTCGTGATCAGCGCGACAAAATACATCAGATAACGTCCATCCCATGTGGGAAATATCGAAAAAATCGTTTTTCGCGTTTTTCTCGGCTCCTGTGGGAGCTAGAGCGAAAAGGAGCTTAATTCGTGATCCTCGATTTTCCCTGATTTTGGTAGTCGTAAAAAAGGTCATAACTTTTGAATCGTTCGACCGATCCTTAAAATTCTTTTTGCATTCGAAAGAGCACAGAAAAACAAAGAAAATGCGACTAGTCTCATCCCGATATTTTAATTTTTCGATCCGAGAGCGCAGATTGTGTGTCACCTCCAAAATAACATTTTTCACCTAACTAAAAAATCGATTATCTTTCGCAAAAAAATTGAAAAAAATTATTCTACGGTTCTAAATGCATGGAAACTGATGAATTATCAAGCCTTGTTTGTTAGAAAGTCAAAGCGCAGCGGAAACAGTCGCTATTACAGTGAAAACGATCGATATCGTGATTTTTGTAAACGCAAAGAAGGTGGTTTTCGGTTAATTCGGTTTTTTGCGATTTTCTCAGCTCCTGTTGGAGATATCGCAAATCCACGGCCAGATTCGTGATCAGCGCGACAAAATACATCAGATAACGTCCATCCCATGTGGGAAATATCGAAAAAATCGTTTTTCGCGTTTTTCTCGGCTCCTGTGGGAGATAGAGCGAAAAGGAGCTTAATTCGTGATCCTCGATTTTCCCTGATTTTGGTAGTCGTAAAAAAGGTCATAACTTTTGAATCGTTAGACCGATCCTTAAAATTCTTTTTGCATTCGAAAGAGCACAGAAAAACAAAGAAAATGCGACTAGGCTCATCTCGATATTTTAATTTTTCGATCCGAGAGCGCAGATTGTGTGTCACCTCCAAAATAACATTTTTCACCTAACTAAAAAATCGATTATCTTTCGCAAAAAAATTGAAAAAAATTATTCTACGGTTCTAAATGCATGGAAATTCATGTATTATCAAGCCTTGTTTGTTAGAAAGTCAAAGCGCAGCGGAAACAGTCGCTATTACAGTGAAAACGATCGATATCGTGATTTTTGTAAACGCAAAGAAGGTGGTTTTCGGTTAATTCGGTTTTTTGCGATTTTCTCAGCTCCAGTTGGAGATATTGCAAATCCACGGCCAGATTCGTGATCAGCGCGACGAAATACATCAGATAACGTCCATCCCATGTAAGAAATATCGAAAAAATCGTTTTTCGCGTTTTTCTCGGCTCCTGTGGGAGATAGAGCGAAAAGGAGCTTAATTCGTGATCCTCGATTTTCCCTGATTTTGGTAGTCGTAAAAAAGGTCATAACTTTTGAATCGTTCGACCGATCCTTAAAATTCTTTTTGCATTCGAAAGAGCACAGAAAAACAAAGAAAATGCGATTAGGCTCATCCCGATATTTCAATTTTTCGATCCGAGAGCGCAGATTGTGTGTCACCTTCAAAATAACATTTTTCACCTAACTAAAAAATCGATTATCTTTCGCAAGAAATTGAAAAAAATTATTCTACTATCCTAAATGCATGGAAATTCATGTATTATCAAGCCTTGTTTGTTAGAAAGTCAAAGCGCAGCGGAAACAGTCGCTATTACAGTGAAAACGATCGATATCGTGATTTTTGTAAACGCAAAGAAGGTGGTTTTCGGTTAATTCGGTTTTTTGCGATTTTCTCAGCTCCTGTTGGAGATATCGCAAATCCACGGCCAGATTCGTGATCAGCGCGACGAAATACATCAGATAACGTCCATCCCATGTGGGAAATATCGAAAAAATCGTTTTTCGCGTTTTTCTCGGCTCCTGTGGGAGATAGAGCGAAAAGGAGCTTAATTCGTGATCCTCGATTTTCCCTGATTTTGGTAGTCGTAAAAAAGGTCATAACTTTTGAATCGTTAGACCGATCCTTAAAATTCTTTTTGCATTCGAAAGAGCACAGAAAAACAAAGAAAATGCGACTAGGCTCATCTCGATATTTTAATTTTTCGATCCGAGAGCGCAGATTGTGTGTCACCTCCAAAATAACATTTTTCACCTAACTAAAAAATCGATTATCTTTCGCAAAAAAATTGAAAAAAATTATTCTACGGTTCTAAATGCATGGAAATTCATGTATTATCAAGCCTTGTTTGTTAGAAAGTCAAAGCGCAGCGGAAACAGTCGCTATTACAGTGAAAACGATCGATATCGTGATTTTTGTAAACGCAAAGAAGGTGGTTTTCGGTTAATTCGGTTTTTTGCGATTTTCTCAGCTCCAGTTGGAGATATTGCAAATCCACGGCCAGATTCGTGATCAGCGCGACGAAATACATCAGATAACGTCCATCCCATGTAAGAAATATCGAAAAAATCGTTTTTCGCGTTTTTCTCGGCTCCTGTGGGAGATAGAGCGAAAAGGAGCTTAATTCGTGATCCTCGATTTTCCCTGATTTTGGTAGTCGTAAAAAAGGTCATAACTTTTGAATCGTTCGACCGATCCTTAAAATTCTTTTTGCATTCGAAAGAGCACAGAAAAACAAAGAAAATGCGATTAGGCTCATCCCGATATTTCAATTTTTCGATCCGAGAGCGCAGATTGTGTGTCACCTTCAAAATAACATTTTTCACCTAACTAAAAAATCGATTATCTTTCGCAAGAAATTGAAAAAAATTATTCTACTATCCTAAATGCATGGAAATTCATGTATTATCAAGCCTTGTTTGTTAGAAAGTCAAAGCGCAGCGGAAACAGTCGCTATTACAGTGAAAACGATCGATATCGTGATTTTTGTAAACGCAAAGAAGGTGGTTTTCGGTTAATTCGGTTTTTTGCGATTTTCTCAGCTCCTGTTGGAGATATCGCAAATCCACGGCCAGATTCGTGATCAGCGCGACAAAATACATCAGATAACGTCCATCCCATGTGGGAAATATCGAAAAAATCGTTTTTCGCGTTTTTCTCGGCTCCTGTGGGAGATAGAGCGAAAAGGAGCTTAATTCGTGATCCTCGATTTTCCCTGATTTTGGTAGTCGTAAAAAAGGTCATAACTTTTGAATCGTTCGACCGATCCTTAAAATTCTTTTTGCATTCGAAAGAGCACAGAAAAACAAAAAAAAAGCGACTAGGCTCATCCCGATATTTCAATTTTTCGATCCGAGAACGCAGATTGTATGTTACCTCTGAAATAGCATTTTTCACATAATTAAGAAATCGAATATCTTTCGCAAAAAAATTGAAAAAAATTATTCTACGGTTCTAAATGCATGGAAATTGATGTATTATCAAGCCTTGTTTGTTAGAAAGTCAAAGCGCAGCGGAAACAGTCGCTATTACAGTGAAAACGATCGATATCGTGATTTTTGTAAACGCAAAGAAGGTGGTTTTCGGTTAATTCGGTTTTTTGCGATTTTCTCAGCTCGTGTTGGAGATATCGCAAATCCACGGCCAGATTCGTGATCAGCGCGACAAAATACATCAGATAACGTCCATCCCATGTGGGAAATATCGAAAAAATCGTTTTTCGCGTTTTTCTCGGCTCCTGTGGGAGCTAGAGCGAAAAGGAGCTTAATTCGTGATCCTCGATTTTCCCTGATTTTGGTAGTCGTAAAAAAGGTCATAACTTTTGAATCGTTCGACCGATCCTTAAAATTCTTTTTGCATTCGAAAGAGCACAGAAAAACAAAGAAAATGCGACTAGGATCATCCCGATATTTTAATTTTTCGATCCGAGAGCGCAGATTGTGTGTCACCTCCAAAATAACATTTTTCACCTAACTAAAAAATCGATTATCTTTCGCAAAAAAATTGAAAAAAATTATTCTACGGTTCTAAATGCATGGAAACTGATGAATTATCAAGCCTTGTTTGTTAGAAAGTCAAAGCGCAGCGGAAACAGTCGCTATTACAGTGAAAACGATCGATATCGTGATTTTTGTAAACGCAAAGAAGGTGGTTTTCGGTTAATTCGGTTTTTTGCGATTTTCTCAGCTCGTGTTGGAGATATCGCAAATCCACGGCCAGATTCGTGATCAGCGCGACAAAATACATCAGATAACGTCCATCCCATGTGGGAAATATCGAAAAAATCGTTTTTCGCGTTTTTCTCGGCTCCTGTGGGAGATAGAGCGAAAAGGAGCTTAATTCGTGATCCTCGATTTTCCCTGATTTTGGTAGTCGTAAAAAAGGTCATAACTTTTGAATCGTTAGACCGATCCTTAAAATTCTTTTTGCATTCGAAAGAGCACAGAAAAACAAAGAAAATGCGACTAGGCTCATCTCGATATTTTAATTTTTCGATCCGAGAACGCAGATTGTATGTTACCTCTGTAATAGCATTTTTCACATAATTAAGAAATCGAATATCTTTCGCAAAAAAATTGAAAAAAATTATTCTACTATCCTAAATGCATGGAAATCCATGTATCATCACGCCTTGTTCGTTAGAAAGTCAAAGCGCAGAGGAAACGGTCGCTATTAGAGAGAAAACGACAGATATCGTAATTTTCGTAAACGCAAAGAAGGTGGTTTTCGGTTATTTCGGTTTTTTGCGATTTTCTCAGCTCCTGTTGGAGATATCGCAAATCCACGGCCAGATTCGTTATCAGCGCGACGAAATACATCAGATAACGTTCATCCCGTGTGGGAAATATCGAAAAAATCGTTTTTCGCGTTTTTCTCGGCTCCTGTGGGAGATAGAGCAAAAAGGAGCTTAATTCGTGATCTTTGATTTTCCCTGATTTTGGTAGTCGTAAAAAAGGTCATAACTTTTGAATCGTTCGACCGATCCTTAAAATTCTTTTTGCATTCGAAAGAGCACAGAAAAACAAAGAAAATGCGACTAGGATCATCCCGATATTTCAATTTTTCGATCCGAGAGCGCAGATTGTGTGTCACCTCCAAAATAACATTTTTCACCTAACTAAAAAATCGATTATCTTTCGCAAAAAAATTGAAAAAAATTATTCTACGGTTCTAAATGCATGGAAATTGATGTATTATCAAGCCTTGTTTGTTAGAAAGTCGAAGCGCAGCGGAAACACTCGCTATTACAGTGAAAACGATCGATATCGTGATTTTTGTAAACGCAAAGAAGGTGGTTTTCGGTTAATTCGGTTTTTTGCGATTTTCTCAGCTCCTGTTGGAGATATCGCAAATCCACGGCCAGATTCGTGATCAGCGCGACAAAATACATCAGATAACGTCCATCCCATGTGGGAAATATCGAGAAAATCGTTTTTCGCGTTTTTCTCGGCTCCTGTGGGAGATAGAGCGAAAAGGAACTTAATTCGTGATCCTCGATTTTCCCTGACTTTGGTAGTCGTAAAAAAGGTCATAACTTTTGAATCGATCGACCGATCCTCAAAATTCTTTTTGCATTCGAAAGAGCACAGAAAAACAAAGAAAATGCGACAAGGCTCATCTCGATATTTCAATTTTTCGATCCGAGAGCGCAGATTGTGTGTCACCTCCAAAATAACATTTTTCACCTAACTAAAAAATCGATTATCTTTCGCAAAAAAATTGAAAAAAATTATTCTACGGTTCTAAATGCATGGAAATTGATGTATTATCAAGCCTTGTTTGTGAGAAAGTCGAAGCGCAGCGGAAACACTCGCTATTACAGTGAAAACGATCGATATCGTGATTTTTGTAAACGCAAAGAAGGTGGTTTTCGGTTAATTCGGTTTTTTGCGATTTTCTCAACTCCTGTTAGAGATATTGCAAATCCACGGCCAGATTCGTGATCAGCGCGACGAAATACATCAGACAACGTCCATCCCATGTGGGAAATATCGAAAAAATCGTTTTTCGCGTTTTTCTCGCCTCCTGTGGGAGATAGAGCGAAAAGGAGCTTAATTCGTGATCCTCGATTTTCCCTGATTTTGGTAGTCGTAACAAAGGTCATAACTTTTGAATCGTTCGACCGATCCTTGAAATTCTTTTTGCATTCGAAAGAGCACAGAAAAACAAAGAAAATGCGACTAAGCTCATCTCGATATTTCAATTTTTCGATCCGAGAGCGCAGATTGTGTGTCGACTCCAAAATAACATTTTTCACCTAACTAAAGAATCGATTATCTTTCGCAAAAAAATTGAAAAAAATTATTCTACGGTTCTAAATGCATGGAAACTGATGAATTATCAAGCCTTGTTTGTTAGAAAGTCAAAGCGCAGCGGAAACAGTCGCTATTACAGTGAAAACGATCGATATCGTGATTTTTGTAAACGCAAAGAAGGTGGTTTTCGGTTAATTCGGTTTTTTGCGATTTTCTCAGCTCCTGTTGGAGATATCGCAAATCCACGGCCAGATTCGTGATCAGCGCGACAAAATACATCAGATAACGTCCATCCCATGTGGGAAATATCGAAAAAATCGTTTTTCGCGTTTTTCTCGGCTCCTGTGGGAGCTAGAGCGAAAAGGAGCTTAATTCGTGATCCTCGATTTTCCCTGATTTTGGTAGTCGTAAAAAAGGTCATAACTTTTGAATCGTTCGACCGATCCTTAAAATTCTTTTTGCATTCGAAAGAGCACAGAAAAACAAAGAAAATGCGACTAGGATCATCCCGATATTTTAATTTTTCGATCCGAGAGCGCAGATTGTGTGTCACCTCCAAAATAACATTTTTCACCTAACTAAAAAATCGATTATCTTTCGCAAAAAAATTGAAAAAAATTATTCTACGGTTCTAAATGCATGGAAATTGATGTATTATCAAGCCTTGTTTGTTAGAAAGTCGAAGCGCAGCGGAAACACTCGCTATTACAGTGAAAACGATCGATATCGTGATTTTTGTAAACGCAAAGAAGGTGGTTTTCGGTTAATTCGGTTTTTTGCGATTTTCTCAACTCCTGTTAGAGATATTGCAAATCCACGGCCAGATTCGTGATCAGCGCGACGAAATACATCAGACAACGTCCATCCCATGTGGGAAATATCGAAAAAATCGTTTTTCGCGTTTTTCTCGCCTCCTGTGGGAGATAGAGCGAAAAGGAGCTTAATTCGTGATCCTCGATTTTCCCTGATTTTGGTAGTCGTAACAAAGGTCATAACTTTTGAATCGTTCGACCGATCCTTGAAATTCTTTTTGCATTCGAAAGAGCACAGAAAAACAAAGAAAATGCGACTAAGCTCATCTCGATATTTCAATTTTTCGATCCGAGAGCGCAGATTGTGTGTCGACTCCAAAATAACATTTTTCACCTAACTAAAAAATCGATTATCTTTCGCAAAAAAATTGAAAAAAATTATTCTACGGTTCTAAATGCATGGAAACTGATGAATTATCAAGCCTTGTTTGTTAGAAAGTCAAAGCGCAGCGGAAACAGTCGCTATTACAGTGAAAACGATCGATATCGTGATTTTTGTAAACGCAAAGAAGGTGGTTTTCGGTTAATTCGGTTTTTTGCGATTTTCTCAGCTCCTGTTGGAGATATCGCAAATCCACGGCCAGATTCGTGATCAGCGCGACAAAATACATCAGATAACGTCCATCCCATGTGGGAAATATCGAAAAAATCGTTTTTCGCGTTTTTCTCGGCTCCTGTGGGAGCTAGAGCGAAAAGGAGCTTAATTCGTGATCCTCGATTTTCCCTGATTTTGGTAGTCGTAAAAAAGGTCATAACTTTTGAATCGTTCGACCGATCCTTAAAATTCTTTTTGCATTCGAAAGAGCACAGAAAAACAAAGAAAATGCGACTAGTCTCATCCCGATATTTTAATTTTTCGATCCGAGAGCGCAGATTGTGTGTCACCTCCAAAATAACATTTTTCACCTAACTAAAAAATCGATTATCTTTCGCAAAAAAATTGAAAAAAATTATTCTACGGTTCTAAATGCATGGAAATTGATGTATTATCAAGCCTTGTTTGTTAGAAAGTCGAAGCGCAGCGGAAACACTCGCTATTACAGTGAAAACGATCGATATCGTGATTTTTGTAAACGCAAAGAAGGTGGTTTTCGGTTAATTCGGTTTTTTGCGATTTTCTCAACTCCTGTTAGAGATATTGCAAATCCACGGCCAGATTCGTGATCAGCGCGACGAAATACATCAGACAACGTCCATCCCATGTGGGAAATATCGAAAAAATCGTTTTTCGCGTTTTTCTCGCCTCCTGTGGGAGATAGAGCGAAAAGGAGCTTAATTCGTGATCCTCGATTTTCCCTGATTTTGGTAGTCGTAACAAAGGTCATAACTTTTGAATCGTTCGACCGATCCTTGAAATTCTTTTTGCATTCGAAAGAGCACAGAAAAACAAAGAAAATGCGACTAAGCTCATCTCGATATTTCAATTTTTCGATCCGAGAGCGCAGATTGTGTGTCGACTCCAAAATAACATTTTTCACCTAACTAAAAAATCGATTATCTTTCGCAAAAAAATTGAAAAAAATTATTCTACGGTTCTAAATGCATGGAAACTGATGAATTATCAAGCCTTGTTTGTTAGAAAGTCAAAGCGCAGCGGAAACAGTCGCTATTACAGTGAAAACGATCGATATCGTGATTTTTGTAAACGCAAAGAAGGTGGTTTTCGGTTAATTCGGTTTTTTGCGATTTTCTCAGCTCCTGTTGGAGATATCGCAAATCCACGGCCAGATTCGTGATCAGCGCGACAAAATACATCAGATAACGTCCATCCCATGTGGGAAATATCGAAAAAATCGTTTTTCGCGTTTTTCTCGGCTCCTGTGGGAGCTAGAGCGAAAAGGAGCTTAATTCGTGATCCTCGATTTTCCCTGATTTTGGTAGTCGTAAAAAAGGTCATAACTTTTGAATCGTTCGACCGATCCTTAAAATTCTTTTTGCATTCGAAAGAGCACAGAAAAACAAAGAAAATGCGACTAGTCTCATCCCGATATTTTAATTTTTCGATCCGAGAGCGCAGATTGTGTGTCACCTCCAAAATAACATTTTTCACCTAACTAAAAAATCGATTATCTTTCGCAAAAAAATTGAAAAAAATTATTCTACGGTTCTAAATGCATGGAAACTGATGAATTATCAAGCCTTGTTTGTTAGAAAGTCAAAGCGCAGCGGAAACAGTCGCTATTACAGTGAAAACGATCGATATCGTGATTTTTGTAAACGCAAAGAAGGTGGTTTTCGGTTAATTCGGTTTTTTGCGATTTTCTCAGCTCCTGTTGGAGATATCGCAAATCCACGGCCAGATTCGTGATCAGCGCGACAAAATACATCAGATAACGTCCATCCCATGTGGGAAATATCGAAAAAATCGTTTTTCGCGTTTTTCTCGGCTCCTGTGGGAGATAGAGCGAAAAGGAGCTTAATTCGTGATCCTCGATTTTCCCTGATTTTGGTAGTCGTAAAAAAGGTCATAACTTTTGAATCGTTAGACCGATCCTTAAAATTCTTTTTGCATTCGAAAGAGCACAGAAAAACAAAGAAAATGCGACTAGGCTCATCTCGATATTTTAATTTTTCGATCCGAGAGCGCAGATTGTGTGTCACCTCCAAAATAACATTTTTCACCTAACTAAAAAATCGATTATCTTTCGCAAAAAAATTGAAAAAAATTATTCTACGGTTCTAAATGCATGGAAATTCATGTATTATCAAGCCTTGTTTGTTAGAAAGTCAAAGCGCAGCGGAAACAGTCGCTATTACAGTGAAAACGATCGATATCGTGATTTTTGTAAACGCAAAGAAGGTGGTTTTCGGTTAATTCGGTTTTTTGCGATTTTCTCAGCTCCAGTTGGAGATATTGCAAATCCACGGCCAGATTCGTGATCAGCGCGACGAAATACATCAGATAACGTCCATCCCATGTAAGAAATATCGAAAAAATCGTTTTTCGCGTTTTTCTCGGCTCCTGTGGGAGATAGAGCGAAAAGGAGCTTAATTCGTGATCCTCGATTTTCCCTGATTTTGGTAGTCGTAAAAAAGGTCATAACTTTTGAATCGTTCGACCGATCCTTAAAATTCTTTTTGCATTCGAAAGAGCACAGAAAAACAAAGAAAATGCGATTAGGCTCATCCCGATATTTCAATTTTTCGATCCGAGAGCGCAGATTGTGTGTCACCTTCAAAATAACATTTTTCACCTAACTAAAAAATCGATTATCTTTCGCAAGAAATTGAAAAAAATTATTCTACTATCCTAAATGCATGGAAATTCATGTATTATCAAGCCTTGTTTGTTAGAAAGTCAAAGCGCAGCGGAAACAGTCGCTATTACAGTGAAAACGATCGATATCGTGATTTTTGTAAACGCAAAGAAGGTGGTTTTCGGTTAATTCGGTTTTTTGCGATTTTCTCAGCTCCTGTTGGAGATATCGCAAATCCACGGCCAGATTCGTGATCAGCGCGACGAAATACATCAGATAACGTCCATCCCATGTGGGAAATATCGAAAAAATCGTTTTTCGCGTTTTTCTCGGCTCCTGTGGGAGATAGAGCGAAAAGGAGCTTAAGTCAGGAACCTTTAGGTTTTTTTAGGTTTTCCCAGATTCTTTGAGTCTTTAATCATGCTATAACTTTTGAATGGTTCAGCCGATTCTCATAATTCTTTTTGCATTCGAAAGAGCACAGAACATCAAAGAAAATGCGACTAATTTGCTCATATTATATTATGACACATGCAATGCTCTATTTTTACTTCCGTAAAAATCTTTTATATTTATGTGCGTCATGGAAGTTTGTTCATTCTACCATTTTATTTCGAATATACCTTAAGCTCTGATTATTCATGTTCTAGTTATTGCTGTAATATTTTTAACCTTCCTCTTTTTGATATATCTTCGTCATTGCGTTATTATTGCGTCATTGCGATTCATTCCGCTATTCGCGTTCATTGTAATTCAAAATCAAGTAGATAATATTTTATGTCAAAATATTCACTATTATTTCCTTTAATCAATGCGTTATCTATATGATACGCATAAAAGCGTTTAGCTACATTTAAAAAAATCATTACAGATGTTTGAAAGAAAAATATCTCGTTTTGCGCGTGTGCGGTATGTGATAAGGCAATAAAAATAAAGCTGCTCAGAACAAAAAGGATCCTTTTTACGACGAACTATATAAAATTTTGATGATTCCGTGTTAAAAAAAAATGTATACGATGAAGAGTCGATAGATATATCGATTGACTCTACAGAAAGTATGCTGTAGTGAACGATTTTAGACTCAATGTAGAGATTTCAAAAATAAAATTTGAAACTCCACAAAGTCTACGATAAATTTATATTCTTCGATAAGTCTCCATAAATTACAGACTTTAAGTAGATTTTGGATATAATTATAACCTTCGAATGTCAGATTCGAAGTTTATATATTAAGTCTAGACTCGTCCACTATGACTTACTATCTGTAAACAGAATTTATAGACTTATCACCTCTCTATCACAGATATTTTTTAAACATTAAAATCAATTTCCAGTATTGCTTTTGAGGTGAGTTGAACAAACGAAAGATTTTTGTTGTTTATCCTTCCATGGATAAGAAATATATTGAAAGAAATATCCGACCTAAATAACTTCGATTGATTCATATATCAAGTATATATTTTTTATATATTTTGAATACATTTTAGGTATATATTTCGCATATATCCTAAAATATATTTGGAATATAGAATGTTTCGAAGAAATATAACCGATATATCAAAGATATTTTATTCATCTTACATATTTCTTATTCTCGTGAGAGACTATTTCTAGTTCGCTTTCTCGGACGTAAGTTTCTTTATCGCACAGTGATTAACGCGTTTCGCGGAGAAACCCCCCCCCCCCCCCAACAACTCATCCGATGCCTCGCCACCATTATTCTGGTAAGAATATCCGATTTCAAACATTATTTGTTGCAGTTATGATTTGCGAATAGTGATATATTTCTAAGAGCATTTCACTTATTCCTTTTCATAAGCTAACAACATTATCATGATATTACGCTGCCTGTTCATTTCCACTAACTCAGAGAGTTCTGTATCCCGCTGAAGAATTTTCTTGCAATTTGTAGATCTTCTCCTTCTCATCTACTTCTTAAAGTTACTCGAGGTACTTAAGCAACAAACGAAACGTTGGGACGATGGTAAAAAGTTTCGTTGGTACTGGAGAGTACATATACCCAAGTTCCGCGCGATGCAATGTACGTAAAATTAATTAACACCTACAAAATCTACAACAAACATATAGTTGCTCCGGATGCCAATACAATACAAATGGTGGAGCATTTTAGTCAGTGCCTTTGTTCGCTACAACGATATCCTTATTTACATTGACGTATATATCTCAACGGTAGCTTCTGTTTCCCCAAGTAATATTTAAATCTAAATTGAAAGATTCGAAAGGGGAAAAGTACGAGAAAATATTTCATAGCATCGGCGGACAACGATAACCTACAGTGGCTTTCTCGAATCCGAACAAACGAGTTGCACTTTGATTGTTTTCTTTGATAATTATTTATAAATATTTTTATATAAATTATATTATAATTAATATATATTCATAAGCTTGTATTTGTAAATAAGTGCAAGGTAAGGATATTTACATACCAGAAGGAACCAGAAGAACATTTGTACTAATGAGAAATCGTGAAAAGCTTCATTTGTATATCCCAGACTAATTTTCTTCAGACATGACGGTTACGTCAGTTTCATAGAAAGCTCATGAAGGAAGAGAGAAATTTAAAGAAAATATTACAGAATTCTCTCGTGCTACATCTGCAAAGAAATACTCCAGTCTCGTTCGGCACATCGGAACTCGTTACATTGGCTTGCGAAGTGGCAGAACCAGAGAGGGTCGAGTCTCCAGGGACGACGAACTCCAGAGTACGTATACCTTCATCTGAATATTCGCTCTTGTAACTGCGCCAAAATGGTTGAGATCGTTATATGTGACTCGAGAATTTTGATGCTTCATGCACATTGTGGTCATTCATTTCGATGGCACATGCCATCCATAGATAAAGCGATAACCAGGAGTAGAGAAGAGAAGAAGATGTGGTCATTCGTAAGATAATTTTCATAATATATTGCGTTGGATGGAATTGTTACTTTTAAAACAATTTACAAATGTATAAGACATATTGTCTTGTGCGAGGTGTTATGAGGGTTTAGTTAAAACAATATATCGAAACACTGTCTCGAACACTAATTTTTCTTAATCGATTGTTAACGGGTGAAAATTTCTTGATACTCGATCAATACAAGGAGATGATTAAATGTTATAAAAACGATTCAAGTGATTCACTTAGTTATGAGCCACCATATATTAATCGATTGCACCAACAAATTAATTAATTGTCAAACCATTGATTGGTTCCATCGACAAATTAATTTAGTTGATAAATTTGTTGGAGCAATCAAATTAATTGCCTCTGGTGCGTATTTAGCTTTTCAAATTGGTTGTTAATACCAATGAATAATTTATTTTCGTGTACGATGTATATACCGGAGTGAAAATTTTCATTGATTCAATATCAATTCCATAACCAGCTGCAACAAACATATTTTAGTAACACAATTACAAACGAATATGTTATTGTTTGAATCGTACATAAAGTTATAACAATTAGAAGTAAAGTTCGAAATGCAACATATGTTTCAGGCACAATGTTATTTAATCGCATAACATTTTATCGCTCTTTTACCTGAATCGAAAATGGTTGAGTGGTACATTTACATCTCTCTACCAGAGATACGAGCTCTACCACATCACAGCTCTACCACTCCTCTAGCTCTCTCACAGCTCTAGTGTCCTGCTCAATCTTTACAGTAATATAACTCTGCCCAATAATAACTCTACTCGAAATAACAGCTTTCACATCTCTACCAAAAAAACATCTTTACCTGAAAACATCTTTACCTGAAAACATTTCAACCTGAAAACATTTCAACCTGCAAACATCTCTACCTGAAAACATCTTTACCTGAAAACATCGGTACCTGAAAATATCTTTACCTGATAACATTTCAACCTGCAAACATCTATACCTGAAAACATCTCTACCTGAAAACATCGTTACCGTATCACGACTCTCCCATGTTACAACTCTCCCAGATGACGGCTTTCCTGAAATACAACTTTCCGGTCGATATAAATTCACCCGGATCAAATAGGTTAAAACTCGTCGGTATGATCGATTTTTTATTTGAATATCAAAAAATTTGAAAAGAAAATTTGATGTACACGGTATTTAAACAAACGTGAAAAGTTTAATCTTGCATGAAAAATCCATAACGAGCTACACCAAACATATTTTGTTATTTCGACTCCCCACACGTACACCTGGGTTCGGAAAAATAACTTTAAGGTATGAAGGTCGCTAGACACTTTGGATCATGCACTTTTCTGGAGTAAAAACGTTATACAATCATGGTGTTGAACGAATTCGAACGTCTTTTGCGCATGTGCGTGAATTCAATATTAAGAAGTTATAACCTCTTAGCGTTCAGAAACAGCTACGGAACCAATTTCGAAAGTTGCTAGATATTTTGCATTTGGCAATTTCAATCCATAATATAACCACATTACAGTAAGGCCTGGTGAATAAACTCGTTTGCCCATTTATATGGATATGTAAGGGCCCGGAATTAGCTTCCAAGCCCGTTTTGAATGTCGCTGAACATTTCGCATTTAACTATTCCTGAATGTAAATTCGGTTCTACAAAATTTAAAAAGGTCCCCAGGTGAGTCAATATCAATGATGTCACTCCGATCTGTCTAAAAAAAATTAAAAAATAGTTTAAAATTAAGAAAATATTTTCTTTATAACTCTAGAAAACAGGCGTTATGATCCTGATCGATGTAGATCAGTTTGCCCCGGTAAGTAAAGTAAGATTAGTTTACTTCATTTACTATCCGGCGTGAAATATGAAAATTCTTTTATATTATAAAGAATATATATTTTCAAGTTGGTTATCAACTGTAAAGAAAGCTGATCGTATCCTTGAATGTCCTTAATTATTCTAAAAATTCGTAATAGTATCAACAATAATAACAACGTATGTAATAGTTACGAATATTAATAATTCACACAGTCAAACAATATGGAGATGAGCATAATCGGTATTATCAGAGGGAAGAAACCGTCGTTTCACTCGCAAGCTGGGTGCAGAAAATGGTTTTCTTGGGTTTCCTTTATCTATTTAAGTCAGACGATTCTTGAATGCTTACCTACGATTCGAAGGAGCAGAGGGGTAAAATGATTTTTAAACATCGTCCCGCCCGTATATGTAATCGAGTGGCATCCCTACAGAAGCTGCGGGATGTTAAAGCTCATAAACCTATTTGTCTATAATAATAACGTTATGATCAAGTGAATTTTTTCCTCATGCACAAAAAATTGTAACTCTATTACTCTCGTATCGATGTATTTTGAGGGAAAGAGTAAATGACGATTTTTGCGGCAGTGATGTTTATCCTGTAGTTGTCGGAGAAGCGATTCTTATTCGTCGGCAAAGGTTTAATTCTATCGTCGGTAAAATAGAAACTGATATTCCACCGAGCATCATGTGCATAAATAGAAAAAAAACTTATGAAAACCAAATACGAAATTAGAAAACCGTTGAAAGATGCACCTCCTTAAACGTTACATTAAAAAAAAAAGGTGGAAACGTGCACGTGCATGATGTCACACGATAAACTAGTACACTACGAAATTGCAACGTAACCATTGTACTCAAATTTACATTCTCGCGTAGGGTCTAGAGTTCCATATCAAGAGCAATAAGTCTCTTGCGAAACTTCGTGGAAGGTGAGAGAACAGAACCAAGCGCGTCTCGAAATTTATTCCAGCGGTCTACCAAATTGCAGTGGGAAACTGCAAGGCATTGCACCGTAACTGCGATCATCTAAGCCGCGAATCGTGCAGCGAAAACGATTCCTGGTTCGGTAACGATACTGTCGCACAAAGTCATTATATAACAGCATGGCATTTAAACGGCAATAGTGTACGTTAATCTATGTATGAACAATCGCAGTAATAAACTTGGCCAAATGTTTCAGTGAGAAATTCCAGTATTTCGATATTCAGTGAAGCGACCAGGACTTTACTACGAGTTTCAAGGTACCCACGTGCTTGAACGCTTATATGTTTCTTTAGCTGTCACGATATTATTCGACTAATAGGGCAATCTATGTCTTTCTGTTATTCTTCAGAGGTACCGGACGCATATTTACGATCATTAACTCAAAATTCGATGGAACTGTATGCGTTATGTCACAAAATCGATCGATATCAGCAAGAAAATTTGTATATAGCAAAATAAAAATTAATTAAAAATCAATGACATTGGGTCCTTGTTCCTAAATTTATGAATATTTATACAAGATCATTATCAATTTTTAATTGCGAATTAAAGGCAAAGATATCTCACCTGTAGCTATTGTGTACGTCTTGATATTTACGGCTCGATTTACTCTTCTAACTCCCGCGGGATAGATAACGAGATTTTATGCGTTTTAGTACAACTTGCTTTGTAGTTTTATCATTATTCTATTATGATGACGAAGAAATTAAATTACTCTCATGAGTTGATGAAATAGTATGAGTTCTACATGTGTACGAATTAATAAACCATAAATTGCTCAGGAGTAATTAAATTTCGTAGAATATTCGGACAAAAGAAGAGAATAATGAAGCACGCTTGGCTAAAAGTGAGAACGTGTCGTCTTGATATTAAAACCGGAAGGAGCTATAGAATCGCTTGAACTGGCGCTCAGCATGCACGCTCAGAGTTAATTTCCTTACTTCTAACCTTCGTACGAGTCACGAAAATTGTGGTAGTTCTATCATATAGCGTTGGTATCCCACACTAGACTGAATTAATCTAACAAGATTAAGTGAATCTAAATATATCCTAGGCAATTAGGGAACTTCAGGATAACATTAGTCACGTGACGATGACTTGACTCTTTACATTTACTACTGTTGAATTGCGTATTACATTTCACATGGGACGTAATCAATATTTTGTTCTGAGTGCTTACGCCCCTTAGACGTCTAAGAATTAAGGTGATCGATCAACTGCATATAGTATAAGATGAAGTCTTAAATTTGAAATATGAAATAAATTGAATTCCAAACTTGGTTATTGTTGAATCTTCACTCTGCTTACCGATTGTTACGTTACAAGAAATGTCTGCTAAAAAATCGTGATTTTAACAAAGCGTCTTATAGGCAAACGGCTTTCTTGAGAATACAATCAGACAATTAACATCGTATACGATTAAATGACGAAGATAATAAACTCGCTACTTGTACATCAGATTGTAAGGATTCCAATGTCATCGCGATAAAGGGGTTCATCGAATATTTCAATATTTTACAGTGAAGTTCAATGAAATGACTTATCAGTATCACGGTGCCTTCAGTCTAGTTACGCCGCGATTGGTCGACTCTGAATGCTTATCTCTTAAAAACTACTTATTATACATCAGTATTGAAAGTGCTTTATTCTTACTCTGGAGATAACTCTGCACAACGCTTTGCAAGGTGCGTGCGATATTTGCGGAACACTCTGCAGATATCTTGAGTTAAACTGTAGGTGCAAAGCCTAAATTGGTCATAGTCGTTAGTCGTTCTCGAGAATTGCGAAAATTTTTATTTTTTTCGATGTCTTTATTTAAATCGACCACCCGGTATACTTCAAAGCGCTTCACCGTACGATCTGTCACAATAACGACTTTACCAAAAATCTGTATACCGCGTAAGTGTACACAAATTAGCTGTATACCGCGCAACTGTACATGGGTTAGCTGTATACCGCGCAACAATACATGGATTGACTGTATACCGCGCAACTATACATTGATTAGCTGTATGCCACGTAACTGTACATGGATTACCTGTATACCTCACTGGTCTACATAATACGATTTGAGAGAATAACGACTGTATACAAAATCTGTACCCAAAATCAGTATACAGCGCAACATGCAACTGCATACCGCGCAAGTGTGTAAATGGATTAGCTGTATACCGCGTAACTATACATGAATTAGCTGTATACCACGCAATTGTACATGAATTAACTATACATACATAGTACGATTTGAGAGAATAACGTCTGTATATAAAATCTGTGCACCACACGACTCTACACGTAGAGAACTGTACACCTGACGGCCCTACACAAAAAAATACTCTATACACGTGACAACTGTACACCTAGTCGGACTGTTGGTAAGTCAGAGCTGTCCAAGCTTGAAGCTAATGCCACAAGGAGGCGATATGTGCTTCCAAATGGAGTACATCATAAACGGTGTATACAATGATCGTCGCATTTCAATGTGCTCCACGTGTAAACATATCTCGCCGTCTTGCGGCATTAGCTCCAAGCTTGGATAACTCTAACTTACCAACAACCCGACTTTGTGCACAGTTGTCGGGTATAGAGATTTCTTTTTGTGTAGGGCTGTCTTTTTTACAATTCTTTTCGTGTAGGGTTGTCAGGTGTTAACGTTACGTGTACACTCGTTATTGCGTTATTATAAGTATTACTATTATAAGTCGTATTATGAAGATCCGTAGCGTGTAAAGCTAATCCGTGTACAGTTATTTTTGGCGAAGTGCACACCTGATTCGTGTAAAGTTATTTTCGTGTACAGCTACACGGTGTACAGATTCTGAGCTTCTTATTGTGTTCTTAGAAACAGATTGTGTCTTATTATTATTGTATTCTTATCGTGTCAGATCGTACAGTGTAGGACCGCAACGTACCTGAATACGATAAATTCATACTAATCATACACATACATACATACATACATACATCACACACATATGTGCATATCAAATCTATTTATCGAGAAAAATAAAGACGACGTCTACAAACAATATTAACAAGAAACAGAACAAACTGTATTAGCAAATATGGATTTATTAAAGACATTCTTGCGTAATTAATGTGATAAATATATTAATATAGCAAACCTACATCGACCTATGTCATAGTTTTTGTAGTCGAGTAGAATTATAGATGGTCAAAAGACCTAATGCAAGCTTTTGCATAACGAACATTTATAACAATAAACGTTCGAGTAGAAATTATTTAGCTGTTAGCCCGAAGACTTCCCAATGGCAAGTACTTCACCTATAGAATCGATTCCTCCGATTTTATACGAGTTTTCCTTCTTTTTTTTTCTTTCATCGATTCATTAGCCGGAGCAAGCCTGTCAACTACCACTCTGGCTAGACACTACGTCGCCGCCGTCCTTCGAGTAATTGTTCCTCAGCATTCGCTACTATTTCCATTTGATTTAAAACGTTGAAAGTTTTGCTCTTCCGTTCCTCCAAATCTTTCTATCTTTTATACTTTTTCTGTTGATTTTTGTTCTACTTGGAACGATTATTCGTGCTCGTATGCTTTAAGGTAGTTTACTAGAAACTGATTGAAATCAAATGAATCGCACTAATACCTTTCGAATTTTATTGAAATCTGACAAATAGAATTACCAATCCTTAGCATACACAGCTTCATATAATAACGATATCGTGAAGATAGACATTTGTTTAAAAAAAAAAAAATTAATAGTTCTGATGACGCATTTTCGTCGAATACAAACCAATTCATACAAAATTATCAACGATACCCTTTTCAAACATCATGAAAATTTCTAATATTTTATCATATTCGTTCACAACAGAATAATTTGATCATTTCGTGAATCCTGTGAAATTCCGAAATCAGACAGATTTATGTTTCTATTCGACAAAAGAGGGCTTTGTTATCAGGTACATACACCCTGCGAATCCAGATAATCCAAAAGAGAACGAAAGTTTAACTTTATTTGTAATTGACGCAAAAAATATGAAGTAAAACGGATTGCAATTTTATAAAAAAAGTTGTTCACGGTCGCATCGACTGCATTGTTTATTAGGAAACTTTAATAATGTACAAAATAAAATGCAAAAGTTTATAAAGTTACAAGCTGTTTTTCGATATATTGGATGTATGGATAACTGAGATGTTTCTTATAGGTAAAGAAGAAAAGTTTTACTTTATTGGTAATTGACATAAAAACTATAAAATAAAACGGATTGAAATTAAAAAAAAAAGTTGTTTACGGTCGCAATTAATTGCATTGGCTATTAGCAAAGTTTAATAATATACAAAATAAAATACAAAAGTTTATAAAGTTACAAGGCGGTGTGTTTCCATATTGAATGTATAGATAACTTAAGGAAGATAGCAGAGACCTTTCTTCTAGGTACTCTCGCTTCGATGATTACAGATTGTCCAAGAACTTAATAATTTAGCAGAACTCAATTCTTTCATGTTGTCGTTGTTCGGACGTTCCTATAGCGACGATGCTAGTCCCTGGTTCTTTGCGGATGTCCCGATGGACTGAGCAGTTTTAAAGAAAGGACCATTTCACCGCGAGGTCACCGCTAGTCCCTGGTTCTTTGCGGATGTCCCGACAGACTGAGCAGTTTTAAAGAAAGGACCATTTCACCGCGAGGGGTGTTGCAGTTGCTACATGTAGGTTTCGATGAATAGTCAAAAAGATGGTTATGCGTGTTGGCATATTGTTCCTTTCAGTTTTTGGTGTTTGGACGACTTTCACAGATTTTAGTTATTGTGTAATGCAATTTAGATTCGTCGATCGGCACTTGTTCCATTTAACCTTTAGGACTTTGAAAATCGAGGACTTGAATTCGCGGATCGTGATTGAGATGTTTTTAGGATCTAGTAGAACCTGGGTTGCTGCGTTTTTTTTTCAATTACAAGTGATACGTATATTTCCTTAGCATTGCACGATAAAAGTTTTGTTTTAATATTTGTAATTATGTAATCAGAGCAAATTTTACTTGTATATCGTTTCCAGGGTTAGATTTCGAATCGGTAAATACTACGGTTGGTGTAGTTTTTGTGTCTTCTATAATGTAGCTTGCCCGACTGCGAAGGATTCACGTGAAAGTACCGAGAATTTTCTCGAGAGTTTAAACTTCAAATCCTGAATTTATATAATGGAACAACTGCAATGTCCATCGAGGATTGAAACCTCAATAAAAAAACTTGGCACAATCACGATATTTGTTCTTGGTTAGCTTGTTCGGTAGATCCTGGTACATGCTCAGCAAACAGATCTAAATTCATTGATAGAATTGGTAGATTCCAGGTTGCAGATGAATTTAAATGTTTAGGGTAAAATAAGGGAAAGGTAAATCGAGTGAACGAAAGAATTGTTCAGCTCGTGTAAGATACGACTGTGATAGAAAGAATCGAATTGACAATTTCTGGAACCATTTGTTTAAGATTGAAGTGTCATGCGGAGTAAGGTTAAGGAGTAGTAGATAGAAGTCATTCAAATATTTATATGGGGTATGCTGTTCATTAAAGTGTCCTCTTATCAACAGTATATTACACGGGTTATTTATGAGCTCTTTCCTTGTACTGTAAAGATCATCAATATTGACTAAAATTATATTTTAAACAATACATTATGCGGTTTATTTATGAGCTCTTTTCTTATACTATAAAAATCATCAACATTGGCACCAATTATATTTTAAACAGTACATTACACGGTTTATTTATCAGCTCTTTTCTCATACTGTAAAGATCACCAACATTGACTCCAATTATATTTTAAGCATTACGGTCGAGACCCGTTTTACTGGTCTCAATCGATACAAAAAAAGCAATTAAAAAAAAAACAAACAAAAATAAAGTAGGTCAAAAGTTACTAGATTTTATTGGTGAACTAACTCAAATCGCACCTCGTGTCTTTTCTATACTTTTATATTCTCTTGTTTATTCTAGCAGTATTTTAACGATCTTTACGAATCCGTGCACTTTTGGTATTTTATTTAATTCTCAACTAAACTATCCCGCAAGCTGTACTTCGAATATAGACAACAGTGATGATGACATTCTTCAATTCGAATCTATCAATCGTGTAGCAGGGTTGACGGTTTGGAATAATGTGTGGACGGTAAACATCGAGCTCTCAATTTCTGGTCAGCCGAAATATTCATCGCTACTTCTCTATGTACGGTAAAAATATTTTGTTATAGCCGCCGCGACCGCTGCGTCAAGAATTTAGATGAAATATTAAAACATTTTCAACTTTACATAACGATCATTAATCTAGGATTTGAGGAAGGTTTAAGTAAGGGACTACAGAGGTTATAGAACCGGGCCTCGCGAGTTCAGGGACTTTCGAATCCCAAGAGCTGGACTCAAGAAAACGATCGTAAGTGTCGCAACGCTACCAAGGGGAACATTTTTTTTTCCTATAGGAGAATCCTATAGAAAAATCTATAAGAAATTTTCTATAGCTTTTTTTAACATGATGCTACGTGATTAAAGTGTAATATACTACACTTTGCATGTACCTTTACCTTTAAGTGTAGTATACTACACTTTCAATGTACTTTTACCTTCAAGTATAGTATACTACACTTTAGAATTAAAAAATCGTCAGTTCTGGTTGCCTCATTAATTCTTAATGCATGAGTAAGGCAATCAGAGCTGATAAAAATTAATGATTCGATTTTTAGAGATCTTTCTATCAATAGATTGATAACGCAGGAATCCAGGCGGCGCTGACTCACACTCCGAGTTACGAATTGCCAAAAAGTTCCATCTTAGACAATTTGGTTGAGATTGACGTACACATTCATAAGTTTAGTAGTATACTACACTTTCAATGTACCTTTATCTTTAAGTGTAGTACCCTACACTTTCATCGCCTAGTATCGCGTTAAAAAAAGCTCAACCTACTCGCGGATTTGAATAAAAAAAAAAACCAAATAACATAAGATGCAGCTGGTACCTGAAATAATTCTAATCTCTTGAAAAAGGTAGTAAATAACCTAAAAAGGATTTTCATTAAATAAGCTCCGAGTATTTATATAATCTAAATGGACATTACATCTTCATAAAAAAACTTTTCTGTGTATGTGAGTGACTGGAACTTTTTCTACCCCAAGATACAAGTTATATCGAAGTGAGACTTTTGTTTTAACTTCTCACTACCACCGATATTAAGATATTGAACTTAATTTCATATTATATTCACTCTAAGCCAATATTTTATAAATAATCATAGGAACCAGTCATAGGCGCCTTCGGGATCAACAATAGTTGAGAAAAAATATATATGTTCGAAGCATTGACGGCTATTTGGATAAAAATGAGAGAGAAATAGCTGATACGCGCAACCGTCAAGGTCTCGCATCACCTTAATAATCAATAAACAATTAAAAATTAGGATGTTCTCGAATCTTTGAACCTTGGCTATTGAATTTGTAATAACTACACTGAGAAGAATTGAACTAAATTTCTTAAAAAACCCTTTAGCTATGCACCTCAACAGCCAATAAGCAAAGTATTTATTAAAATATCTCTTTCATACCTTGGTATATTAGCAAATAATATGTAAAATGCTCAGAAACTTTTAATTAAACTGAACTAATTATAAGGTGCAATTTGCGCAACGAATGTAGAACGTTTAAATATATTTAACGGTCTCTTCCCTCAGGGAAGGTTACTGTTTCAGGACAGGCTATAGTCTAAAGTTGTTTATCAAAGTTTATTATTAACGTTATTATTAATCATGAGGTGATAGGTCAAATTTATGAGGAAAAGTTTATAGAATGACCGCACGATGATTTTCTTATTTTCAATTGCCTGTTTATTATTAAACTTTTTTCCGATAGGTGGTAATAAGCACACTCGCCAACTTTTTTGATTATGAGTAACAGTACAAGCGTTGGAGTCTTCACCCTATTCCACGTTGACACACGGGATATGTGATCGTTCGGCGTGAAATATCCAATACCTTGTTTGCTCATTGTACAGCTCAGTCTGAATTATTTGACTAAGAGCGTGACAGTTGTATTGTTGTATATGGCGTCTTCCTCTGCCTCTCTCATGTCTTTCTCGGTTTACCAGCAAGACGCGTCAACAAGTACAAGGTAAATTGTACGTGCGCACTTCAGATTTATGAAGGCACCCCATATAAATGCCACAGAGTGGAATTACTTCCCACTTGTCGAGCGTAACGATAGTAAAATAAATTCCTTGGAAACATATCGTTTAGGTCCCTGAGTACTCGTGGAAGCCATCTTGAATCTTGACGACAGAAGCAACAAATTATGAAAAATGTAATCCACGTTACAAAAAGATCTCAATTGTTGGTGTGACGAAATATAATCGTTAAAAAAATTGTTCACTCGTAAACTCCAGTCTATTACTTGTGTCAATTTCGTGCGTAACACCCGTAATAATATTTTAATGAATTTCAAGGAGGTTATAACTCTTTTCAAGCGGAATTGCCAGATAAATCATTTGATCAAAACTGCCTGCAAGGCTGATTGACGTTATTTTTATTTCACTAAGAGGTCAGGTTGACATTCTATGCAATGTACTTTTACCTTTTATTTGCGGTTAATTATTCATTTGTAAGTTGAGGATTGCGATTTGTGGTCTGCTATAAAAATTCCTACATTCACTCGATTATGATGTCACGATTCAAGATTCTGCAGAGGTACTCAGGGATCTGAAGGGAAGAAGAAATATGTACTACGTGATTGAGTGTGACAGCACCATAGATATCGCGCGAGTCCGACTAAAGAGGACATCAGGTGTCTCCTTTGGTACTTCGTCGGATGAATATTTCACCTCGCTTTAAGGTTATGGTTACCTTCTTTCCGAATGGAAAGTGTGCAGAAAGATTGGATGATGCGCGAGTTATACTAGTCGAGCAGCAGGCGAAAGGAAGAAAGATCCACGTGACACGAGATTCCGAGCTATTCTTGTACACAATCCGAGCTGTTTTATTTTTACAATTTCTTGATAACAATGCAGACAAAGCATTTTCATTTTCCTACAAGTTCTTTTCAAAGATATAAATAATTATTTAGTTTCAATTTCATGAAATGCTTGACATTTTTAGTATGATTTCTGACAGTTGTATGTGGTCCGTGTATAACTTTCGATAAATAATTCGATTTTATTACTAATAATTTCAGTTTCCGAAAGTCGATAAACCATCCTTCAGGATCTCTCGTTATAAAACTTGACCCTAACTAGAATTTTAAAAAACTTGGAGCCCAAAATTTTTAATAACATTCACGACGGAACTATCTTAAAGCAAATGCTTTCTTTTAGATAATAAATACCTCTGAGAAAATTTATCATACGAGTGAAACATTCTTATTATTCCGAGTAGGTAATCAAACGAAAAATTAAAAAACTCTCTTTGGGTATGAGAGTCGATCGGATCTGGTTAAAATTGAATTATGACGATAGAGATAGAAACTTTGGCTAATTTGTAGGTGGGATTCACTATGTACTCATTGTAATTGTCGATTGTAACGATCAAACGGAGGCAGCGGAGACTCGAAGACGGTTTTGAATTAACGTTGATCCAATGGATGCATTGATGGGAAACAATATATGGTAATCACCAAGTACTAACTGGAGTTGGTCAGGTTCTAAGTAAGGGAGCTAACCACAGCTCTACATATCCACCCACACCGTTCGTATGCCGAGCAAGTTGTATAGGGGTGAGGGTTGTCGTGGCATTGTAGAGGATACAACAAAGCTTGCACAGGGCTTGCAGACAACGCGTAACATGCTCGGTAATCAAATCGGTAAAAACAGTAATTCGGAGGATTCTAAGCAGGGTTTGGCTACCTGCCATAACCAAAGTATATTCCACTTACCCTCGGCTTACTAGATAACCTCTGGGATGCGATAACGCGCAGCTGGTGTCTATACCGAGAGTCAAAGCGTCGATTTAAAACTATTAGCTTATATCAAACATTTTAGCTTAGTTATATAAAGAACATGTGGTGCTCTTAAAGTACAACATATTAACTTTAGGATCGTACAAGCCGTGCTAATTTATTTTATCTTTTTTTCTTTGTTAATCCATGACTATTAAAAAAGAAGAGACAAACAATTTGGGTAACAAATACAGCTTGACTCCGGTATAGTTTGCATAAATCGTATACATTTATGCGAATAGTAATTTGTATAATCAACTGGCACACAGAAGTAGCCACAAAACTGATTCTCGTCTGGCAAAAATCTACATAATCGTAACATAGATTTCATCCTTTCTTTTACACGCTAGTAAATGTGTAGAGCATGTTTCAAATAAATTTCAAATAAAAAAAATACCATTGTTGTTAAACTGTAGGTCTGCTGCATCTACGCCTGTTGCTTGTGAAAATTGCTTTCTTCAAATGGCAAACTAGAGCATAATTTGCAGAACTACGCTGTAATCATCTTAATTTCTACCTTGGGATATTTAGATGAACTATTAATTTTGCATTGAGGGGTTTGAGGAGAAATACACGTAAAAAAAAGCATCATAATAAACGTGAATACCTTTTTAAATTTTATAATCAAAGAATAAAATGTAATAAAGCAAGTAATTAAATAAAATGCATTCGATTCCGACCAAATTACGTGAATCGCAGCGTGCAATGTGTCCGGATTGCTGAAACCATTGTGTTTGGAAAAGAAGAAATAATGAAAGGCACATAATAATAGTAGACGAGGAAAAGCGAGCACGGTACGAGTACGTGTAGACAATTGAAATTGGACTCTATCTTTGGTTGAGGACATCGCCAATATTCTCGTGTAAAGGTAGAAATCGACCTTTCCTGTCACGCATTACTACGAGACTAGGAATTTCAATCGTGTTTGGTATCAGCTTCCTACTTGTGCTTGTTGTAGTGTGGGGTGGCTGATACTGTTATCCGGTACGTTGTAAGACTGACTGAGTGCTCGGTATATTTGTTAGGCTACTTCTATGGGTCGCGGTATTATGAGGATTTTTTTTAATCAAGTCCTATCCTGACATATTTTATCCCTCGATATTAACAAAGTCGTCTGGTATGTTCTGGTTTTGAGTAATCTTCTTTGTGCGATAAATAAAGCAGTTTTTCTGTAGCATATCTGCAGTAGAAAACTACTGAGAACTGTAAATTGGACACCTGGTGAAGAGATCAGACGCATTCAAGGTAGCACCGATGCAATCTTGAATCCTTTGTGAGTCTTTGTACGAAAATGTAATCCCCGCATTTTCTCTTACCCCTCAACAAAGCACGTATGTTCAGTTGTTAATGCAGAAATAGTATAAACCAGTGATTTGTTCTGCCTCGAAATTATTTTCATACTAGAAGCAACAATTGTTATCACAAAAAAGAGATTCTTTGATAAAACGTCATAGGCAGGTTTCTCAATTATTACTTCAGTGACAACAACGTAATCTTTTGGTCGTGATTGACGTTTTGCATTAATTAAAACATATTTGTCTTGCGTTAATACGTAATTAATAATAAATGAAGAATGCACACTTAATGCTAAGAATGAAAATTCAAAAACATTCGCGCAAATAGCCAAATGTTGTATTTGTAGCTGTCGCTGGAAGAAAAAATTAGTGCATGAAGTTGAGTTCATAACTCCATGTACACTGAGAAAAGAAATAGGTTGGCTCAAAAAAATCCGGCGGACACGGACTGTCAAATAAATATTTAGTCAAGGCACGAACATTTTTTCTCACCTCAAACGTGTGTTCGTCTGCTAAACTGAATGACTATTGAAGAAAGAAAAAACTTCGTTCATCGAATTAAACATTTATTTGACAGTTCGTGTCCGCTGGGTTTAGTTGAACCAACCAATATCTTTTCAAGCGTACGATTTACAGCAACTTTAAATTTCGCTTACATCGAATATGGATTTGTTGGCTGATGAAAAATGTTATTAGTGTAAAAGTTGGTGTTACAAAGTATACGATAAATAAATAAGTTGCGAATAACGAGCCAACGCCACCGGATTACCTTTGCTCATTAAACAACAGTCGCGGACCGTAACGATCGAGGTAGAACGATGGTTCCCCATCTCCTATTCGACGTTTATAATGAAGCTACTAATTTCTTATTTGCATATTGTATTTCGATAAATGATGGACTAAGTATATACTATAATTGGTTGCATTTCAAAGTTCCTAGGAATGTTGACTTATAGTAAAGGGTTAAAAATCATGAAAATTGTTAACGAAACGGGTGGGTGCAGAAAGTACTTATCGAAACGGTAGCTTGCACTCATTACTACTGATTGGAGGATTGTTAACCTATCTTGGTAAAGCTTGGTTCAAGTTGCGCTACAAATAAGGCGAGGTAACCTGCCGCTGAAGCTCGTTAATGAAAACAACGAGATGGGAAAATAATCCATCGATATACCGTAGGTTTGGGGCGAAAAAACAAACAAAAAATCATATATCGACCAGTTCGGGCTTAAAAGCGTAAGCTTTTTAACTAAACCTTTTATGTTTGTACCTTTACGTTACACAATGTGTATTTTCAAACGGAGTTTTGTCATTCGATATTTCAAGAGCCAAGTATTTTACATTCCAATTTTGTTTACTTAAAATTAACACTCAAAACAGTTGGAAAAAGGTATATAAGAGGCAAGAGAGATATATCGATGGCCTAAAGTTAAAAGAACGTATCGTGTGTGTATAAGCTATGTTTATACGCTTTTCTGACGTTAGACCAACGACATTATAACGGAATATATAATAAAAAAGTAAAAAACATTCAGACGTTCGGTTAATTTGTTTCTTTCCCTTCAGGCAACATGATTCTAAATTTTTAACTATGACGATCTACATGTAAAACACTCGATATTGAACAAAAAATTCTATCACCAGTGTTTTCTCAAAATTTGAACTATTGCGAGCTATGTAACAGATGACCTGTAGCAGGTTACGAAGAAAACTGTTTCAAACGTAGTCCCAAATAAAATCAGGTGTGCGAGGAGAAAAACTCGAATAATCCTACGCATTAATCGAGATTAAGACGTTAAATCTATAAATTACGGCTCTAAACTTTGATGCTCGTAAAGACCAATCCAACTCTTGTTAATAGAATACACAAATAAAAAAAGCACACGATTAATTATACAACAACCTTGATCTAAGTATTTAGGATGCGTTAGTCTAAATATAATAAATGAATCAGTTGAAAGTATCGAAACAGGTATCGTTGAAAATTTCAAGCCAAATTCAAAATTCTATCATCACCAATGAATTCGTAATCAAGTTAGGTAGTAAGCAATCTTATATAAAACATGAAGGTTTCATAAACGAAAGAACTTTTAAAAATGATTTACTTCTCGGTACCACTTTATTTCTTTTTCTTTTATCCTGAACATGTTACGCTTCTACTTATGCAATCCTTCAGTAATGTTTCCTCGTATCTCTACAAGGTACAGCTCTCTGATCTGTTATATATTACAGTCTGTTACATTCAACGTGTATACCAAGTTTTATATGAGTTAACTTTACCAACAAAGTGTATTGTATGCCCCCCCCCCCCCCCCCCCCATGCCAAAGGAACATCGAAGTTTGCTTACCGAAGGGATGATCGTCGAAATGAACGGATTGCATAAGCCTTTGTGTCAACAGTAATTCTTTGCCTACACTAGACGAGTAAACATAGATATATATATGACAGTTCATATAATATAGAAGCGAAGCTAGAAGGAAGTAATAAATATAGGGAAACGTCCCGGTCGTTGAGATACGCTGAGCTCCAGCCTATGTAAACGATTTTTAAATAAAAAAAAAACGCTTTGAAGTTAATACGGGCTTCTTCCATATTTACAAATTTGGAACGAAAATAAATATTCTAATGAAAACTGTGGGTTGTGTAATAATATTTAGTATCGTCTCAAGAATTATTAAAATTTTGCTAAAAAGTAATTTACAGGTATTTATATTACTTTATATAACTTAACACGAATGACAAAAGTTTTATAAAACTTTAGACGTGTACGACGATATTTAGCCTCAACGTTTTTTAAATATCATAAGCCGCGTAATCTATATCTTCTCACAACGTATTGTTGTCCAGGCGAAGATTATAGTTATACTAGCGTACGCTCTAGAGAAACGCTCTGCGGGGTACAGGAGGCAAGAAAGTTTGCATCTGTTCGGATAATCAGGCCGCACTGACGGCATTAGACCGGTATAAGACCAACTCACACCTAGCTAGGGACTGCAGGGATGCACTCCAGGAACTAGCAAACCTTAACAGAGTGACGCTCATATATTAGTCCCAGGTCTCGAAGGAATCGCCGGCAACGAGAGAGCAGACGAGCTGGCCGGGAGGGCGTCAGGAACTCCTCTTCTGGGACCGAAGCCAGCCGTAAAGTAAAGGCGGACGTAGCAGGATTTCTAAAGGTGCAACACCAAAACCTATCCGGGCCAACGCCAGGAACGAGGCAGACGAATGCGCTTATCGATGGTCCGAACAGATAAATCACGGACCAACTCATGCGGTTGAGAAGAGAAGACATAAGACTAGCGGTGGACATATTGACGGGACACTGTAATCTTACGAAGCGTATGCACACACTGGGTATCGAAGAGATTGGTGTGTGCAGGATTTGCGAAGGGAATGAGGAAACGCGCATTCGGGCGATATATCACCGTCCGACCCTAGCTGGGAAGTGACTGAGATACCTAGGAGCACACCTTTTCGAGCCTAGGGAGGATGCCGCCCTTCCTGAGCGACAGCGAGTTAACTTAGCGAGGTAAAGGTTAATGGAAAGGGGTGCACAATGAGTCAATGACCTAAGTGCGTGAGCAGCAATTTGCGTCCTTAAACTATTTTTATAAATTGTCCATTTAGCATCTTCGATATTTTTGCTTAAAAAAATGTACTGCAAAGTCCGATATCTATAAAAACAATAATTGATACTGTATCTGTGATTGGGTAATCAAAATACAAGATCGTTTCAAAAACCGATTTTGTTTAAATATCTTAAATTTTAGGAAGATTCTATAGCACTGAACATTTTTTGCTGCAGCATTTCACCGATGAATCAATAATTTTCATAAAAATTTTCAGTCAAGGTGCTTTGTTAATACATTTGAAAATTTAATTTAATTTCAAAATGATAACTTCTCTTTGTAATAAACACCCGAGCCCACGCAAACGCGTTCCACACATTATATCGCGGAGTACGTATGTCAAACGTCAAGTGCATATGGCGTTACAGTTCAGCGTACTAGACAACGCTTCTTAACACAATTTCTCTAGCACAAGAACCACCAACGTTGAACAAGCTGTCGTCAGCACTATATTACGAGTTGAATCCTTTTGTACGCAGGATTCTATCCCTCCAACCTCTCGGAGCGCAACAAATTATTTTACACGCCGCCGTCCAAATTACGCATCCTACAGATACAACGATGTAACTTAAGATTGTATACTACACGATAACCATGCATACGTGCTGTCTCGAATACTTCTTCGAGACTTCGCTCAACAGGACATCTCATATAAATTGGTTACGAGCTGCACTAGTTCTTTACGGATAAAACAATATTCATGGACGTTTGGGATTGAATCTGAGCCGGAAAGAGATTCGAATTTTGTAAGATGTTGGATTTTTACGTAAAATTCACATTGGCATTCTAGCTAACGTAATCGTTGAGCAATGGAACACAAATTTTGCATAGGAATGAACTAACGATCAGAGATGTTATATATTCAATTTAATCAAAATCGGTAAAAGGGATAAGATTTTAAAGCAATTTAAATATTTTTATTTATGACTGACTTTCGAACGCATCTGACGAATCGAACTATTACTTTAATTAATTACTTTATTCATTTATACTTTTGACAAAAGTTCATTCTACTCTCTCATAGTTGAGAGAATCAAGCTACTTTCTCATAGTTGTGGAAATATATACTTTGTCAAAGGTGGAAAATGACGAGGAAGCAATGTGCAGGTTTCTACATTGCTTTCTTCTTTTAGTATAATTGAATTCAGCATAGATTTCTATTAAATATCATATTGGCAACTTTGCAGTTGATTGTTTTAAAATTTTGTATAGAAGCGCAATTTCCATTAAATGTTTATCCGTATCAAAGACTTTTTTCTGAACCTTTTGATCTGAACTAACTCAGTATCAGTTCGTGATGCGGAGTCGCAAATAATAAGAAATCAACGAGTGTATTATGAGTTTAAAAAATCATTATTATCTTTCCGCCCTGAATGGCTGGACAATCCTACAAACTCATGTCGGATTTAACCCAAAAGCCTGCGAAGCTATAACTGGCATTAGGTATGTTGTTAAATGTGAAGTTATCTTTACTTGGTTCCTGTCAACCGATTCTATGTAATAATCTGTACAAAGCATTCTCGCCGCTTACGATATACACGATTCATTTCTATTTTTATGTAACTGTTTATATGTAACAGTTGATCAACAATATTATCCTTATCTACGCTTCTGCAAGCTCTCAATCAAAATTACGTCAAGGATGTGAGCCGAAAGAAAGCGTTATGTGTGAGAAGCAAACAAATGAGAGGTTGAGAAAAAAAAATAAGACACGAGAGACAGAAGTTCTCACCTTTTGTTTGAGAGATTCTTAAAAATTTCGACGCTTGCACGGCACTTCGTTCGGTGTATCTTCCTCATTCATGATCGTCCTATAGTATGCTTTGCTTCTACGAAGCTTCAAGAAAAAACTTTCGGGTTATCTCGAGCGATATTTTTCTCTGCGGCATTATATTCTTCATCGTAAAGTGTCCTATAAAGCATACACCTTGTAATACAAGCACGGTATAAATATTTCAAGAATTCAACCCTACCGTCGCTGTACCCATCTCTCTAAAATTTTTGCTGGATTTTTTGTCAGTTTATCGTACACGGGAATATATATTGTCTCCTCTGCTATGTCTTGCTAAAAGTTGTATGACTCTTGCACGTAAGAGACTGTTGTCAAATTTTTTTTTCGATTTTCTACAATTCTGCATAAAGAAACATCGACCTGAGATTTATTCACATACATCAGATGATAACCGAAATGAGTACAGATTATTTATTACATAGTCCTTTGTAGTAAGTTAAGTTTAGTCATTATAAAGTATTTTCTCGTTACGGGGTTAAGAATTATAACTCAGCAATTATTTTCATCGTACGATAAATTCGTTTGGGTTCGACTGTGAATCGTCCTTGTTTCAATTCGATATATTTTTCCTTCTTTTCCTTTTTGTATTCTCAGTCGGTAACGCGCCTGGCCAGTAAGCGTTATATTTCTACCCATTCCTTTTGAATCTTATTTGGATTAGGATTTAGTATTATATTTCCGCAGTCCTCGAGTAACGTTTAGTGTTACAATTTACCACCGAGACCCTGACCTAATATTTTGGATTGTCATCTTGGCTACATTTCTTTTTTAGTGTTTCGGTTTATCATTTAAGAGTTCTTAGAGTTTGTTCACGTATCGTTTGATTCGAGTCTTCATTTGGCGTTATTCCTCGGAAATTAACGTCCGTTATTATTTGAATATTGGTTGCGTTATTTCATTAAGATCGTTTAAAGTTATTATCGAGTAACGACTCTGTATTATTGTTTCGAACTATTTCGTCATGTACCAGCGAATTAATTAAAGTTATTCATTTAATTTTATTTCTGTTTTCATTTCTTTTCTTTAACGTTAAAATTGTTTTGTGAACCCGAACCTCCTCCTTAATTGAGACGATCGGAACATCTAATAATTTACAATTCCCTGTGTGACACATATTTTTTCCATCGACATGATAAAATAGATTTAAAAATCGTTAATCGAGGAATGGAATGGAGAATTTTGCTGTTGTGACAGAACCAATTCGGTCAACTAGGTCCTCTCGTAAACCAATAATGGGCTTTTTCAATTCCGTCCGCGATTGGGAATAAACCAATCAATCGATTTCACTTCGTGACGTCTCATTTTCTTCGCAATAAGCGATACACCGGTTGAGCGAAGAAATTTTTTTTTAGAGGTTTTCAGGACAGTGCTATCGTCTATTAAAAAAAATTATTAAAGTAATGTTGGCGTTTAGAATGATGTATCCCTTCAAGTTCTGACTTTTTTCAATATTTGCTCTGCTTAATCGGTGTTAAATGTAATTGCGAAGAAAAAAAGACATCGCATAGAGCGTAAAATCCATTCAACGATTTGTTCTGAATCATGCGCATAGTTGGAAAAGCCTTAAAACTGATTTACGAGGGAACCAGATGACCAAATTGATTCTGTCACGATGGAAAAATTCTTCAATCCAACCTTAAATTAACACACTTTTAATAAAATTTATCACTTTGCATATTTGTAGAACTTAATAATGCAGCTGACTCGATCTCCCTCAAATACGTACTTGTTGTACTTTTGTTACAATAAAAATAAAGCTCAATATTAAAAGTACTATCGTCAAAGTACTTTTGTCTTGTTTGTGCCTTGGTTTTATTTTTGCATTGCACGAGCTATGGTATAAACAATGCAATGTTTTGTTGCTTATTTATACGTGCAAATGTTACGAGACCCTGTAGAATATTTTTTGACACTTTCTCGACGATGAATTTAGTAGATTTTCTTACCGATAGACATTCCCCCTTTATATAAATTTCAAGGACTTTGCGTTATCCACCCTCGCCCTTCGATACTTCGGCACAGCGAAATTTTTGTTGACTTATAGATATACTCATGTTTGTATCTCTCCGATCGAAGCTTTAATTCTAAGCCTCAGGCCGGGCCGTGCGTTCAGTCAATTTCGACGTTTGGGATGAGCTAACCCGGCAAGGTTAGCCGTCGGCCTTTCGTACCTTGTTCTTCGCCAATTCGTCTTACGACGCATACACAACAGTCCTAGTATACGTTATTCTATCGGCTCCAAATAAATTACTTAAGGTTCGATTGAACCAAGCCAAGGGTTTTAAGTTTGGAATTAATTTACAGAAATGTTAGGCAGTGCCTGTCAATTGGTGTCGTAAAGGAGAACTTCGAGGTGACGGTGAAAAAAAAAATGCGTGATGTCGGTTTAACGATCCTCTAATAAAGGGTGATTTTTTAAGAGCTTGAGAACTTTTTTTTAAAAAAAAACGCATAAAATTTGCAAAATCTCATCGGTTCTTTATTTGAAACGTTAGATTGGTCCATGACATTTACTTTTTGAAGATAATTTCATTTAAATGTTGACCGCGGCTGCGTCTTAGGTGGTCCATTCGGAAAGTCCGCTTTTTTATCGACAAATTTTGTTCAGCGATGAGGCTCATTTCTGGTTGAATGGCTACGTAAATAAGCAAAATTGCCGCATTTGGAGTGAAGAGCAACCAGAAGCCGTTCAAGAACTGCCCATGCATCCCGAAAAATGCACTGTTTGGTGTGGTTTGTACGCTGGTGGAATCATTGGACCGTATTTTTTCAAAGATGCTGTTGGACGCAACGTTACGGTGAATGGCGATCGCTATCGTTCGATGCTAACAAACTTTTTGTTGCCAAAAATGGAAGAACTGAACTTAGTTGACATGTGGTTTCAACAAGATGGCGCTACATGCCACACAGCTCGCGATTCTATGGCCATTTTGAGCGAAAACTTCGGAGAACAATTCATCTCAAGAAATGGCCCGGTAAGTTGGCCACCAAGATCATGCGATTTGACGCCTTTAGACTATTTTTTGTGGGGCTACGTCAAGTCTAAAGTCTACAGAAATAAGCCAGCAACTATTCCAGTTTTGGAAGACAACATTTCCGAAGAAATTCGGGCTATTCCGGCCGAAATGCTCGAAAAAGTTGCCCAAAATTGGACTTTCCGAATGGACCACCTAAGACGCAGCCGCGGTCAACATTTAAATGAAATTATCTTCAAAAAGTAAATGTCATGGACCAATCTAACGTTTCAAATAAAGAACCGATGAGATTTTGCAAATTTTATGCGTTTTTTTTTAAAAAAAAGTTCTCAAGCTCTTAAAAAATCACCCTTTATATGCGTAAATCGAACATTAATAATTAAGATAACGTCACGTTCGAGCTTTGAAGCCCTAGAAGTTGATATCACGGTAATTTTAACGATCGCTTTGAGAACGGAGGTTAACCATTATATTTATCAAATACGCACGTCTTCTAGTCACAATTCGAGAGGGAATGAAAATCTTTCACTCTGTGCTTCTATTCTTTGATCGTTATGTAGAGCCAGAATGTAAAATCGCTTTTTCGTACAATATTTATTCAAATTGCTTTATCACCTATAGTCGTCCATTTATTCATTTTCGCTTTAATACATACGAGCATCTTACGGAAAATAAAATTCTTCTAGGTTTAAAAACACAGGAGTTATAGCCCTTTGAACTCTGTCACTTGAAAATATTACAACTCCGGTATTAGCATAAACATCGAGTAAAGCACTACGTTGGATTTTTTCCAACTCTCCGACCCTCTTTCGGAAGATTTTTTTTCATGTTAAAATTTATACTTGGACGAAGTAATGGTCTGATAAAAATGAAAAGTTCAAGCTGAAACACTAACATTTATACGTTTCTGCATGTGTAAAGTTTATATCTATAGATGTACTGTGTTAAAATTGACCCTCGCGCAGTGTTCATACGAGTCTACACTAACGTATGGTGTCAACGGCCGGTGTTGAATAGTTGGTGTCGATTTGCATTTTAACCTCGAAAGTTTCAACGTGATTTACTTGAAAATAGGTGAATGAAATTCAATGACATTATTGGATTGCATTCGTGGTATAATTCTCTATTGATTGCTGATAATTTATTAATTTTCATCTACCAGTTCCAAACATATTCTACATTGTAAATTTTGAAGTGGGATCTAATGATTATCACACAATCGTTTGTGTGGATTCAGCACAGCGAACGCCTTTGACACCTCGAATTTTTTAGTGTATTTTTTTGAAAAATTCTTTATTTGGCGTGGCACTTAAAGAACTTAAAGAATCTATACAACAAATCTAAAGAAACGTTTTAAAACTTACCCACTCAGTCGGTATTTCGGCTTTTATTGCTTTATAGAGACGGGATGCATCGATTATATCACCTTTGATTTCGATACCTTTAACTCTTTTTTATCGTTTAACCAAATCGATTAATCTTAAGAGTATAACGATGCCTACCTTGCATATAAGTACATGATTCCAATGAGAAGAATATATACAGTCAGTTAAGTAAGGGCGTGTTCCGGTTAATTTGCATAAAAAATTATTTTTTAAAACTTTCAAACCCGTGAGTACATTGTACTCCTTTGGAAGAAAGTTGCTACTGTATCAATAATGTGTCCAATCACCATCGGCGTCGATAATTATCGACCAAGTTGACGGCGTATTTATTGGGGAAGGACCTCCAAATGCGACGAATTTCTCGTGTTAACTTCGTCAAAGTGAACACTTTTCTTTAACAAAGCTTATACTTGATATATATCCACACATTTGAAATCGGATTTGCTCAGCGCAGTGTCGCTCTTACTCAGTACATGAACAATTCGGGTTCGATCCCCGGTGATCGCCATATATTTTCTCACTTCGACACTTCGGCAGGCCATTATCACTACCATTCTACACACTTCCTCAAATTTTCCATTCGGTCATCACAAGAGCAATAGAAACAAAATGTTATCACGTACATAATTTGTTTTACGTTCAATAAAACATTTTTATCAATTTTTTGGACGAGTTGTCGCTAAATATTAAACACGTTGTGAAAAAGAAAATTCTTGTATTTCTTGCTTGAATTTTAAAGATGCAGGGAGCGTGCGTACCGCGCTGGCCACAATGTTCTGCTAGTAAAATATACATAACCTATATTTATATATTTATATATATACACGCACACATATATCAATATATATGTATGTATGTATGTATGTATTGCTTTTTTTTTAACGCACGTGACTGCAATAGACCCATTGACACAGACATAGCCTGTTCATCGAATTGTTCGTGCCAAGAATAAACAACGAAGGAATAAGGCGAGCGTAAAAAAATGATTATTTTTTTATTACGACAGAACATCTGACCGTGCAGGCTAATTTTCCTGTTTTACTCCTATTTGTATTCGTATATTTCCTTGATTACTCTTTAATCTGCTTCCTTGTAAAGAAAGCTTTGTTTTCATGATCAAATGTGTTCAGAAAGTTTCAAAACATAAAATAATATAAATAAATATAAATGTCTGGATGCGTGCGTGTGTGCATCAGTGCGCGCTTGCGTGCGTGCGTACGTGCGTGTATTGTATTAGACCCGACAAGTTGAAATCTCTATAACTTCAGATTGCCTTGAGCTATCAAGCTTTGATCGCATTTTCAGTGAAAGGCGTCATTTAACGAGTTAAGTATACCGTTTATTAATTTATATCATATGCACAAATGCGTTCTTGACAAATATATTAATTTTTATACAGAAAATGTTTCAGTGTCGTTAAGGTTTTATTAACGCGTGTATTAATTTTGTTAAAAATATCTATTCGCACGTTAGCTCTTACAATTTTTGAGCTATTGGGCTAAATAGTTCTTCACAAATAAACTAATATGAAAAAATAATCGATGTTCAACTGGATAAAAATCGTTTGAAACGTACAAATTTTATAAGATTTTTCAATTTTTGGTATTTTACGACAAATTACTAAAATATTTCCAAGCGAAACAATTTTTGAGCTATTTGGCTAAATAGTTCATCACAAATCCTGTTTTTTTTTATTATGACAAACAAATAAACTAATATGAGAATATAATCGATATTCAAATGAGTGAGAAACGTTTGAAATGTTTACATTTCATAAGATTTTCCAATTTTTCGTATTTTACAAAAAATTACTAAAAACGTTTCCAAGTCGACCAAATCTTGAATTATCAAGCTCAACGTATGTACAAATATCAAAAATACTGAAATTACTGTACTAGGATCGAAATTTTACGAGATTTTGCTTTTTTTTTCTCAAATCTTACTAGAAATCCCAATGTTTGTATCCCAACTTATTCCTACTTAATGTTCCATCTCCATAATTGTGTTCAAGCATAATCCCCTGATAATGCATTCAATTAAAAATAAAGAATTCAATAAAAAAAAAAGTATGACGAGCGTATCGCTAAAAGCTCTCTCATTTGTTATTGAAACTTTTATTTAATTATTCGTGAAAGTTCAAAATTCAAAAATTCATGCTACGTTGAAGAATTTTGCCACAATGAATCTATCGTTAAGAATGTAACTAATTCCATTTCTCCAACCTTTATTATAAGATTCTCAATACAAGGGTTCATACATAAAGATAGATCCTGACACTTAAGAGACAGTCATAAGACATATACTTTGTTCGTCACGAGTATTTGGGATGATGTGCTATACGTTCCTGTCACACAATCTCCTTCGGAATCATATGACGGCAGATTCGGTGTATCATATCGCCTTAACCGATCTTTGAGGAAGACAAATGTTCGCGGATTTCCTATAAGGCCTACCGTATACACTCCATAGATCGGCCAACAATAGCTTACGCCGAATGTAATCAGAATGCATTAATTAAGAAACTCAGTTGCGAGTGCGACGATTTATCAAGCATTAAGCGCCGAGTTATCATCAAAGTGAAGCTTCGATAACTTGACAGATATATGTTTATTTGAATAATCGGTGGATAGCACCACGTATAGCTCTACGCGCAGTGATATGGATCAACGAATATTAACTGGCGGAAATAAAAAGAGCATTATGTTGATGATAACTTAACTCCATCATCTTTATTTACTAGAAAATAAATGAGACTGATATTTATCTTTAGAGGAGATCCGGAGAGCAGTGGTAGTCACTTTAGGGGAATGGTTTTTCAGAATGTCTGTGGTATGTATCGAGTGATCACTCGTGAAATTGAGTAAACAAGCTACATCAATTCCACTCACCAAAATCCTCAATCTCACTGGTCAGCAACGGTCAGTAGACGAGGCAGACGAGAATCCATGAATCAGACAAGATTAATAGAAAGTAGCTGGAAACTCATGGTACGAGGCTGTCTCAAAAGGAGGTTATGTTACGCTAAATTTGGATAACCGTTTTGTAGACAATGGGACACCGGAATAAAATGAAATTACACCGAAGCTTGAGAAAGAAGTTTCTTGTTATTCGAAATGCCATTGGGATAAATAAAAATTAATTGAATATTAAACTCAGGACCACTTTAATTCGTAATAGAGGATGAATACAAAACAAACTATGGAACGGGAGAGCGGAGGTTCACAGGATAAAGCTCAGTTTCAGGCGTAGCGGACCTGAGTTCGATCCTCGGTCTACACCAATGAAAACATTTTTCATGTGCTTTTATGCAATCTCGGTGGTTCGGACTTCACCTTTAATAAATCCATGCTCACCGGCTCTCAGTGATGAGTAGGCGATTAATATTCAGCTTTAATGCTGTCTTTCGCGTGGTTCTTTTCGCTTGGATTTTAACCACATAGTCGGGCATTGGTTGAAGCAATGAGGCACTGAATCACTGAGAGGAGGTGCTGCCCTAAGTACCCCTAGTGGTCGTGCTGAACCTTACTCGGATTATCACCAGGGACTTGGGTAGAAACTGACTGTACTGGCAACAGGTTTTCCTTAGTTTCTCTGCACCCCGGCAAACGTGCTACAGTGGGGAAGACGGATGTATCCATTCGGGAGGGAAATTACAATTGCAATACAGCGACGTTTATAAAATATTAATGAAATCATACATTGGAAACTATAAAATTACAAAATAAACGATTAGGACGATTTATTATCCAGGATGGATGTGAAAAATGGATTCTTTATATGCAACAGGCAATGTATGATAGGATAATCTCTATGTTATATATCTTTAAGGCTTTACCTCGTAAATCATCAATAGTTATCCCAGCGGGGTCGAATAGTGTAAGAATTCTTATATTTAAGGGAGAACAAAGGAACCGGGACCACAAAAGAGAGAATTCATACACATCTTGGCGCAAAAAATCTGCAAGTGATATACGATGTACTCTCACCTATTTAACGGACTCTGAACCGAGGATGCCCATGTTTTATATAATAATAATAATTATTATTATTATTATTATTCTATATATTATTATTATTATTATTATTATTCGTTTATTTATTTTTTTATACCGGATATCTAAGATCCCCTAAAAGCCAACACGAAATATGAAATGTAATACACAATTGAAGAAATGCAAAAAAGAAAACACATGAGATCGGAAATCACCCGGAGTAGAATAATAAGAGAAAATATAAAGCTACAAATAAAAAGCGAGGCGCTCTACACCCACAAGGCGATTGACGCAGAGTGGAGACCCTTCCGTATCGACGCCTCAACTTTATAAGAGTTGCCGCAGAGTGGGTGTAAAGTTTCCCCTCGCTTCGTTAATTGGATGATAAAATTTTCGTTCAATACGTGGCGGCGGTCAAATAAGTGAGAGTGTGCTTGTATATTGCTCTTTTATACTATTTTTCTATCTTTAACAAAGCTTCGTTCTCTACGTGACCGTAATGTTCATTCATTTTGATCGCCGCATAGAAGAAGCTTGGTGCACCATAGACAATTGGCGTCTATGGACGATGACTAACTTTATTCGTATGGTGATAGACTTTTCACGTTATCCCTAAGAACCATAGCATCTCATATTACACGAAAACCTAAAAAGGCTTAAGGTATGTTATCGGTTATCACCAGCGTATAGTTAATATCATTTGCACAAGTCTTTCACAGTTTCTATAGATGCATAAAGAACGTTAAGATTTCTGTGTGATAAAATATAAATAATTAAGTTGGAGGAAAATACATAGAGGGACCATCCTTAAAGATTAACTTGGATCGCCCGTATTTGATTTGAAGCGTTTCCTGTAACATACGTAACAGACGCGCATCTCTCGTATGACCCGCATGATACGATGTACATTGTAATTGTACGAAACGGACCACGGAACGGACATCACAGAGAAATGCAACCACACGTGATACACACAAATACAAAATGCGAAAGTAACATTGAAAGCTGAATGCAAACGACTCTTCTAAAATTGGTCGTTTGTTTCTCAACGGTTGGACTATGATGCGATACGTTCGACGCGCTCGAATTCCTCCGCCGACCACATGGAACAGTATCGTCCAATCTCCTGTCCACCGCAAGCTTTAACGATGTTCATCCTATATGTACCTATGGGTAAACCGTTTCGTATCTATAACAGTCTCAGTTCGATCGTCCGTGAGATCGGTATCACGATTTATTACATTATACCCTTTAAGATAGTCTTTTCATGAACATCGCAGAGATTCCATATGAGTACCTGAATTTTTATATTTTGCAGTTATAATATATACCGCTATATCTATAAATTTTAGGTTACCAAACATTTTGATGAAATAATAATTATTGAAAATTGAACACGTGCGCTTATGTCAAAATCGTATAGCGCGAACGGTAGATAACTTCGTTATATATTTTTCGTCTTTGTCGATTAGATACAGTTCGAAATAAAGGACCAAAATGTTCCCTGAATTATAAAGATTCTGTACGTCTTATGAAATAGTATCGCCACCCAATATATCGAAGAGAACTCTTCGATTATCTGAATTATTGAGTTGCGTCAGCGCTTCTTTTTTACCTGGCTGTGCCTAACTCACGCCTTGCGCATCACGTACGATTGCCTATCACTTCCTCACCCTACGAAAGGGCTACCTTAACATATTAACGAGAATTGTGCTACGTGTTTTTAGTAAAAAAATTTGTAAATATATATTGTTTGTTCTTTATCGTGTACTTAACGTATACAGAGACAAGAATATTCTTTCAATTGAGGTAATTCAGCTACAATTGCGGTATGCATCGTCGTTTATTATGACATCCTACTTCTATCCCTGTAGAATACGGTACAACTTACCGAAGAAACAGCAAATGAAAACGATGGAATACAGAGTGATAAAGATGACTTTGACATCCATCCTGTCAAAAATGTAGTCATCGTTCATGGACGTGTTGCCGAAGTACATCGGAATTGTACGATTGAGATCCGTAGAATTGGCATATTCGTCCATTTCCATTTCTATTGACAGCATCCTGTAACAATTGAAGAAATATTTGTTAATATAATAATAAATTGTGTATAAACTCGATTACTAAGGTGCTCCGTATCGTGATTTTATGCTCAACGATCTAAAGTGTACGTCTTGGTCAAATTTTTATCAGAAATCTTAGATTCTAACATTTTCATTTTTCACAGCTTCATGTGTTACGAAGAAAAAATAATTGATATCAATCTTAAAGTTTTCTTTCAGCGCAGGGTCTACAAATCAATGATCGATTATCAATCTATTAATGAACACTAAACGGATCACACATACATTTTCCAGAATATTTCTGGGGTCTGTAAATGAAGAATCATTGACTGTGATTATTTATCCAGTGTTAGTTGTTAAATTATTTGCTAAAATATTCAGTTTGTTATTAGTTTTGACCGATATACCTTAATGTATATATAATACACCTCGCGATTTACATAAGCAGACATTACAGACTGATGTCCTAAACTTTGTAAGTATTCGACAGAATCGAACAAGAGCGATGTGAAAACGTTTGAAAAATCGTGCACATCCCTCGTGTAGGGTCATCAGAAAAGTTTCTGACCCTATAAAGTACCATAAGAAGGGAGAGTTCAATTCAGCTAAAGTCGATATACCCAAGAGTCGGAAATAAGAACTGGAAACAACTGTCACCGTCTCGGAATTTCCAATTCTACATAAATTTTGCTACAATATTTGATAGCACAATGTTATTCCGAACAAGTTTTCACGTGTCATATCGTATATCATTTAAAACTTTACATTGCATGTATGTTATGCATGTAAATTACATGTAAATATCGTTTTGAAATTCCAATGATTCGTAAATACGATGACTACGAATATGCTAACTACGTTCAACGTATCGTTGATATTTCTAATATAATAAAGATAATTAATAAAGTCAATTTTTCTCCATAAATACATTAAAAGACCAGAGATCATAATGTTTCCCATACGTAATCATGAGCAATAAATATATCCTAATAATGCTTATTAGGAAATCACAAAAATCACCATGACATATCTGGCGGATAAATGTTAACTACTCCGTCCCGGTAGTCGCGCGGACTCATTTCACTTTTTCTTCGATTGGTTTTCACTTGGATTTGAGTAGGATCGGACAAAAGGTTGATTTGTGTAAAAAGTCAACCTCAAACGAACTGAGTCCCAACCGTCATGTAGCAGAGACAAGATTTTGTTTAACGGTTAGTTTTACTACAAGTAACGGAGTTCCAAAGATCATATAGCAAAGCCCAAAGTTGAATTGACGGTTGGTTTAACTAGAACCAAGTAAAATTCCTACCGTTACTTATAGCAGAACAGTTGGAAACCGGTTAGTTTCAGGTTGGTTTATTGCACAAATCAACCAGTTGGAATTGGGTTGATAAAAAGTTAGACAAGTCCGCGAGGGTAGTCATAATCTATAATGTTTTGGAAAATATTAGTATGCTGCATTATTTAAACCATTGTTGACATTCAAAAAAGACATTCTTTAAAAAATATTTCTTAATACTGTAATATTATTTATTTTTGAGGATTGGAAACTATTGACGGACTGAGTCGAAGCGGCTATCTTTCCATTGTCTTGATTTCCAGTAGTACGCAATGAACATACACGGTAGCGTCTCCAAGAGACAAGCACATTAACTTTAATTTGTCGACTACGACGAGCCGTACAAGATGATCTTACTGCAGAAAAGTTGATTCAGCCACTTTTGAAAGGTTAACATGGTTGTATTAATGAATTTTAAGGGTTCTGAGTATATGTTATGCTGTAGTTAGATACATATTAGCTCGAAATATTTTGTTGACATATCAAAGATACGTTGGTTTGTGTACCCACTCTGCTTCCACGTTCTGATTGCTTTTTCTTTAACTTGTCTGCCTAAGAGAGATAAAAGAATGTAATGGTACGGTACACGGTACTGTGAAATAATAAAAATAATGAAAATGTATACAAAAATATAAAATAGTAATTCATTGTTAAATGACAGTATAAAGTGTATTTAAACATTTTGTTAGAATGTAATTCCGTGGTACTGGGAAAGAATCAACAATCAATAAGAATAAGAGACACGATAAAGTATATCGAGTAATTTTAGAATAGAATCATTGTGCTGACAATTGTCAAGAGATGTTTCGCTGTTTTTGCAAACACCAATGACAAAAAATCGAGGTGAGATCTGTAGGATGACACTAAACGCATGCCTCCCATCTTTTTGCCGCGAGGCAGTCAGGAGTTAAAAAGAGAAAGGTAATGAAAAACGACAAATTCTATTTGCAAAAGTGTATGGGGCGACAGTGCGATAATAGCCGAATGGGCAGGAAAATAGGCGAAGATGTTAAAGTCGTTGGAATAGTTTGTGGAAAGGACAGGGATGAAAGTAAATGCAAATGATGGTTTTTAGAAAGAGTGGGAGGAGACCAACATGAAAGAATTGAAAATTTATTAACAGAAGCATAAACATAAATATAGAGACAAAGTATATGGGTTTTAGGTTGATCCCGGGCAGCACAATGATGAATCACGCTTAAGATGAAACATTATACTTATTCGAGTCGATGGTAAAACCAAGGGGCGTTATACAGAGTAAAAATATGGGGAGGGAAAAAAAGGTACGAGATAGAAAGTCTGCGAGGCAGATATGTTGAAATGGTAATGGAAATAACAATAAACAAGTCGGACTATATTTGGAAGATGGAGACAGGCGGAAAAAGTGTATGTTGGAAGATAAAAGGAGGGGGAGTACAGTGAACTCCTTAGGATAATTAATGACGATAGGCAATAACGAATGGCTAAAAATTTGTTTAAGGGAGAAGCTAACAAGAATCATAAATGGAGACTCGTCCAAGTGGGGAAGTCAAGGATACCATGACCGAAATCGTGGAAGGAAGAGTGATGTTGAAGAGCGGGGCAGTAGGGCAGCTGGGGAGAATTGGGGAGAAGGAAGGAGTAAAGAGAGTAAGGGATATACAGTTGGAACAGGGTAGATAAATCCAGTTAGGGTAGAAGTACCAATTGTGCCCTCTGTACCATTTGCGACTACACCTTGTAATTTATAGCATTTGTCAGTTTTCCAAACTTTTTTAGTGAGTATATAAATGTAATTTGTCAATACTTTCTTTAAATTTGCAGCTTATACACTGAACAATGTAGCAACATAGAAGAACAAAAACGTTTTATTACTTATCTCCTTAACCGCAAAACTTTGGAAACGATAAAGGATCTCTACAATCGGTACATCTACCCTACTGCAATTATTATAAAAGAATTAAAAGTAAAAAGGAATTATGTGAGAGGTCAGTTGAAGGAAGTATGCGCGAGACTCAGATTAGTAAATAGATGGGCTCACGGAAAGAAGAAAATGGTAATGATTCGTACACTCGTGTGTCAATTAACACACGATAGTGTGACGATAAAAACAATAAATACGCGATAGATTATCCTGTTTTTGATTCGCATTCTAACGTTTTTAATCGTTTTCTATTAGAATTTTTAAATAGGAATAAGCGACCCAATAGGTTTATAAAAGATTAACAGATGTAAGAATATCAAGAGTTACGTTATGTTAGATTACAATGTAATTTATTTGTTTAAGGAAAATGTAAATAACATAATATTGTAAAATGAAATCTAATACGAAGTCGAAGGGGATGTACAAGGCTTCCACTTCTTCCATAAGTTTCTTTATAATATTTGTTATCATAACAAGTTTCTTTATGGATTAGTTGTCTAAGTTTCTTTTAAAAATTTGTCTATATGCTTAATTAATATAAATAAATTGATTTACAGTTTATAACGTAACGCAATTGATAAAATTTTCTTAATGAATTTAAAAAGTGAACACGAGTTTGCACATTAATGCCGTCTCCTTCTTCTTCATCCGGAAATATCGACCAAAATGATGTACCCCAACTCAATCCACGTTCCAAGAGCCATTTCAGCTCTTTAAATTTTGTAGCGGATCGTCAAGAATAAGAGACACAGCGAGGAAGCTATGTATATAAAAGTTTGAGGGTACGGCCTGTTAATTTTTCAACAAGTTTACCGTCGTAATCGAACATCCCGTGGCCAGGTACCGTCGTCGTTTTCCGACTTCAATTATGAAAGTCAGTAGAAATTGCAAAGAAACTTTCGTGGGCGTACCAGTTGGCATGGTGTTTAAATGAAAGACCTCATCCCGCTATCGTCTTCGACGAACCTCACGTATTATATCTCCTACCGCTGCTTGGATTGAACGTCGGCAATATCATGGGCAATATACTCTACGTTATATATTTAATATACCAATATACGTTACGTAACGAGCGTGACACCTTAGCGATTAGGCGCCATAAAAAAAAAGATAAAAATGACTCAATAACGTCCAATATTACAACTTTTATATTTTGCAAACCGTCACAACTGTATATGTTTATGGTTTTCGATCGAAACGTGAGATCAAGTGCGACGAAGTACTCGTCCGATCTAAAAATCCGCGAAAAACAAAGTAAATTTGAAAGTTATTAATAAAATGAATTATTTTTCTTAACATTGCACGCAAGTGTATCGTTTTTTTTTCATCAACCATACTTTGATTATTAATAGATTTGAAATAATTCTCGTCTATCATGCTATACGAGTATTACTTGGTTCTAACGCGAATTTTAATGCACGATTTTAAACGAACATCAAAGTGCAAAGAGAAAAACTCTTATAGTACGACAGGGAACTGAACATATGTACATAGCGATCTAGTAAGAATATCGGAAGTGCACCCGAGGCGAATCAGATTTAGCTTAAGCCGAGTGCACGGTACTCGGCTCTCGTCGATGTTACATTATCCATACGTGTCGCGTTGCGTGTAGATGAATCGAGTACCCGACCACACTCCAGTGCTGCAGCAAATCCACATACGAAAGTAAACTAACCGTACTTGAGATTTTTATGACATTTTCTTCCTTTTAGTGCTTTTTTTCGACTAAGCTGGAGTTGCTCAGCAAAACGTGGTAAATATCTTTAAATAATAATCGATTATTTATCAATAAACGACTGTTGTTACACCTTCAAAAGGATAACGATGTCTTGTAGCATTGAATTACTGTCAGGCACTAGATCGTCACCTTATGCCTATACGAATACAGAATATATTACAGTCATAAATATTATGTTCCGGACTTTGATGACTGAGCAGTAAAATACTTTGTAACGCGCGGTATAACATCCTCTCCGAACCTGGGGATGTAGTCAGGAATAAAAAGGGATCGTAACCGTGAAGATCAGAAAACGTAAAACATTATCCCTAAAAAAACCTGCAAAATATAATCAGCCATGGATACAACAATTTGCCAATAAAAAATGTATAACATATAAACTCCAGAAATGTGTAGACATATTGTATGTCCCTTAATACGTTTACACGAAAAGAAGAAAATAATAACAATATAAAGTAGTATTGCAGCGAGCCGTTTGAAAATAATTTTAATTATTGAAATAAGCAATGAATCCGCACTTGTCGAAAAATTTACGAAAATCGTAGATCAATTTGTAACCGTTACCGACGTATGCAACTGTTGCTTGTGAATAATACAACTGACGAAGAACAGAATTTACAAATAATAAATAATACAAGCATAGATATTTTATTGTTAATTAATGTTTACAAGCAATAGTTTGTTACAAATATTTCGGAACACTTAAAAAATAATGTTCCGTTGACAAAAATTTGTTGATAAATACGGACATAAATATTAATCCAATGATCGTAAAATCCTTGGTGCATCCTTCTGCAAAATTTGTTACCAGGATGATGAGGACTGCGATTGGTTGAAAATAAAACCCGATCGTTGATCTTAAGTTCTATTTTTTTATTAACCAATTAAAAATAATTGAGAATATTATTTTTAATTCTGTTTCCGTAACTATAATTTTCGGCATAGCATATCCTGTATATGGCAAATCCTTATTTCTTTTCACGTTCGATTATTTTTTTATCGGAATGTACAGAAGAAGCAACCGCAATGCTAAAAAAAAATTCTTCAATTTCATACCAATTATAGCTCAATGTTTGTGAGATCATACTCTGTTAGCGCAACATTGTTGGAAGAAATGTTATCACAGTGATTTCTTTAGATAGATAGCAAATGAATGCGAATGTATATAGCCTATGATTCATGAAGTTATACGTCAACGATTCAACACCGTCTTGTATATCAATGTGCTGATCATTTTATGACGTATGTCTACAAGTCAATTCCCTGTATACAACAAAACAAATAGAATGTCGTATCTCCTATGTAAATCGCCTGCCACGATTTCGATGAAAGATTATGTGTGCCATTTGAATGTATAGCCCGGCATCGCGTCACATGCATTTCCCTTCGATTTCACATCTCTGGGAAATTGAGTTTTCTTTCACTTTTTTTATTATGTGGTGAAACGAAAAATAAAATGGCCAAATGGAAGAAGAACGAGAAGACGAGAATGCGAGGATAAATGCCTGTTACCTTACGTTGGTGAATTCGAATGATAAAAATAAATGAATATCGTTCGTTTGGATCCGGGAGGCTGTGAAGATGATAACAACGTACAGTTGATTCGATACGTCAATTGACCTACACGATAGATCCATCTCGAAGTGGTCTTTTATCATTTCTGTCTCATTGAAAAAAAAAGTCGTTTAGCGGTAGAAATAGAATTGTCAAGAGTTATCTTACATTCCGATAATAGCGAGAAAAACGTTCTACGAGCTTGTACGCACTAGAGATCATTTTCTATTATTTTGTTGATGGTGGATGGGTCTCGTCCCTACACGTTCCATCTATATTTCTTTCGGTATCCCACTTCGCAACGAATCCAATCGTTATTCTCGTTAGGCCGGCTACTGATCCACTGGTTTCCACAAACAAAGTTAATCTCTGAAACTTTTTTTCTTATACTCTTGGCTTTGGGCAACGTTTGTGAGTTCGAATAGAAGAAAAATCTTGGTTGGATGTACAGTAACGTACGAAAACGTAAAGTTATGAGAAACGTGCTTTGATTATAATTATTTTCAATATAATACGATGTATCAGCTGGTAATACGCGCTGTAAGAAATTTTAACATTTAAAAAGTATGCCCGAGCGAGAATCCGGATATAATAATCGACGTTCAATATTTTTCTTCGAAAGTTACGACGCGACGGATGACACGAACAGTTAATGAAACTTGTCCGAAATAAAGTTTTATCGTAAAATTTCTTATTTAAAATCCGTGATTTTATTGAAAAGTATTATTCTTAAAATAAAAATTATTTTTTAAACTAGTATTTGACGATTTTCATAAGTTATTCGAGTGAAATAGAGTCCACGGACGAAAGATTTTTCCACTCCGGCGCCTAAAGAGCGATTCAAACCGTTGGGGGTTAATACGTTGCCGAACGTGGGACTTAGCGAAGCGACTGGATGAGGTTTGAATCCGTCACACGCTGGAAAAGAGCTCCTATTAGCGTAGAATTCGATTATAGATGCGTTCTCACACAGATTCAATATCCAATCATGTATTGTTGTGCACGTGCAGTCTACCAACACTATGTATATCGATGCATACATTTATTCAATAGACTTTCCGTTGGTATACGCACACTGGAATACATCATGCTTAGACATTGGATCTGTGTGCGTACGGACGAGCGTACCAACTGCATGGTTAAATCCCATGAAAGAGATCAATTTGTTGGTTTAACCAAATTAATTGACCGAAATTCATTCAGCCATGCAGGTGGTTAGAGGAAATCAGTGATTTTTTTATCCTGAAGTATTATTTTTAAATAAATTTTCAATTAATATTTCACGATCTTGGTATAGGTTCGTAAGCGATTGGAGTAAAATCGCCCTCGGTCGTGCGTTTTTTTTTCTAGTTTTACGTGTAGAGAGCGGTTCAATTCGTTGAGGATAAACTCGTTGCCGAACGTGTGACGCAGCGAGGTTACTGGATGAATATTCGACTAGTAGCACGCTGTGAAAGAGTGCTTGGGAGCACGGTATCGGTTATTGGCACATTTTCACACAGTTCCAATGTCTCAATGTATATCGTAGTGTACGTGCAGGCTACTAATACCATCACATACTTTGTTGGATGGCGATGTTCGTTCAACTTTTCGTTTGCGCGCACACTTGTTCGGAGACAATGGATCTGTTAGCGTAACTTCACGAGGGTCGCATCGTCCTTTCTTCTCTTTCTGGTGATAAACCCGTCCCGGTACAATTTCGGTCGTTACCGTCGACGGAGATTTTCAACTTCACTTTTAAGGGAAGGCGAAAGATGTGTGGGTGCGAGAAAAATTTAGTCCGAGAACTAAATACCGCTTCACGACGGAGTAAGAAAGAAACAGCTAATGCGTGTAAGTATTAAGATTTTGCCTTACCTTAAAGAAAACTCATTACAGATAAAAATACTAAAGTACCAACGCCCGTACTGTATGTACTTTTGCAGATTGCGTAATCTGCTTATACAGAGAATATCTCGTATACTAAATTTCTATCATATCCGAACCCACTTTACATATCAATCACTTCGATTGCTTGGAATTTTATTCACAGAAAATATCGTGCTTTACGATGTTCCGTTTCGCGTAAATTGTCAAATATATCATCGAGTGCTTTACGTTGAAACATATTTTGGCGCACTCTCATAGTGGATCGTATTAAGGTCAGGGTGAGCCCCTATATTCTTGTTCTTGGTAATACAGTGAGTCAGGGTAAACGACCACCAAATGTAACAAATATATCGGTGTTGTTGAAAAGCATGAAAATATATTTCAATTATTGAGAAAATATAAAAATACTGCATACGAGCAGTGGGAGATTAATAGTCAACCAGAAATCTTATTATCCTCGGATAACGTACAACTGCTTTTCCTAACCGGAGCACACTCCGTTCTCCGTTTCATCTTTGCTCCGTACCCTGTGATTAACCAATCGTGTCCGATGTTATACGTAGTACTTGCGCATCGTGCGCTACGACTGGAGTAAAAACGTCTAGGCTAAGCCAAACGCAGTCTGAAACGATAGTGGCTATGGCAGTATGCCAAGCAATAAGAGAAGAAAAGAATGCAGAAAATAAAAAAAAAAAAAGCAAACGAGAACGGCAAGCAAGAGATTAATGGTAAAATAAAAAAGGAGAATCGTGCTAGTGTCGTACATGGGATTTCGTGTCGTGTGTTTTAAAGTAATGCGTTCCGTTCCTTATTATTGACTGCCACTTAATTTGAAAAAGCTTTATAGATATTTTTAAACAAACTTCTCATTAATTAAAGAACTTTTGTTGAATACGCCCTTCCGATTCTTCAACAGTCGATATGACGAGACACTTGTAATATCATAGGTTTTAGTATTGAGAAAGATGTTTTTAAATTTAATTATAGCGGGAGAGTTATTTTTTGGCAGAAAAATTAGTCGTAGAGTTATAAGTGTACCGATCGAAATGAGTTAAATAGCGAGAAATACCAAAATTAGAATCATTTTCATAATGGTGAAAAATTACGATAATTTTAACATTTATAAAAATCTTAACTGTCATTTTTAATTAAACGCAAATAGGGGTTCATACGTCTCCGGTTTTATCTATTCTATAGGATTCAACCATTCTGTTTATAAATTATGGTAATTTTTTATAAAATATATTTTGGCGAATTTTTAAATGTGGTCGTTGAGCTCTTTCTAAATCAAAAAAAATGGCACCACTTCCCGGTTCGAACGTACCGACGCGGTAACCGCCACTCTTATGGGGAGCACCCATAATACCGCAGTCTAATACAATTTCGGGCTTTGTGACTAATAAAAGGTTAAATAAAATAACAGTTCGATTATTTCTTTTGTTGTTGTCAAATGACTGTTACGATTTCCAGTTGCATCTCTATCCATAACACCTTGTTAATCCAAAAATGTATCAAATTTATGGAATGGTGTATAAGATATTTGTGTAAATTGTATTAAAAATTTCAATTTGAAATGTAAAATTTTCTCCTGTAGTCGTATATCTCATCCGTAACGCGTACCTACGATACAATAATAACATTGAACTTTGAAATGCAATCTTAATTGCGATGGAACTCGACGATTCAACTTTTTTATCCACCTTCATAAATTATGATAATTTTTTATACTATATATTTTGGTGCAATTTTTAAATGTGGACGTTGAATACTTTGTAAATCACAAAAAATGTTACCACTTCTCGGTTCAAACGTACCGACGCGGTAATCCGCACTCTGCTCCCCATAGTACTGCAGTCTGGTACAGTTTCGGGCTTTCTGACTAATAAAAGGTTGAATAAAACAACAGTTTGGTTATTTCTTTTGTTGTGGTCAAATGACGGTTACGATTTCGAGTTGCATCTCTATCCATATCACCTTGTTAATCCAAAAATTTATCAAATTTAGGGAATTTGTCTATAAAATATTGGTGTAAATTGTATAAAAAATTTCAATTTGAAACGGAAGATTGTCTCCCGCAGTCTAGTGGCCACAAGTGTGGTATTAATGTTAGATGGTTACATACAGTACAATATGTAATAATACAAAAAAGTATTTGATAATCAAGGCAAAGAAGTTTAGTTTTCATCATTTATTAAGAATAACAAGTTGTACAACGATTGATACATTGACAACGAAAAAAAAAGGTAAGTAAAATAATTCATACATCTTTTAGACCAAATTTTAACCTGTACGTTTAGGTTATTCATAGACTCGCATACGTGTGTGATATTTATGCATTTTTGTTCAGCTAAAATTTAGTGAAAACTATGCACAGCAATCTTAACTGTTAAAAACATGAAGGCATAAATATTTCATACATCTGTTTAAACTAAACGAAAAATATATGTACCTAATGTTTTATTAACGAAACCATTAGGATATCTTGCAAATGTTGCTGATAATGTTTTGTATTCTGATATTTCAGAGATATAAAATAAGAAACCAGAAATATTCTCATAAGGACATGACTTTCAGAAATAAGCCACAGCATTTTATTTGAACCGGAATCTATTGAAAATGTGAAGCAACTGATAAAATCAAAACATGTTATGTTATTAATGTTGAAGAGCTAAGGGAAAATGGATATGTCTCATCCGTAACGCATACCTACGATACGACAATAACATTGAACTTTGAAATTGAAACTTAATTGCGACGGAACTCGACGTTTCATCTGTTTTATCTATCTTTTATCACAACGTTGTGGGCTTAGAAATACTCTGGCATAAGTAACTGAAGAAGGTTAACTGTATTTCATCAACGGAATGTCCCCGCTTCAGTCACGCGATGTTTATTCTTTAGGTTCTTTGAAACAAGGACTTTCCCTTGATGAAATGCAGTCATCCTTCTTCAATTATCTATGCCAGAGTATTTATAAATTCACATCGTTGTGACAGAAGGGAGACAAAATAGCTGAAGCGTCGAATTCCATCAAATGTTAATTTTTTCATTCAATTTCAACGTTCAATGTTATTAATGTATCGTGGGTACGCATTACGGATGAGGTACGACTATATGAAAAAACCTTACGCAGAGAGATGACTATCCTCGGTATCCATAGAGGATTAAACCACAATTATAAAGAAACTATGTCAGTTAAATCAATTAAATTTTTTAGACGAAGCAAGCTATCTTTTTTACGGAATACCGTGTAGCGTATCAAAGGGATGAAAAGAAAGTTGATGTGTGTAAAGGTAGCCGGCGACTCTTTCTGTATGTATAGTAATAGCAACTAGAGTGAAATTCTGATTTTCTTGCACCTCGCACGTTTTTCATTTTCCTACATTCGTGTCCACACTTCGTATGCTCGACAAAATGCCTGCAAGCAACTGGCGTAGCCTTCAAGTTCTACCAACTACTTTAAAAGCTCAATCTCGATTCTCCCCTGGAACACAACCCTTTTGGAAGAATAATAACAAGTGAGAACTCCACGATACGTACAGTTAGGTGTGTACATTTTTTCTTCATCCTTCCACTTGATTTCGCGGTCTATTTTGCTATTGGTCTATTTTCCAATAACCGTTGTGGTTACAGAAGAGGCGTAATACATAAATTAGACAGTTTCCATTGTAGTCATTATGCAACTTTTATTCCGTCTGTATAAATGTTTGCTTGACGAGGATTGTATGTAGTCGGTTCATCTACAAAAATATAAATTTGCTAGGTATATTGCAATGGTCTCCAGAAAAAGAATAAACGTTTATTAATCTTATCAATTATAGATAGACGTTAAATTAATATCGATGGTTATATTCTTTATCACTCTCGAAACGTTTTATTGTCTTTTAGAATTTAAATAAATTGAATCAATAGCAATTTTTATCCAGTTCACCAATTCACGTAAACGTTTATATTATTAATTAGCTCGATAATTTCTCTTTCTTAACAAATTTAATAAGTTATCATTTATTTTTTAAAGATCATCTGGCTTTTTAAAGTTTAGTTTATACGAATATAGGTGAAATTCCATGTGAATTCCAGTGACAAAGGTTTTAAATTCGATAAATTGGATGATCGCCAACAATGCGATTATATAAATGTTAACTACTTTGGTCTTCAATTATTTAAATAATAAATGAATGAAATAGTTTCTTCTCGGATGAATCTACGTAACACAGATTAATAAAACTCATCTTGCAGACGGTTTAAACGTTAATCTTCTGCAAGACACGAGTAAGCTCTCAATTGAGTATAGTTTACCCAGAAATGCATTTGATAAACAAAATACCATATTCTGCAACGTATAATTGTGGTGACTTTGAGCTTTACGAATTGGCCACAGTAATACTAAACACTCGCTGACTTTTACTAAGAATTTTAAGAAAATATCAACAGGAACAAAAACATTTATTATAGAAAATTTATAGAGACAACGAATCTTCATTGAAAGAGATTCATCGTGTTTGCGTTCGGCTTTTGACACACGGACAACGATCGTTGTAATTTAAACGTACGGAAAGAGTCGTGAAGCTTGAGCTGCAAGGGCTGTGCGAGGAAACAGAACATCGGAATATAACGCAAAACTTTGAATTCCCCCGTCGTCGTCATCGGAGCAGATGATGAAGAGGATAGCTTCCACTGAGTGGCAAATATTAACACAACGCGACTATATACTAATTTACCGTCGCAAGCAGTGTTACCGATGCATCTCTGTGGCCATTATTTTATATTTCACAGGGCGCTGCGTTGAATATGATAAACTATAGTTATTGCCGTAATAAGATTACTTGTGAACATCCGCATAAACAGTCAGTTGAGTTTCGACTACGCTGCTTTTAATTTACAGAAACATACAAAATTTCAATCTGAAATTACACTACCAGAACAACCGAATAGAAAATTATTGTTACCCTAACTTCAATTGTAGTTCTTCTACCAACCTGAATAGAAATATGACGGCACGGGGTCTACACGATGGCGTCACGAAGCGGCCGAATGTGATGATACAATGGAGTCATGTACGTCCGCACATGACTGCTCTCGTGCCGTCACGACGCTCCGACAACACGGCGTGTCAACACTGTTTATGCATGGTTACAGCATGTTGTAGGGCCTCACGAGTTGCTGAAACCGTATGAGCACGGTATTGACACGGTGTACTGTTAAAAAGTTGTGCCATTACAGTGTCGTTCTGACGCGGACGTACATGATGACATTCTGTTGGCAGCTGTCACACGGCGCGATTTTCTTACTGGGAATATACGATAATAATTGTGTCAAAAACAACAATAGCATGTAACCATAGTAACTCATTTGTAGTATCAGCTATGTTGTTATATTCAAAGTATCGAAAGCATTACTCTGCGTGTAAAGCCGAGGTGCAATCATGATAACTCAAACGTTATAATTGCTGTCACAATACAATGATAACTGTCATAAAGGAAATAAAATAAAAATTAAACCACATTGCGTAGCAGTGACGGGACAATGCAATGTTGTGGCAACACTCGTGAATATAAATACAATATAATGTGATCCATTTTAGTAAAATATCCAAGTTGACCACTGAAAGAAACTTATTAGGCAATTTTCGAAATACGTATTGCCGTATTATCAATACAATTGAAGCAACACGACTCGTTTTGGTCTCAAATGAAATATTTTCCGCTAAACCATCTAATTTTACCTGAAAAACAGTTTAAAAAACGCTATTATTTCATCAATATAACGGGAATCTCTAAATAATGTCGAATATAAGAATCTTGTAGCGCCTTCCCGTTCAGTCGGTAAGTTAGGTAAATAATTTGGTGGAAAGTGTTCCAAGCCAGCATTGGGAAAGCGCTGATCTTCGAATCGTTACCAATACTGGCACAACACAGAACACACTCCATCAGTGCCCAAACAGTTAACTAACTACTTGGTTAGCGTAGGATACGGATACAGGTAACTATCGAACCGAATCGGAACAACAGTTGAACTGACCCATTCCGATATACATTATTGGGTAGTTATTATATAGTTTGTATCGCAATTTGCGTTTCAATTTTATATCCAAAGCCCGTGCAGAAAAAAGTTGTCCGGGATAGAGTCCAGGATGAAGTTCGAGCAGTCCAGGATGAACAATATGGGATTTGATCCGATCACGGACTTCATCCTGGACTTCATTCCGGACTATATTTTTCTAACGTTTTGACAAAATCAATGTTTTATTTACTTTCTGTTTTTCGCAGAAATTATGCTGGAAAGCGTCGCGTGAATCATAAGAATATTTTGAGAGTAGCGTGAATAATGAGAACACTATAATCTAGCATTCGCAGTTTACTATCTGGATTCAGAATCGCATGTGGTTTCGCTTTGTAGGGTTCGTGCACGATACGGCCTTTACTATATAGTACACCATGAGAACATGATGCAGTTAAGGCCACCGGATTAGTCATGTCAGACAAACGTGAGGAAAGCCCTCCGTGATAGCGATCACGAGAGTCTTTAGGACAATGTGACAAAGGTCTCGAAGTGTCTTCCTCTTACTACTTTGCAGTACCATGAAGTCCTATCTTTCTCACACTCACAAGTGTGTAACGTCACCTACTTTAAATACATTTCAAATTTCTTTGCTAGAACGCTTATAACTTGTTACTATACATTAGTTTCGATAATTGCCGAAGCTTTCCTATATCACACGATATATTTAATTTTATTAACTATAAGAAAAATCAAGCTAGACTGTCAATTAGACTGAGACAGGCGTGTTATGGATTTTAGATGATTATTCATATGACACGGAACGAAATTATTGATTGGTACAACCAATTTTCAAGGTCAAATACGCTCCAGTTAACTACATTTTTGACACCACCAACAAATTTATTGACGCTACCAACTAATCTGTTGACACATCCAACTAATTAGTTGGCTACCAACTGATGTGTTGGTCCGTTCAAATTAATAATCTGAAGCGTATTTAATTAAGCAACTGCTTAATTGGTATCGCTTGGTTGGTAGCAACAACTGAACCATTTTCTTCGTGGAGTTCGAACGTATAGACGAAGATTAAACATCAAAGGAATAACTTACATTTAATTTTTTGAATCACCATTTCAATACGATGCGAACATAAAATGGGAACCTCGCTATACAAGATAGACTCCGCTGCTACAATATCATGTGACATAATTATATAAAAATATATTTTATTATTTTTAATTAAAGTTCCATTGGAAAACGTCGTAAAATTTCATGTACGACGAAGTGGTTTATACCAACTGTCCCATTTTCAGTGGAAGGAAAGATAAACATTGATTCGAAATGCACGAAAATATCCACAAGAATTATATAAATACTACGTTTGCTGAAATCGAACATTGTCCAAATACTATTTAGGAGTCGATACTAAAAGTTTCACACAAAATAGGAAATAAAATATAGTAGTTTCAAGGCAGCTCGCCAAATATCAGTTGAACTCGATCCATATAACGAAACTTCCAGTACCGCAAACTCTTACAAATAAATTTATTCGCACTCTTTGTAGCCAGCAATATATGGTGTAAGCTTGCATTGCACTCTAGTTGCTACAAAACGATTACACGTCCAAGGGTATGCTGATGCGGCCGACGTGTATACTCAGGAGACGACGGTGCACAGAGAAAGATCGATTGTTTAAGCCCAGGATATATCTATATGTTCTATGCATCTATCTATGGTGTGTGTTACCCGCAGAGACAATGCGGTTGGGATGAAGTATTCTTGCGATTATTCTGGCGCTCGGACGTTAGAGAAAAAAGAGTGAACAAATTGTTGAACGAAGATAATAGAGAATGAACGAGATTGTAAGAAATCAAAGTGAAAACTGAATCTGAATAATAAAAGACATATGCACCTTTTTCATTAATGACAATTGAAACGATCAATTATGAAGAATTTCAAACGTTTAATCGGTACAAGAATTTTTTGTTTGTTTATTTGTTTATCATTTAACGAATATAATCACGAATTACGAAGACTGAAGTAACATTATTATTATTAGGATGGTTGGCTATAAATTCTGTAATTCTTTATCTATGAGATTGAACTAACTTAGAACTGTCATAAAAAAACAAAATTTTCAATTATTTATGAACAGAGCCTCATTCTCTAATGTAAAATGTTATAAAATATAAAATCTTTTTGGTATAAATTGGTGAAGAGAAACGATGTACGTTTTATCACGAAAACGAAGGTCGGAATATGCCAGCCAATTGAGAAAATTTGAACATTTCCTTAAAAACTGAATTGTTTATTCACATCGTGATAAAATAAAATGATTTAACAAAAAAGTATATGTTTATATCATTTGAATAAATGCAAAAAAATAAATGTTACATTGCATTTGAAATAAACGTTACAATAAATATAAAATTGAACAATAATATCTGTTGAAAATTAAATCAATGTAATTTTCTTATTTCGCTATTTCCACGAAAATCCGTATTTGCCACAAAATGACAACGCTGATATTATCGATAAAACATGTTGCAGTAGCATTATCTCGATTATCAATTACCTGTCAAGTATTCTTACGTAGAACCAATACATATGAACATTTTAACTACTTGCAGAGTTAGGATCCACATTTAATGCTACGCTGCACTACACGCTAAATGAAAATTTTGATTGTTCCAACAATTGCTAATCTGTATATCAGAGCGTAACGTACCACAAGCGTTAGTTATTTAATGTTAATCACCGAAAGAACGCTAGTTACTGTACTACTTTAACAAAAGTGTCGAAAATGTTTACATCGAAATTTTCATAATTGTTTGAACAGTGGCCAAGTGGCTTTTCAAACGATCGATACTCACTTTGAATGAACCACTTAATTCAATGTGGAACAGTGGTATGCAAATTTCATTAAAGTACTGAGGAAATTTAGAAAATTACTTTATGTACAGCCCGGTGAACACGACACAACCATTTTAACGAGATTGGTGTAATATTTAAGGACTTTTCTTAGCAATTTTCAATAAAAGTATCCAAAAACAAATGCTTTATTTTAACATATTCAATGAAGCGTATGTTAAAAATCTGATCAACTGCCGTAATGTACCACCACTTAAGTTGAACTTGATATTGTATAGTTTAAAACATCCTTAATTTATAGTTAATTCCCGAAGAATGTAAGTATGAAGCCGGTATGGATTTCAATTCCTTCAAATTGCAGCCAGACACCAATGTAAATCTACGTATTTGAAATATTTACGTATCGCGAAATCGTGAATTTTACAATTATTTAAAAATTAAATAATACATTTCTTTGTGATAAAAAAATGGATTTACTTTTCGTATATCATCCTCAATAGAATTGAATATATCATTGCTTCAAACGAAAAAAGGGCTCTGGTAATCAATTATAAAGGGGATGTCCCTACGAATTAAATACTCAACATTATTTACTTCATTGAGGTACTAAAATTTTATTGCGAGTGCCCATTTTTTGTGAGAATCAACGGTAAATTATTTGCAATTGTACTCGGTAGCGGAAGCAAAAAAATTCGTTTGGTTCACACGCAGTTATCGATTTAAATCGTTTCTTTTTTTTTTGTATATTTATTGCCTGTACGTATATATATATATACGTATATATGTATGTACGTCGTGAGAATCGTTGTTTGAACGACGTCCGTGACGAATGTCAATTGACACTGAAGCATTTATTTCAACGAAGGCTCTTGACTGAGGCGACAGGATTACATCGCTTGTCGCCCACCAGAACAAGGTACACTTGCTCTTGTCGAGCCCTATCAACGACTTGATTTATTATTGACAAACCCTCGCAGCTTATACTTCCACACTCAGCATAGATTCTGATGAATCTGCAATAAATCGTATGTGCTAACGGTGCTATACCAACTGTTGTATCCATATACATACTTTACCAGTATAAAAAATTGTTATGGTCCTGCACTTAGCACCCTTACATCGTGCTGTATGCCAGATTGATAATGGCTTAACCCTTTATAAGTCACACCGCCCGAAACCGACCCAGAATGGGACTATGAAGAGCTGAGTGGGGGTAACGCGTTCTTATGGTAGAGGAGTGAGGATATTCTTGTCACTTATAAAGGGTCAAGGTAGTGGACCCAATTTTTCACGGTTTAAAACCGAATCGCGATACTCAGGATAGTTAGTGAAATATTTTAAGGACAAATTAAAGATATTCCGCATATTCATGTAAAAAAGTACTCGAATTTACCCAATTCATGTTTAAATTGTCAATGAAAATCTATTGTAAAAAGTTCATAAGAAGATGATCTCGTTATTATATTCATAGTATCAAAGTCCATAGCCGGTTGAGTTTAGTGTCAAAAGTGACATAAGAAGATGGGCGCTGAAGTGCCTGTATAATTTTAGCTCTACATATGCAAGATAGCAGCACCGCAGATTGTCGTGCGCTAGATCGCGCGTGTAGGAACATCGAGAAAGTCGGGTTCAAATGGCCCTCAGATTATAAATTAAAAACCTCTCTTGACCTTTCTTGATCTCAGATTAATAGTCATTATGGAGGTTTATAAGAGATTTGAAATTTTGTCCAAATTCTTGACACAGCTGCGAGAAATGTAATAAAAATATCTCGTCGTCGCCACTGTTAAGAATTCAGTAGACATTTTAAACTTCCTAAACACCACCGTAACGTCCATTAATCTGTGATTCAAAGAGGGTCGAAGGAGGTTCGAAATTGATAATATAAATGTACTATCAGGAACGGCCGGGGCCCTACCACCCCTTAATGACTCTCCGCCCCCCAGCCCCGATTATTCCAAGTCCTCTTACGAGCTCCTCCCAAGTCTTTATTATTCTAAGCTCCATATATATCAACTCCCGATCCGAATTATTAGAATAATTTAACTTAGAGGTCTCCTCGGATCGCCCCTGCACCCTCAAGGATAGAGGTTTCAATAATAGGGCCGGAGAAAAGGTGTCAATGATAGGGAACGGTAGATACGAGAGAGCGTAGCGACCGATCCGTACTTGCAACCCTAATCTATTATAAAAAAGCCATATAATACAACATCAGAATGGGAATTTACGATATTGTAGCTCTGACTACAGTGATCTCATAAAAAGTTCCGAAATAGGGACATTTGAAGGAATTGAGAGCTCAACCGTATTTGTTACTCGCTCGAAACTATGGCAAAGAAGTGCTTTGTAATATGTCTGTCGAGATTACTTGGCACTGAAGGTTATCATTTATATTAAGTTAGGGATATATGTATCGGACCCTTAAAAGAACTTCCTTCCCATACATCAGACATTTTTAAAGAGCTACCGTATACTACCGAAGCAAACTCTCCGAAACTTACACTGATGGTTACAAGTTGTTTTACGATAAAAATGAGACATAGACAAAAATCGTATCTACTTCCGTTACCAGGTTACGCTACGCATGATTGTAACCCCTGCACGTTTTGCTTTCGTACGCGTATTAAATTGGTGACGCATATATGTATTGTATATATAATTGTAATTTCAACCGGATCTAGCAATCCTATTGTCGCTAGCGGTCCGACAGGAAATGTGTTATTTTCATAATAATCAGCATTAACATAATAATAAATTAATGGACATTAAACGTTTCAAACCATTACATCAATTTCAGCAATTCTCTGAACCGTGCTAATGGTCATTACGATCCAAATAGCTCATACCATATAGGAAAAAACATAATAATAAATTAATGGATATTAAACGCTTCAAACCATATCAATCTAGCAATTCTCTGAATCGTGCTAATACTCATTTCGATCTAGACAGCTCGAATTATGTAGTAAAAAGATTATTATGCGGTATGTCGCTCAAATCATTATTTATACGTGTATGTGACGTTAAAATCTCGTTATTTATCGGGCTGCCCATGATTATATGTTTATTAGATACATTTGAGCGTTTGGCACAGTTCAAAAGTCTTCCATTAATGTTTGTACCAAAAATAATCTCTGCTACGATTTAAATCTGGAAAACAACTCTGCTATTAGCAGGAAAAAAAATCTATTCCACGAAATAACTTTACCATTGTTACGGTTTCACCTGGACATCACGGCCATAATACGACTCTACCATCTACCATTTTCTACCAGCTTATAGCACTGCCACTGAACAACTCTCGGGAGTTCGACTGAACGTAAGTGTCCCAGGATGAAACAGGGATCGGGAGAGAGATAGTGCTATTGGAGTTCCAAAGGGAACAAGAGATAACAACAACCTGTTTTGCTTGGGAATTCTTACAATCAGGCTTGTAGAGACAGAATGCCAGTTCGTGGCAAAGATTTAAACCGGTGAACATGTATTATGGTGGGAATGTCTCCCCGGGGAGTCGTTAATGAAGGTAAAAAGTCCCAGTAACCACAACCATGAACCGGTAGCCGGACTCGCAATGTTTGACTATAACGAATATATATTTTCCGGTTGTTTTAAAGCATCGGGTGGTTGGGCACCGGTTACTGATTCGTTACAGAAACTTTTACCTTATGATAGAGTTATTTCGTGGTAGAGATATATATTTTTCGCATATGGTAGATAAGTTTTCTGAATTTTTTAAAATTATCAGCAGCGCAATAGAGTTGTCTCATGGTAGAGTTGTTATGGGGTAAAGATTTATTCCGAAATTAAATCGTGGTGGAGTTATCGTTTGGTAGCTAAGTTAATAGGGTCGTTACAAATGTGCGATAAATAATTATGTCCTTATTATTCTAGAAAGGATCTTACCCGGAAGAAATCTTTTACGTTTTACTCACAATCCGTAAAAAAATATACAAACAAGGTGAAAAAAGGATGTGGTAGAACGAATGACGTAACTTAGGATATGCGATAAAGGGACTTTGGAGAATCGCACCGTGTGTATCAAAAAGAATGTGTAGTCATCTCAGCCTTTTTTTTTCTACACGGATGTTGCATAAAAGTTGGTAAAGTGTCACTCGACAAAGATTCTTAGATGGCAATGTGACACTTTACCATTTTATACATCGTGTACTTCAGTCCCGACAGTACAACGCGTCTCACCCTCAATTTCATCGAGCCTGCTTCTGTTTTTTTCTCACACTTTTACCCTGTGCCCTTCGTTCTTATTCCCATCTTCGAAAATCCCTTGGAGCGTATAGTGTTGGAGGGTGAGAGTTATAGAGAGAGAAAGAGAAAGAGAGAGAAAGTCAAAAAGTTCTCCACCGCGTTCACTTAAATTCCCTACCGGACCGTCGAACGACGACGCGCCTTTTCTTTTCTCCGTTCCGGTTTGTTCGACCGCATAGTACTTTTTTCTTCAAATACCACCAGACTACAGGCCGAAAAGCTTTTAACTTGTTCTTTTTAACAAAAAACTCAATAGAAAAGAGGATTCCCTCACCTATACACCACGGATCTCACACATATTTTTGCTTCCCATTCGACCGGAAATACGTCTACCTACATAGCTCAAGGCAATAAATACGAGCATGTATGTGTGTATATAGTGTAGATGTCTCTTTGCAGTAGTGATTTATACACGGAAAAGTAGTATATCCAAAGATTTATGTATGATATATAGGCAAGATGTACTCGAGATATATACAAGATACATACGAGATGTATACGACATATATTACGAAACATAGAATTGTTTGCCACAAAATATATAATATACATCTGAGATATATCTTTTAAGATATATTCAGTATATATATAATATATATATATATATATATATATATATATATAAAGGGTATCGAACTTTTTATCGTTACATATAATTATATATACTGTATGTAACTCGACATTAACTGTACAGTAACTGTACATTATTCCCATGGGGTTTACGCGGCTGTTCTGTTCTCCTGCAGGAATTGCGAATTCGTGTCTCTCCATAACGAGCCAGATAGCTAATCACACCAATTGGGAAAACCTTGTCCAACTTTGAAATTCGTTCAAGACCGAGTCTACTCGAAATCGCGTCTAATCTATCCCGTCACCCCTAAAGCATCGTCCTACGGTTTCCTTTTAATTGTAACCTATCGATGAAAATTTTCGTTAAAATCGTTGGCAACCCATACAAATGCTGACATTCTCCAAAAAACTTTACGGTAATGTGAGTTTATGATAATCAAGGGTTATGATAATGTGATAGCTTTTATGATAATCAAGGGTTCGTTATTGAAAGGATTTGTAATTATTTTTACATTTTTATCAGCTTTCTTATTCAAGGTACATGCTTACCGAAATAACAAGTACTTGACAAAAATATATACAAAGTAGGACGTTGCATGTTGCTTCCTCATTATTTTCCACCTTTCATATCGAAGCCATTTTTACGCGGAAGTGTGTTGATTATCTTTGCGTTCTTCTTAAGGAAAGCTTTGTGAAAGGTGAAAAATAATGAGGAAGCAACAGCTAACGTCCTACCATGTATCGTTGTTTGAAAAAAATTATAGAATCTGAAGCTTGACATTAAAAAGATTAAAAATGCACTAAAATCTCACATGTAGTCGGATACTGGGTTGCAGTTAAAATTCATTGGTTCGTATATGAATATACGAACATCATCGATTTGTTTCGTAGCGTAGGATCTTCTCCGTCTTTTACGATCCTCTCCTAAATAATTTTCCCATAAGAAGGATACACTTTTTACATATTTTTCATACACAGAGATAAAAAATCGCTTGAATCAACCACATGTTAATCCTGATCAGTTAATATATTTGCTGATACATTAATTTTAACGTTTCTCTTGTTTAATAACACATGGTGTAATACGAATTATCCTCAACGGCTATTATTTAAGGTAGTCCTTGTGTTAATGAACGTAGTAGAGAATCGTATGAATTTTTAATATGTTGATCTTTTTTTTTTTATGTACCTTAACGATCATTTCAGGGAGTTAAATATCCCGATTTTAATACAGCTAGTATACAGAACATTATTTCCGTCTAGATATTACCCGATAAATCATATAGAAAAATAGTAATGAATTACACAATAAAATACTTATTTTATTCCCTAGATTTCAAACTTTCCCATGATCATTGAAAAAGTAGGATAATTGGATGTTTGAAGGAATTTGAACTAACCGCACGTTAGATCAACCAAGCATTTCTTTCGATCGATCGAATATTTTGGTCGCCACTCGTAATTGAGAAAATTTTAACGATTTCTTTTATCCTCGGTATAAATATGAATAAATTATCCATGAAGTTTGAAGACTTTTGTAAAAGTGACACAATCTTTTTCTCATTTATTCTGTCTTCTTTCTGTCCTTCTTTCAGGTGTTCTTTATACTTTGTTTTTCTTTTCGTTTAAACTTTTTCTTGGAGTCTACTCGCAAGTGGGCCTAGTCCACAGCTGACAAGTTCCGTTGTGGTTAGGCTCGGAACTTGCGATCAGAAGAAACCGCGCAAACGAAACCAGTAAAAAGTGGCAACTTCTATATGTTACAACGGCTGTATGCGGTTTAGAATTTTTTAGAGAATCGTGCTCTTCTCCTCGTACTTTCTCACTGCCTTCGTTGAAACCGTATTCATATATAGATACATGTGTCGATCTAACTTGCGGTCGAGCTTAAGTTGCTTCTGAAAACTCCGGCATGCTCCACCGCAAGCGCTACGAGATTTAATTTAAAGATCGTTAAATATTCACTTTACGAAGGGAATGGAAATGTTAAGGTTCATTGGATTCCTCGAAGCATTGGCCGACAGACAACTATAACGTCTGAAAAGTGTGGTTTTGCAATCGATAATGAACAGCTGCTCGAGCATTCAAAAAGAGTTAACATAGATATATACTATTTGTGAATCTCTTCTTTATGCTATGCATGATTATAAGGATTTTATAACCTCCCGAATCGAGTTTTCTTACCCTTCGTTTGCCCTCCGTAAACCGCAAATCCTTTGTACATGTGGATGCCGACGTTGGGTTTCATCCTCTGTGCAATCTATGGAAAGCGTATACGAAGAGTCAACCGATTCTTCAGACCTACGATAAAACCGCTGTGACACTCCATAAACCTTTTGCGATTTTGTAATCATATCCACAGAGTTTCGTATAACCTACTGTGCCCTAACTGCGTAGACCCGAATCGCCTTACCCTCTGTATGGCGTACATAAGCTTCGGGAAAACTAAAAAAAATTATTAAAAACCAGGCACCTCGATGAAGAGGTCAGGCTCATCCAAGCGGTTACCGCACTAACAAGGAAGTATAGTTTGGTGTCTCCCTCCGATTTTGATGAAACTCACGTATGTTGTAGAGCATCGAAAACTAAAAGACACGTATTTTTTTTATTGGCGGAAAAATATTTCTAAGGAGTGAAATCGCCCTTCAAAGTTAGGGGTGATTATGCAGTTTCACTCCTGCAAATGAATTTTTTTCTTCAACTTCAAGTGGAATTTTTATTGTCTTCATTCTTTATTCGTCCTAGGGCGATTTCACCCTTCAAAGTACAGCCCGCATCCGAGATGATTTGATTACGCCGATAACCGCTACATGCGCATATCAATAGCGCAGCCAGTCCTGTTGGTATAAACGTAAAATTAAAAAATAAAAATTTGATAATGTCAGATAGTCGCTTGCAGAATTATAATGTTATATCCCACGTCCCTCAAAAATCGTACTGGAGGGGGGGGGGGGTCGGATCAGGCTGTTTACAAACTGTGTAAAAATTTTCATTTCAAAATGGCTGATCAAAATTTTCAATTGTTGTATTTTCATTTCAAATTGACAACTAGCGTGAACTGAAAAAAAAACTTTTTGTACTAATTTCCATGCAGATCAAATAAAGTTTTTATTTAACAAATCACCATTTTCTACTTAACGCTTTTCAGTACAAAAAATGTTTACTCTAAATTTGCAATCAGTACCCTTAAAAAGTTCTGAGTACTAATTTGCATACAGATCGTGTAAAGTTTTTATTTGGCAGGCAGCAATTTTGAAACCGAAAGTTTCTGGTTGTATCAGCTGGACTTTAGATTCTGAATCAAATACACTTTACTGAAAATTTACATCTATGCCAGATAGAGAGAGAGAGAGGTCGTATTAAGTCAGCCATTTTGAATTTGGACTATTTGACTCTAGAATGGGTTTGAGCTATCCCAAAAATCTTTATGCCTTCTCCCGTCTCATGACTTCGTCAGTGATAGCATCGATGCAGCTATTTATATAAAAAGTCAATGAAATTCATGTAGACGTTGGGTCTAGTGGGTAGCGTGCTTGTCGTTAGGTAATTATGTAAATCGATAGTTCGTGCAGGTCATAGGTTTGAATCACGTAAACATAGCTTCTCGCAGAACGTTACGAAAAAAATCGCAACTATGGACGATATACTTTGTATTTTCAATATTAATAAAATAATATTATTAATATTACGCTGTATCAACCAATTGTAAAAGTTACTTCCCGAAATTTATTATTGATTTGCATATTGATTCTACTGAATGTTACACTGTTAAAAATACGGTGTTAAGATTAACCCTCGCACGGTGTTCATACGAGTCCACACTGACGTTATATTGTAACACAATCGTTTGTGTGAATTTAACACCGTGAAAATTATTCAAATTAACACTAAATGGGTCAACTCTGATCAAAAGTTCGTACTGAATTTTCACCAGTGTACAGGCGTTTCGAAAGTGTATCCGCAGTATGGTCAACGGAGGGTGTAGAGTTTCTGTTGGAGTTTGTACGGATAGTAAATACGAGTCTTTTAGATCCTACGCGATAATCCGTAAACTCTTGTTTTTCTCTTGTTTCTTCTCTTTTGATAGTCCGGTAAGGTTCAAATTTGTATTTAGTTTCTATCGACGCAATTATCGCAGGCATTTAAGGTTCAACGGAGGATCAGAAATATCACCTCTGACTCGATTCTGTGAAACAACTCTCGGTGGAATTTGTTTTTCAGTTTGACGCAATATAAACGGAAATCTTTTTACGAGGTACAATTTACGATCGCGGTCGGAGTCGTATTATAAATGAGGGATGAATTGACAATATAAACTTTGAATATAAAATTAGACTTTCAACGATTATTCTGCACAAAGATCGCTTCAATTCAATCCGCAGCTGCGACGCTGAACAAGAACAAATAGGAAAACACAATAAAATGATAATATTTCTTAATTTGAGGTCGTCCTTTCATAAGAATGAGTGCGAGATGGATACCTTTAATCTGATATATGTTAAATATATGGTAATGAGGGACAAATGTACGAAAAAACAGTTAAGGTTATCAACACTTTACAAAAAGTAAGTGATGTTCATTGTCAAGAGTTTTAACCTAGTCACATACATATGTTAAATACTATCTACCGCGCTTTCAACGAAAAATAAATAAATAATTGAAAACAATGTATTCATGAGTGCAACGTCATATTTTATATTATAATTATTGAAATAACGCAATATGATTATTTTTAATTATTTCATGATGAATTGTTTGTTATTTTCACTAAGTACTGCGAAAGAACTGCCTTGAACAGTCAGTCGTAGCTCAGTTCGATAAAAATATTTCCCCATTTTCAGGTCACAACGATGGACCAAATTAACTTTGTAATTTCTTATTCTATTCGTAAATACGAGTATGAGTCTTCCGTCTCCGAGTGTAGTAATTTTTATTTCAAGCTATTACGTAAAATATGCCCTCGCTTTTACAGCTAATTATTCTTTTCACTACATTTTTAATTGAAAATCCACTCTGTTACTCTTGAACAAGAGCTCGGAACGGTGTTTCTATATTTGGATCAGAAAGAATCTTATAATTCAGATAATAAGACAGTGCGTGATCAATTTTGTTCATCGTGCACTTTACGAAATGTGAACAATGGACAAATATTTTAATCAATAAACTGAGATAAAAAAAACCATTGTTTCATATGTTGAAATACTTTTGTTCCTTTCATCTTCTTCACGTAGTTTTTTTTTCAGCAACGCAGCATTCGTTTTCCGCCGCAGCTTTATTTTGATAATTTTCAAGTGATAAGATCTTCTTGGGCTAAGATACGTTTTGCAGAAATTCGAAGAGATCGAAGGAAATTAAAGAGGGAAAGGATGCCCGAAGCGTTCTGTCATTTCTATAGAACAAATAGAAAAGAGATGAGAGACGACAGAGGAAAGAGAAAATAGGAAGAATGAATGGAGAGGAGAGAAGGTACGGGATACGCGCTTTTCGATTATCAATTGCATTATTTCCCTATAACAGGAAATCGTAAATTATAGTTACAAGTTTGAAAGAGGAATACACAGGAATTATAATAACCGAAAGAGTGAAAAATAAATGTCGTATTATTTGCCGCTTTCCTTTCAGCACATAAAAAATATGTTTTCTTGTTCCAAATAACTCCTGTGTGCATCCTCCTCAAGCCTTTAACACGTTCACGCCGGGGCCGATTTTCATTTGTTTTGCTGTGAGGCGGCGCTCAAATTAATGCCGCGCTTAATTGTAATAAAAAATAAATGTTTTTGATGAAAATACGTTAAATCAGGTGGCGCGTATCACCGGTGGTACGCGCCGCCTGATGAGACAATCTAGTGCGGGCCACCGGTGGCCCGGGCCGCCCGATGAGACAGTCTAGCGTGGGCCACCGGTGGCCCGCGCCGGCGTGAACATGTTGATAGTTCTTCTGGTACGCTAAAGTCACAAACCCTTGAGACTAAATTATTCCTTTAAGGTAGTTCTGCTGGTAAGCTAAAGTCATAGACCCTTGAAGTATTTATTATTTCGTTAAGACAGTTCTGCTGGTAAACTAAAGTCATAGACCCTTAAAGACTATATTATTCAATATCAAGTGTGTCCTGAATGATATAATAATATAAGCACGAATAATTAGAAGCTGTAACTGTAGCGCATTTATATCGTGTCGCTGAATTGTTGAACAATTTATAATTATTAATGTTGATTTGACTCTGTTCAAGTTATAATTATTATTAGATCGACAAACTATTCAACAAAGTGACAACGTCGACAAACGCCCATCGTTCGTACGACTGCGCTATCCGCGAAACGTGATTGCTCGATTGCTGGCACGGCGTTCTAAAATTAGTCGTTTGTCTGCGATACACGTGTTGATATGTGAGGTTATGTTTTTGTTCTATCCGAGAAAAAAGTATGCATACAGAAGCTGTCACTAAGGAGAATCACAATGTAAAGTCTCGATATAGAAAACCAATATATATTTGGTAATAATATGTTTCGAAAATATATAAAGTATATCGTTTAATTCGAAATTTTCTCACCCGAATATATTATATGTCATGTGTAGAAAATTTATTGTTGCATATCTTTTTTTTCGTGATGAATTATTATATAAAATTCCAATCATTGTCTCCCGACGCCAGAAGAAGGAGTGTTAGGCATTTGTATGTATAGTATATACTATATATATTATTCTTTGATATTTTTTGAGGTTATACATCGTTCATTAGTATAATAACACACGTAATACGTATAGCGTGATTCAGTCGGACGTCTGCTACAACGCGCTGTTGCCAAACTCCTTCGCCATTTTTATAACACGTAACGCATACGTCAATCTGATCTAGTCCCGTGTCTGTTAACGCGAAGCAACTCCTCCGAATGTCCCATGACATCCCCTTTTTTCAACAGGAAATATCCGTAATGTCTAACGATCGCGTGATACATTTTCTATTTTATTAATCTCGTTTCGAAGTTTACAAACAATTGACCCAAAGTCGCAATTTGATTCTTCTCTCATAGAATCTCATACCAAAATGACGTTTTTTGGTCATTTTATTTATCTTTCCAATAGGTCGTGACCGAACTTGAAATTTCGCTAGCATCTCCGTAATTATTCAAAATTGAGTATATAAATAATTGAGGTACCACAGTTCAAAACGTTTTTACGGCAGAACAAGCTTAAGTGGCATTAGTGATAATACAACTAAATTTGAGCACCGCGACACTTTAAAACGTGAGCTTCAGCGGGTGTGTCAGTCTTTGGTCATGTTTAAATAAAAAAATAAAATATCTGGCATTTTCATGCATCGATACTTTCACACGATCCTTGGGGATTAAACATTTTTTCTAAATTATTCTAACGTATCTCTTGATGTAGGATTCGGTCTAGGGATAAACGCTAACGCTATCCCGAGCGTAAAAAAATGGGAATGTCTGTTGTATATACTCGTAAGCGAATACGACGAGAAAGAGATTATAATAACGTGGAGAGTATCAGGAGATATAAGGTAGGAGGGAGCAAACAAAATACGGAAAATATGCGGAACAGCAAAATGAAAAATAAACACAAAAGAGGAAAGGAAGCGCATAAGGGCGACGGCTTAACGCGATGTGCTATACATTTCTGTCGGTATCTTTTCCTCCGCGATTGCCAATGGTGCTATCCCACTTACACTTACAGCGGCTCAGTCGGTATAGTACATCACCTTAAGAGAAGAAAGTGAAAAATTGAAGGCGGAAACTAAATGAAGCAGAAGGGAGCACAAAGGTAAGACAGAGGGTGAAACGAGCAGTAAGGGCGGAGAAGAAAGTACGGTAAGTGAAGTAGGAAGATAGGGGCCAGGATCCTCTAAAAATTACCACAAAAAATTTCTCAAGCATAAAGGTATCGCAGTTATAACAGACGGCCGAAACTCCATAAACCCCCCCCCCCCTCATTCAATAATTTATTATAACTATTAAGTAATTTTTTTCCATCTTTATCTATGTCAAATACGTTGATAAAAGAAAATATTTGTCAACGTAAAAAGGTAACTCTCGTTGGACCGAGCCATAATTTTTTCAACAACAAAAAGTATTTGATGTACTCGGTAACCTCGATCAAGATTGGAATACACTATACATCCACTTTATGAAGTATTTTCTTAGTAGTTGCTAATATAGCTGCTAAAGTAAAGCCGACATCACTCGATACGATCCCCTTTACCTGACGCAGCTAAAGTAGCAATATGCTCTGCTTTAAAAATAGGATAAATCTTTTTCTTCTTACACCTTTTCTTCGTTCTATTCTTCTTCTGTCATCCAACCATTGCCAACGATCGATATCTAGGACATGACATATATTCTAAGATCTTCTCGCATTATAGTAACACGCGAACACTTCAACGGCCCATTTTGAACGCGCGATAAACACATCGTTTTACGCAATCTCCCTGACAACGACGATGGCAGTAATCGATGCTATAGAACATTATATATATATATAGTGTATTATATTATAATATATCAGGAGTACAAATTGAAAATGCGGGATTTTTTTCTATTTTTGAACGTTTATTCTGAAAAAATGGTAACAAATGAATTATTCAAAGTATTGTCCATCGCTAGCCACAACTTTTTCCCATCTTTCTGGCAATTTACGGATACCGTCGCGAAAAAATTCGGCCGGCTTGGCTGCTATCCAGTCATCGACCCATTTTTGGGCTTCTTCGTAAGAATGGAAGCGCTGGTCAGCTAGGCCATGTGTCATCGATCGGAAAAGGTGGTAATCGGAAGGAGCAATATCTGGGCTATACGGCGGGTGGGGTAAGACTTCCCATTTCAGCGTTTGTAGGTATGTTTTGACCGGCGCTGCAACATGTGGCCGAGCGTTGTCATGTTGCAAAATTACTTTGTCGTGTCTTTGCTCGTATTGTGGCCGTTTTTCTTTGAGTGCGCGGCTCAAACGCATCAATTGAGTTCGGTATAGTGCTCCTGTGATGGTTTCGTTCGATTTCAATAGCTCATAATACACCACACCCAGCTGGTCCCACCAAATACAGAGCATGAGCTTGGCGCCGTGAATATTTGGTTTGGCCGTCGATGATGATGCATGGCCGGGGTAACCATATGATTTTTTGCGCTTCGGGTTATCGTAATGGATCCACTTTTCATCACCAGTGACAATGCGATGCAAAAAACCCTTCCGTTTTTGCCGTTCGAGCAGCAGTTCGCATGCAAAAAAACGGCGCTCGACGTCTCTCGGCTTCAGCTCATACGGCACCCAATGTCCTTGCTTTTGGATCATTCCGAGGGCTTTTATACGATGGGAAATGGCTTGTTGTGTCACTCCCAATGAATCTGCGAGCTCTTGTTGAGTTTGACACGAGTCTTCATTGAGTATTGCCTCCAATTCAGCATTCTCAAACTTTTTCACTTGGCCCGGCCGCTCTTTGTCCTCAACGTCAAAATCACCACTTCTAAACCGCACAAACCATCTCTCGCACGTTGAAACCGATGGAACATGACTCGGATAAGCCTCGGAGACCAATCGATGTGCTTCAGCAGCACTTTTCTTCAAATTAAAGAAGTAAATTAAAACTTCCCGCAAATGCTGTTTTGTTGGCACGAAACTCGACATATTGAGAGCTCAAAAAAACTATGAATTTGACACTGCGACAAATTGACACATACTGAAAATTAAAGCTATAAGACGTAGCTTTGACATGAACATAGTCACAGTACTGCCTGATGCGTATAGCGTTAGTAACGCCATCTGTTATCAAACCCGCATTTTCAATTTGTACCCCTGATACTTTAGGTATTATACAACATATACGTTGAAGAACGTGAATGGTGAGAGGCGTATATCAAAAGATAAACGAGCGCACCAGCTCACGCATTATTGATCATGTTGAAGTCTATAGACAATTCGATACACTCTGTGTCGTAGATACAGATTTTAAATGTACGTTAAGTACATAGGTACTCCTCTCTATTTGTCTTCAGCTTATTACCTACCTTAATCTGAGATTAAGTGCGTTTTTTTGCATGAATATTCCTCAATTGGAACCAAAAAAAGAATATTCATTAATTGACTAGGATTCTGCCCCTTACATACGTTGGATTTTGAACTCTACATCTAGCTCTTAGAATTCCATACTAAATTGAAATAATATTAAACGTTTGTAGCAGGATGGGCTACAATTGGTATTGAATCAACGATTTTGTTTTTTCATTCGGGTATTACTTTTGCATGTTCCAAGTAATAAGCCATCGATATGATGATAATACGAATTATTATAATCAGAAGAGATAAACGATAAGTTTTTACAAATTCTTAAATAAATTATTCTACGGAAATAATATATTAAGAAAGAAACACGTGTGGCATCTTTTACACTGAAGATAGAATAAACATACAACGTACTCTGATATCATGTATCATGTTCGCCAGTAGTAATAGTTGTTATGGGTTTGACGTCACGCTTGACGTGTACTTTCAACCTTTTTGATTACTCAAGAGGTCGCGACGTTTACCTTGTTTATGTGCCTTGCCGATAGAATTTTTATTCAATCAACGATTTTGTTTTTCAGTCCGAGCCTTACTTTTGCGCGTAGCAAGTAATAAGCCATCGATATGATGATAATACGAATTATTATCATCGGAAGAGATAAACAATAAATTTTTATAAATTCTCAAATAAATGATTCTATAAAGATGTGTCAAGAACGAAACACGTGTAGCATCTTTTACACTGAAGAGAGAAAGAACATGCACGTACTCTGTTATTATGTATCATGTTCGCCAGTAGTAATAGTCCCTACGAGTTTGACGTTACGCTTGACGTGTACTTTCAACCTTTTTGATTACTCAAGAGGTCGAGACGCTTACCTTCTTTATGCGCTTTGCCGGTAGGCTGCTAAAGAAAGAGAGAGAAAAGGGGGAGATACGATATACAAGTATCACGCTCTAAACTGTATAGTTCGCTGTGCATCGTGTCAACAACGTATAACTGTCGCGTCTCTTAATGTGCTCGTTAAATACTTTATACTCTGCATACGCGTATCTTGCTGTTATATCACCCGAGCCTCATTTGCTCAAAGTTCTTAATATCCAGCGAAATATATCTTTTTGCACTTTTCGGAACAGTCATTAAAGCTCTGTTTTGACTGATGAGTCATCAAGCTATCTTTATCGCTCGGGTCAGTATAATATCTGAATACAGCTGGAATGTATCAACGACATGTCGCACCTGAGAATGGGTTAGGTACTTTTTAAAAAGATCTTCATTACCGACGGAGCGCTGCCTTAGAGACCCATGAATATGAGATCAGTCCGCGCCATGTACGTACAGTAAAAACCCCACTCTTTCAAGGCCTCTCTAAAGATCTGGATCCTAAAAATATGTGTTGAAACTTTTGAGGTGAAGTGTCGGTATCGAGCCTCTCCCTTGAAGGGGAAGTGGGACTCCTCGGCCGGTAACACAAAATGTAATTCAAATTTCTTCGCCTCCCATTGATCTCTCTCGCAATTCAACAGTTCACCGTTCTCGTAATTTATCCGAGAGATTAATGAAGGCAGAGAAATTCACGATGAGAAAATTATGCTATCTCTCTCACACGTACAGCGATCTGAAGGAAATAAACGACGTGTAGCCTATACCGTCTTAAAAGAAATCTTTATGTATAAAATGTAGGCTTATTCGAGACCATTTCATTAGCGCTAAATGTTTCACTAATCTTTTTTTTTTTCAGAATCGAACGACAGTGAACATAAATTTTATAAAAATTCTGAAAAAATGCCAATTTAGATGTACAACTTGCAAATCTCTTTTCCAATTCAAGTAATACTCGTTGTATTCAAGAGTACTCATCGTTCCTTACACATTTTTTAGATTATGTTTCACTCTTATATAGAATTATAAAAACTATAGTTGGAGTTAAAATTGCAACGCATGTCAGTGGCATCCCATGATACAATTGTTATTGAATCAATGGAGGGGGGGAGTAACAGTAAATCATCGAAACGCACGGACGAATAAACTCAGCAAGAATAGTGACATGGATATAAATATGAGCGTAAAAAAGTATCAAAATACCGCGAGGTAAATAAAATATTTTTGGGATATAAATAAAGTATTATGACAATTACGTATTAATGTAAAAAATATTGTCCGGGTAAATATGTTAAATCAGCAAAGATTTTCATGGTAAACCTTAAGATACTCACCGGCTTATCACTCACTGATGCACATATTATAAATACATCTTAAGCACACATTGAGAAAAAATTACTTTGTCAACTAAAAACAACTCCCACCAGCACTGAACGTAGTTTAAAGTATTGTTTTCCAATTTAACTAGATTTTTTTCTATTTATAAATATCGAATTCTTAATTGAAGCATATACTTAATGTTTGACACTTAAATAACTGTTACAATGTTGTATAATTTACACTGCGCTATTGAATTATACATTTTGTGATGATAATAAGTACATTTACAGTAGCTCCGAACGATGAAGTGACTCGTAGCAAACTGGCTTCCGCGTGTATAATCAACTTCCTCCGTGGTGTCACGTGGGACACTCGCAGATCTCACTTAGTACCTAATGTCATTAATTGATGTTCTGTCAGAGCAGTATCACCGTACGGGAATACCGTAGACATTGATGTCCTGAATAACGCGGAAATGGAGAACGATCTGCTCATCTACGCGTTTACTGAGATATCAATTGACAGTGTGGAAAACGAACAATATGGAGCGTATAATAGAGCTTCAGCAGTGGATACTGATTACGCATAATGCAATGGCTCGCAAGCGCAATAATGTGTTCTTGAAGGCTCACTGATATGAGGAATCATAAATGGTTTCGTGTACCCATCTGTCGCACAACATTCGAGTAATGGGTGATCGACGTAGAGTTACGACGAACAAAGCCTGTTTATCAAGTAAGAGTCTATCCACGGGTATCCATGTGGCTGTCAAAACCATATTTTTTTTCTGTAAATCAAACATCACCAACAGGAATTCAATATGTCAGGTATTTTTTTGGGGAATTGAATAGATAATTCCAGCCGAATTCGCAGTGACAGCCAATCAACATCACGTGTGATTGGCTTTGGCACATTGTTAATTTTTTATTTATTTCATACGCTAATAGATTGTATCATTTTTTTTAAAGAGAAAGATATCTATCTAGTTTTTCTTTAAGCCGGTGGACCTAATTTGGGACGCTTTAATGTCGAAACACTGTAAACCAGAGTTAGACATGATTAGGGTAAATAAAAAATATTTAGCATATTCCTACAGACGGTTACTTCAACTATCCAATTTACGTTTAAATTGTTGGCGAAATGTCAATTCCAAGAATATTTTTTAATGAAATAGGCATCACTCAAAATGTGCTAGCTTTAGATTTTCGGATCGTTTTCGTGCGCCAATTTCGGACTAGAGTAGTCCGAATATATTAATTTTCATGGGGGTAATCCGGATTAACGCATTATAACGGATTAAATGCTGTGTATATTGTTTAAAAAAAAACGTCTTGATAGACTAAGTACATATATTTATCGTACGATAATAATAAAAATAGTAATGATTTTTATGTATTTTTATGTAGCCGGTTTGGTATATTAATCCGGAATTGTGACATAGATGAAAAGGATGTACCAAATTCATGTTCAATTTTGTAATGTCAAGTTTATGCCATGTAGAGTTTTGCTGCGTCGAGTTCGGTATGTGTCAAGTTCATGCCATGTAGAGTTTTGCTGTGACAAGTTTAATACGTGTACAGTTCTGTTGTATAGAGTTTTACTGTGTTGAGTTTGGTACGTATCAAGTTCATGACATTAAGAGTTTTGCTGTGTCGAGTGCAGACGTGTCAAGTTCATGCCATGTAGAGTTGTACTGTGTCGAGTTTGATACGTACATATACAGTTTTCCTGTGTTGAATTTCGTCGTGTACAGTTTTGCTGTGTACAATTGCATGTATAGAGTCGTGTCTATGTAGAAATGCAACGTGTAGACCATGGCTTGCCAAAAATATTTCGAAAGTTCCTGAACAGAAAAATGCTAAAGTAATTGGTACCACAATAATATTTATATGTCAAATTAGTATTAAGAGTATCATATTTTGAGCTAATTTATCACATTGAATGCTTCATTGTTGTACTAGGAGCGCGATATGTAAAATTTAATTTCAACTAGATTGCTGTACATGGAAAGAAATTATAGAACGGTACAACCTACTTGCTGTTGGTTAGAGCAACGAAACCTTATTCTCCGTGCACTCTGTTCAATATCATATTCTAAATTAATTAAATCTTCAGTACTTCTTAGCAAATCGCAGTTATATTTACAAAAGATTTATAGCAGAAGAGATTTTAGCAATTTATAAAACAGTAAATTCAATACATTCTAGACGTATATAAGAATAAGTTAGATGAAATTTAAAACTGGTGCTAATATTTTCGTAGGGAATACGAAGAAGTCCAAAAACTCTGAAAATATTTGTGGAGTCATCGTACTCTACACTGCAGAGCTATAACAATTACATAAATCTCGCAAGATTTTTTGCAAGTTTCTTTGATATTGGCACGGATAAAACTTTTCTTTTTAACTATAATCATGTCGTTATGTCGTAACATATAAAAAAAAAAAAAACAATATCCAAAGACAAATACTGAACGGTGGACTAAACACCAAAAAATAATTTTTCAATTGAATACACGTTGTGCATGATTGAAAGGTGAAGTTTGGTCCTATTTCATTTTTTTTTACATCGTTCCCAGAAAATTTTAACAATTCCAACAGAATATAATAAAATTTGTACATATGATACGTGCGGACGAGAAATTCATTGAGCTGCTGCTCAATGCAATCTGTTTTGTTCACGAACATCCGGCAGCTTCTGAGAACCTGAGCTCGTTTTGAACCTGTTTTGCTTGGCGTATGTACGAAAGAGTAGATAATTCACTATCAAAGCAGACACGACAGATTAAAAAAATCCAAATACCATGCAGACAGATAAACCATATCGTTGCATTCGCGAAGCAATTCTACTGTACAAATATGTGATAAATGTAACCTCACTGACGTAAAAAAAGAGATGCATGCATGGGATACTCTCAAAGTTGAACGGCAATATCAACGTGATTTGTGTGGTTTACTTAGCCTTAAAGAGATATATCGAACGAACGGGAAGATGAGATAGAAAGACGAATAACAGTCGACAGTGAGGAATCGTATGTAGACAGCGGGCACAGGTTGCTGGCAGAAGATCCACCTTGCCAACGATGGAATGAACGCATACGGTGGTCGATCCGGAGAAACGTCCGATCAAAGGCAGATGAATGTGAAGGAGGATTAAGGGAGATAGTTTCCCATGTCGTACTGCACTCAACTGTGCAAGTGAAAATTTGACACACAGCATCCAACACGTGGACCACTATGACCACAGGCTACAACTAGATTCAAAACTGAACGACAGCTATAGAAAGTTGATAACTTGAGACGTGATAAAAAATTTCGGACCTACTTTCGAGGAGATCATTCCTCCCGGGTGGTGACGGTGGACCGAATGTGGTTGGAGAACCATTATCGAAATTAATTCCCAAAGACATACTGAAAAAAAGTCGTATTGCCAACCTTCGGGTTTAACATATTTAAAAAATTAATTTAACATATAAAAAAAAATTGGTTGTTAGCTCGTGATTCGTTGTAGCAAATCTCGATGACGGTTTCATATTGAATATGAAAAATGTTAATACATTAAAATTTTGAAAAGTAATTACTGTTTAACTTTAGATTATTTGTGTACATTTTGTTCTAAGCACCTATTCATCATATTCTGAGCACGAAGGTGCGTTTTTGGTTGACCTAAGCGGGGTTTCTAAATATTCTGGAGCGTATAAAAAGCTTTACTTTATCGTCTTGAAACCATTTTAAAAGGTTTTAGAGTGTTTTATTAAACTCTGTGATGCGTTAAACATGCGGAATTTGGAATTTGTGTATTATTTTACAATTTCCGATATCTCACGGCTCGGAGACTGAGAGAAAAAATAAATAAATACAACCTAACCTAAAAGTATCGCACGCAGCATCGTTTTTATTCACCGAACAAAGCCCCTATCATTATTTATTGATGCACAGTGAGTTATAGTAAAGTGTATTAACAGCATAAACATCAGAATCGAACTCAAACAAATTCCGTTCAAGTTCTCGTGAGTCGCCGATGACGGTTACAGATATTAGCTGACATCGTCAACCGACGATTAACTTAAAATTTATACGATCTAGAACGTTTATAAACCTTTTAATAATCCCAGAAAATTGAAATGATTATATCTCTCGAAAATCCTAACAAAATGAATGAATCTGTAGCTGTTTTTTTTGGCTGCTAAAAAAAATGCAGTCTTAGCAGTTCAAGCAATTCCGGACATTCTGAGAGTTTTATTTTTGCAACCTCACATACACACACACAGACACACACACACACATATGTCCAACCGGACAATATTTCTAAGTGTGATTTCTGAAATGTTGTGTTTAATCTCTGGCCTCTGAAATCTAAAAAGATTTTTTTATTCATACAAACAATAAAGCAAAATGCGTACATAGCCAGTTCATTTTGAGAATTCCAAACATCCTGCGTGGGATACTAAAAAAAAAAAAATTGTTTCGATTAAAAAGGGATTCGCTGGTTGCAAGAGGACCTCTTGATGTTTAACATGTATCGATTTTATCTAGAATTAAGCATTGGCTTTAAATATTTTTCAATGTATTTCAATTACAGATAAATCAATTCACGATTTGATTCACGTGTACCTAAATGACTTTTAATTGAAAGCGTATAAAAAGGAATAAACGAGCTGACACTCGAATGTTTCTAATAACTTTTCATAAATACATAAACGAATAACATAAAAAGAAAAAATACATTTACGACAATAAATGAAAAAATGTTATTGGAAATTCATTGTGTGACACGCACATAATATTTTTGCTTTGATATTCTGATTGATTTAAATACAAATACAATGAGATACACAGGATAAACTATTTTTAAATAATAGCGGAATACATTTATTTCATTTAAAACAAATTACGCATCAAGATGCGAAATAATTTTTTTTTCCAAGGGTTAAAAAAAATTATTTGTTCCGTCAATACGTGTACGCTATCAACAAAGATGGTTGGGAAAACGTTGGCGTAGTTAACTTGAGAAAAATAAGTCAAAAATAGTTTCCTAAGAATTTTATTCGCTTTGTTGGATGACATAGTATAGCAGCTGAGTAAAACTTGGGGCGTTCATTGTGTGCGATATTAGTAGCATTCGTTGAACAAACATAGGACTTATCTATGCTAATTCACGAATGCGTTACATATAAATGCCCGATTAATCGAACATACAACGTTAAATCCTCTGACTATAATTGCTCTGCACAGTCCAAATCATCGGTTGATATTTAAAAATCTATAAACTAAAATATAAGTTGAGGGTCCTGTGATCGATTATGATAACAATAGAAAAAGAAGTTGCAGCTTAGGACGATATTTAATAAAAAAAAATAGCTTCTTTATAAGTATCGGCTTTGAAGTTGAATCCTTATCAGTCATCAGGGAATTATATTTAAGATTTTGATCAATTTTATAATAAATAAAAATCAGTTATCGATCAATCCTACTATTGATGATCCGTAACCGTGTAGATTTAATTTGTACGGGTTCTCCGATATGTCAGTGCAAAAGTATGTACCTTAATGAAGCGTTTATACGTAGATAAAATTATGGTTGGCTATGAAGTATTCAAATTTAGTTTTTGAACATGACCGGGTTACCCGCTCCCGGTATTCGCTATGTGTTTCCGCTGTTTATGGACTAGAACTTTTGAATGCGATGGTACGATTCTCGTTGCTGGGGGGATACAGCAGCTGCCGTCCGATCGAGACGTCTACTTCTCTGCGTAACCAACGATATATATGTATATACCGTTACATCCATTAAGAACCTCATACTGTGACGTCTGCTTTGTGCGGTATAACACGTCCCGACAGAGTCGGCGTACTTCGTTTACCGTCTTCGTATCTCCGCCACTTCTGCTATCGCATACGTCACGTTACGAAGAGCTGCTTAGCAAACAGAAATGCGCTATAGATGGCTGAATATACAAAGTGCGGTGTAAATTGAAAAAAATTTATATCTCGAACGTAAAAACTCGCCGAGTACATCGATGCTGACAGCGTTTCGGGAGAAACGAACATCGAGTATGTACCGTTGACACGTTACACGCGTCTTTTGATCATCACCACGTTTCAGTGTCAATTGTGTGAGTGTACATAGGACGTAGGTGTATATTATTCGCGCGTACGTATTACGTGTACGAAGGCTTTAAAGGCAAGTGCATAAATCCAGAAGGATACGCGAATCAATCCAGCTGTGTACCGTATGTATGTACTACAGCGAACACTTGAGCGAATCGACATCTCACTCTACTTTCACGGTAGTTGCACCGCTGATACTGGAATATCAAAGGATAAAAGTGAATAAAACATGTGACAATAAAAATGAGGAAAGGTAGTTGAGAGTGATATACATCGGATCCAGAAATATGCAAAAAGGGATGATACAGAGGGACAACGGATTTTATTTATTTCAAGATCACTAAGAGCATTGTATAAGGAGAAAAATGGTAACCGGGGCTATACTTATCACAAGGAGTTATCCATACATAAAAATCTGGAAATAATACAGCAGAGTCATTAAAATATTTTCGATTTTAAGTTAGATTCTATAGGCAATTGACTTTAAATATGGCAGATGATAAAAATCTACAAAAGTCTTTTGAATTTTTTGAAAGAATTAGGGTTTTTAGTCGTTCGATTTAACGACTCAATTTTTTGAACGATTTAACGTTCGAATAACTCTGTTGAGAATACATTCAACGTGAGAAAAGAAAATTGTCAATAGAAAAAATAAGAATAATATTAACAACAAAAAGACATCAGGAAAAATGAAGAAAGAAGAAAGTGCAGAAAAGTACAAAAGAAAGTATACACGCTGATTAGGATACTTGAGAAATCAGAAAAAATGATCGCACTTGTTATTATCTGCAGCAAAAGATACTTAAAAGACTCATGTGATATATTGTATGAGAATGTGAGAAGTTCAACGAGTTGGGATATAACTGGATACCGTCGTATATCTGTAGTGACCACGTGGAACCCGGTTCCGCCGTCTGCTTCTTCATCTTCGTTGAAATTATGGAAGCTACCGGTACGTCTGTTACACACTCGTCTTAGTCTATTTTATGTTTGTCCTCTTTCCTTTCAGAATCGTGAAAGAGGGTCTACCTTATATTTCCTATTTTGTGTATTTTTAACTTAAGGTTGAAAGCAAAGAAATGGACATTATACGTGACATTCGAGCAATCACGCTCGCAATCACGCGAGGAGACCAACAACGTTGCTTATCGCCTGTACACTCATGCATCTCGTAAGCCACTCGAGATACGAATGAACTTTGGAAAGAGGAACCCAAAAATATTGAGTTATAGAAAATAATAAACTTCATTCAGTGGATTTTTCTTTATTTTTATATCCAACAGCGTCAGGGGAATAAAATGACAAAGTGCCGTAGGCGATGAAAGTTTATCGAGTCAACAAAATGGCACAAATGTTTAGGTAACACAAAGTACAACACGCGATAATGGTTATTATTATTGTATATATTGAGTGTTAAACGCCCTTAAGACAGTTCATCAATAATAGCCATTGGATCAAGAAAAATGCTCTTATAGCTTACAACTGTTTATTAAAATGTGATAAATAACATTTTTTTTTTTACAAAAACGTATTTTTAACGCATTTTGTAAGATATTAAAAAAAGGTCAACAAAACACTTTTTTTTAAATCATGAAGAATTGTTATATTTCAACATATTTGACGATACCAGCACCGATATAAACCGGAATTGGTAAAAAAAAGTTCGAATTCTATAAGATTTTGCGTTTTTCTAAATATTGAGACTCTGACTCAAGTCCAGCTCGACAAGTTAAACTCAAATTTTCTACATCAGCGACCTTTAGCATCATTCAGGGTTGCTAAAGATTCAATTTAGTGAAAATCGGCAGAAACGTTTTTATTTTATAGCAATTTTAATTTATCAAGTTTCAATCGCTTCGGTATTCAAAAATATGAAACGGAACGAGCCAAAACTGTAAAAAATTACACAATAACGTTCAGAAATATTTTGTACGAAATTTGGTAAAATTGATGGAAGCGTTCGTATTAGCAAATTGAATATTTATAAAAACGATTGCCGACACTTGTAAACATATAGTCAAAAATTTGATGCACGATTTATACGCAGTATGTTTTGTCTTATTGACTACAATTGTTATTAAAATATATCGAAGTAATGAGAGGAACGAGGCAATGAGGAAGCAACGTGCTAGATTTTACTTTGCATCTTTGATGTCTTTCCGTGTATTTCATACAACAGGGGATCTGTCGGATAACATTATTTATTTTCTAGTAAAAATTAATCCAAAAGTCTTGTTTTAAAAATATAAGTAATGTAAAGTACGTGCAGCCGAAAAAGATTTATAATTAAATAAATAAAAAATCACCAATGTTAATCGTTCTTAAATTATATTTCAGTCACTCGGCTTTTTGTTTTTATCGAACTTTACCGATCCGTAAATGGTATCGCGTGGAAACCTTATTCCCTTTTGATATGAAATGAAGCTTAAGATGTTCTATTGAGAACATTTATGTGCCAAGACCTATAAGTAAAGCTCGAACTTTAATTAATGGGTCTATCTTTCCTGACTGAAAGACTTCTCTTGGTTCTAATTGATTATACGAGATGTTAACGTGGAGTAAAGTTAATATGGATTTGTACGCCTTTGTAAATTGTCGTTCTTCTTCCAATTAGAGTTCAACAAAATTACGACAAGCGATGACGTAGGTAAATCTGTATTAAAGCCTGGGTACCCCTTTTCTGATTCGTATTCTGAAAGCAAATTGAACGCTCGAGGGAATTTTCGTAATGTAATAAGACTCGGCAATGATACACAGCTAACAAGAATGAATATATTATGATGCCCCAACAGTCACTTAATGTTCCGTAAAGCACTGTAAATTCGTTCCATTTAATTATTATCACACGGTTAGCAAAGCGATAACCGTCTCTGTCGACTACTACTCTATTAAAATGTAACATTTTATTCAACATTTCCAGTTAAAGCAACTTCATTAGAAACTCCGTTTTAAAAGCAGAAGAAATTATAAATAAAAAAAATAAAATCTTACCGTTATTAAGGGGAGAGAGTCGAGTAAAAATCACTATATTCGTTGAGAAATATCTTGCTTATTTGACTGGTGGTACTAAAAGGAAAAATTTATAAGTACATTCAACCGAATCTATCCATAGAAAAAAGTGTTAATATTTTAACCTGTCACGACCACCTTAATGAAAATACAAATTACAATTCCAGTATCATTTCTAAAACAGCTTGCTAGCTCCTCTCCCATATTTTCAAGGTAAAAACAAAATTTATTTTTCGTATCATTTAGACAACAATATTTTGAATGCTGTAAACATTTTATTTTCATTAGGAATATTCACGTTGTACTTAAGTACAAAAATTAACTGCTGAATAGGGAATATATAGGATAAGGTCACTCGCATAATCTAATTGGAGGTAATCAATGATTTCGGAAAAACAAAAGCAAGGAGAAAATGTAATCGACAGATGCAAATTAAATACGACAAAGTACGTAATGTGACATTTGTTTTCCTATATAGTTTATCATGCTGAAGGGTAGGACTAAACACAGCACGTAACTCCACTCGCGAATTAACCATACCTTTGCATAGTTTCGTGCAAGGGATGGAAGTCACGACATGCTACCGACTAATGCTGACAAATGATTGCAGGCCTACAAAAATATCATTGAACCAAACCAAATACATTGAAATACATGTGTATGCAATTTATGTAAGTCTCAATAATTATTTTTACAGAGAGTCACGCAATCTCACTCAGAGCTCTGTTTCCTGATAATGTATAAATGCCGATTTCTAGATTTTATTTTTACAAGTTTATCACAGCGACACTCTGTACAATTTATAGATATCGTAGTCGAAGTAACGAGGACAACTCCACAACTTTTTACAAGTTATAGCATTGCATTGCATTAATTATATGTTGAGCAATAACAGATTTCTTTAACGAAGAAATTTATTTGTTATTTTAGTACTCGTTAAATGATATTAAATAATTTTTTATTAAACAAAATGTTGAGAGAAATCGGAGGTTCGTACGATTTGTTACAGACATTTTATTTATTTGAAAATTATTTAATATAATATGAAATAAATTTCTTCATTGAACAAATTGCTTACTGCTCAACATATAATTATTGCAATGCAATGCTTCAACTTGTAAAAAGTATCTTTGTATCATCGATGTTGATATTATTTTATGTTTTTTTAAATTTCTTTTCAAATATTTAATCACAAATTGACTCTTTTGCTTCGTATTATTTTACAATACTTCACGAAAAACGGAAACTCCTCGCTGCTCGTTGATCGATATTTCAATATCGTTGTACAAAATTGATAAATGTCAGTGATAAGATAAGAAGTTTTTTTTTAATTTAAACTTTCTATCGAAGTACTTTTAATTGCACGAAATGCAACAAAAGTCGTTGAACTTATAGACATTCGAAGAATTATGAATAAATTACTGAAACACAAATATTTTTCTTCTTTTATTTATCTTTCGAAATAAATATAAAATTTACTTTTTTAAATGTCGCAAAATCTTTCACGATAAACACAATTAACGCAACTAATAAATTTTTACGTAACGATAGAAATGTAGTTGTATAGAGTGCATTCGTAAAAACAAAATCACAGCGTAGCTTCTATTTTATATCAATTTTAGCCGAAAAGGCCAAGTGATTAATCGATTAGCGTGCTAGCCGGTACTTCACGATGCCCAGATATTCGACCTCTACTTATTCTCGACCATTAGTCCAACCCTGTTATTGTCTAACTTCCGTAGAACCGAATCGTGTGTCAAAGAATACAGACATTCAATATTTCGAAGTGGTTCGTGCTGATCGATGCGAATAGGTAATAACCGAAAGATAGCAAAAATTATTCTTTCCTAAAAATTGTCCAACATTTCCGTTAGCTGGATGTTGGATAGACTTTTTTTCTGGGAATTAAGGGCCTTGTTCTATCCGAAGCAGCTGTCATTGGCTGAACAATTCGTAATAAAATGTCGAGAGCACATTTTTAATGGCGAAGCAAAGACTTGATGATTTTTTTTTGTCAACACTCGACGTCATGACGTTATCGTATCTTTTGATCTGCATATATCACCCTGACGTTAAACGCCTGTTTGAACCGTTACACATGTGCTGTATGTTGGGGTTTCGATAGCCTACACTGCATTACACTGAGTGTAACTAATGTGAACTTGCAGCTTACTCTCAATATGCACTCAGTATAGCCTCAGTTAAAGCTTAGTGTAGCGCAACGAGAGTGTGCTTTTTAGCACAATTCCCTTTTATAAAATGATATCTTCCATATACACTTGTTATCTCTTACGAAGTTTACAGACATATAAAATTATTTTGTTTATCTTTATTTAATTAATTCTATCACACGAATCATAACACATTTTTCGTGTACACTCTAATGTATTTTATGTATTTACGTTTTGTTATATTCGTTAAATTCCGCTGTCATTTCTTAGAATCGTCTTTTTCCTTTTTACGTTGCTATAGATTTGACAGCCTGACAATAGTCAGGAATATGAGAAAATTAGCTTACTATACGTATTTGAAGCATCTAACAAGCTTGCGTTAACGATTCCCCCAACCAAAGAAACATAAGCTCTCAAGATTCAGCAGTGCCACCGATACAATACCGCGTGTACCGTTTCATTCACTTTGTCTATATGTTTTCTACTAGTACGACTATTACTACTACTACTTCTACTACTTCTACCACTACTACTACTACTACTACTACTACTACTACTACTACTACTACTACTACTACTTCTACTAATACGTATGCTTCTACCCCATCAGCAATGCGGCATTTTCCGCATTCAGGGAATAAATTCGCGAAAAGCCAATATAATTGAATATTCTTACCTTACCGTAATCAAGATTTTGAATAGGATGGAACAGCCAGAGGTTGACGAGTTCCACCGGAGTCTCCTTAACGTCTTTCGGGTTGAAAATGATTTCAACTCAATTGTTCGATACCGTTTTCACGTTTTATACAATGAGAAAATTCTTTTTCGACTAACCCGATCAGTGATAAAAAAAAAATGTTTAATGTTCATTCGTCACAGCTGCAACGTTACCATTTTCATATTACGTCGAATATTTCACAATGTGCCTTTCCACGGGTTTAATTTTGTTACACGTTAGCTTCGGTATTTTGTACCTTGGTTCCGTCACGTTGAGCAGCTCCGAGACGAAGAGAAGACGTACGAAGTTGAGCAGATCGTTTCGATAGGAAACTCGAATAAAACTCCACGCGAAAAAGGACAAAAAAAACAACTCAGTCTTTCCAAGCTCTTATCTTGTGTCAACGTTTTCACAGGATCTGCTGGGAAATACGCAAGATGGTCGCGATAAATAAACGAGAAGTGGTAAACTAGATTTTGTTACTTCTTAATAATACTGCAACGCTGACGCAAGTGTAATCGAGTGAACTATTCTTTGTCAACTGTTCCTCAAGTACGCGATTGCTCCATCGCTGATACTTCCTCGTCCGGAATCCTCGAACGCTTCTAATTTACTTAATTTATCTCTGGGCTCTTCCAAATGGCATCACCAGTCCTGGTCAAGCATTCGGCAGAAACGAGATCGACCAACGCGACGATCCTCGATTCTGACGCACAATTCGGCTGTTCAATTTTTTTATTTTATTTTTTTTTCGTATTCCACGCCCATCCAGTCACTCCAACTGACGTTGTTGCATTCGCGATGCTAGCAAATGACAATTAGACTCCATTGATATATCTTTCTGTCTGTGACTAGCAGATTTTCCAACTCATCAGCCGCAATCGCATTTTATACGCGTGCAGATAACTTCGACACGTGACAACGAAAAAATTAAGAGATTTATTTCGTTTATCTGTAACTTGCTATCATCGAACCGTTTTGAAGAATTTTTTTTTCCTATCGATTTTCGAGGACAATGGAAAAGCATGTGGAAACCTTTTTCGTTAAAACTATAATTTTTTTTATTCTTATTCTTTTTCTTCTTCCACTTCTTCTTTATCTTTGTCTTCAGTCTACAATTAAAAGTCTAAAAGTTAAGATAAAGACTTCAATGACCCGTACGATTGAAACTGCGATCAATGATAAAAGTTATGGAATCGTACAATTCACTTTACGTTCATTCATATAACTTTGTAACACAAATTTGTCGGCAATAATTTTCTTGTTTTTTTTCACTACTGTTGTAGAGTTGTTATCGTGATTTTGGGTTCTCATTAACCGTAATCCAATGTATTTCGCTGGTATCGTGGATTCTCCCTGCATTCGGCAACACTAATTACGCACAGTCAAATATATATTTCACGTTTATAGGATACGATGCACAGAAGATTACATCAACCTGGGGAGCTTCACGCCGACTAAATCAAACATTTACCATAATTCACTATATCTCTTCACTATCAATGTTAAATTTATTTATTTATTTATATTAGCATTGTTTTTATTTCTTTAAATTTTACATCTTTTACATCTTTTACATCAATGTTTCGTGTTATTTTTTTTCCCTACACTCGGTATTTCTAAAGTTAATATCAACGCTCGTAATCGAAATTCTGGAATTTTTAGCTACCACTTTGATATTATTATTTATTTTATTCGATAATACTCGTTTGATATTATTTATTGAAGTTATTAATTCAATACAATTTTTCTCGTAACTATTTTTCTCATTTACAATAACTTCATCCAAATAATTGCGGGAAATGACGCTGGCGATTTACCAAACGATAAATCTCTTTACTAAGAATGTTCTATTTTTTCTTTTAAATCGTAGCACTTTTTTTATTCGTTGAAATTTTAGATCTCTTACAGTAGATCCGATATTTCGTGTTATTTTTTTTTCCTACACTCGGTGTTTCTAAAATTACGTTCAATTATCAACGCTGAAAGTCGCAATTTCGAAATTTTTCCACCACTTTGATATTATTGTTTATTTTATTCGATAATACTTTGTGTGGTATTATTTATTATACTTAATAATTTGTTGCAATTTTTCTCGTGGTTGATATATATCTCTGTACTAACAATGTTCTTTTTTTTTTTCATTTGTATCACTTTTTATTATTCGCTGAAATTTGAGAACTTTCACAGTAAATTCGATTCTTCGTTATATTTGTTTACTCGATGCACTGGATAATTCTAAAGTTACGTTAAATTATCGCCGCTGTTATCAGTGTTATTCCTACCACTTTGATATTATTATTTATTTAATTGAGTACAATTTATCCCATCATATTTCACGCTTACAATAAATTCAATTTATTTGCAGCACAAGTTTTAATTAAAAAAAGAGTTAAGCATGAGAGTCGAGTGGTAGCACATTTAACAAAAATCCTGATCCTCTATCACTCGAACCAACAAAATCTTCCGCATTGAACTTGATGTTCTTGCGCCGACAGACGTGAGCGAGAAATAAACTGCCGCAGCGCTGCAATTTTGACGAAGAGAATCGTGGTCATACCAAGTTCGGCCGGGCCGAGATTTTCATTAGGAAATAAATTTGTAGCACTCAGGTTTACGTTCGCGCTGGTACTAAGAACCTCTCTCTCTCTCTCTCTCTCTCTCTCTTTCTCTTTTTCTCTCTCCTACAAACCAGCTCCAACTATACAGCTTCACGACTCTTATAGAATTAAGAGCGAAAGATAGTTGGATGTAATATTAGTAGTTGCTATACGATACAACGACGAATCCTTGGCCCAAATAACATAATTTCGGTTATGTATTGTGTATTATGTATTATTATTATTATTAAAAATAAACAGATAGCTATCATCGATAACCCGAGTGACGAATGCAGATCGACAATTAGATTTAATCTCGACGATGCACTTAAATCGCTGTCTCGTATCGACGTACATAAGCGCGCATAATAAATAACGAGCTCATCGACGGATCGATAGATCTCTCGTCGCAGCATAGCACGATGGATCATTCGTCATTATTAATACTCAATTGTACGAAGCTTTCAAGCTCTACAGGTGGATGAATTATAATAGTCCAAGTGTCATGTTAAACACTTTTTTTCCTGCAATCTATTAATTCCCATGTGAGCGGTTTGTCGACGATTTACGAAGATCCAGCATCATCATTATTATTATTAATATTAATATTTTTTTCCTCAAAATTTTCGGCTGAATTATCAACCACTGCTGTATCACCGTTTCGTCTCTTCACAACGAAACCTCGGACAGGAACAACCTCGCGTTAGGTTCGCAGTTTCGCGCGGCACTGAGGACTTCCGCGCACGTCAACGCATTCTATTTCGAGGTGAAACTTTGGTCCCGCGCAAGCGCTTGTCCGTCGTCTTATGCCGCGGGTAAGTTTTCCCTCTGAGAACGTGGCAACCCCTGTGAATCTCGAGACATTATTGTGGGACACCTATATCACAACTTCAATCTTTCAGACACGTCGCAGTTTAGAATATTACGTAAATTAAATGCGCTAAAAATAATTTAACTTATTTTAAAATGGCCATTCGCACGAATTCGACATGTGCGTATAGGCTAAAGATTGGGAACGAATACGACAGACACTAGAATAAACGTTTGGAGTATGCTCGATGAAAGTGACAATCCATTCTACCGCACTAAGCTCGTCGGATCCATCTGAATTTGCTTTTGACTTTAGCATCTGTATTCGAAACTTTTGAAGTTAGAATCAACTGACTAATCACTGAGAACTGATAAGGAATAATGCGCCCTTGCGTTGTTGGATAGTTTGCACTTCAAATATTCTCAACAAAGAATATAGCATGAGCTCTGTATGCTATTTTAATTTATGATTCTGCTTTCTCGTATAAAAAGCTTCGTTTTCATGAGAAAACAATTATTTTCGAGATTTTTATGTCAGAGTACTTAAGATACGATGAATGATCCCAAACTTTTATTTTTGAGTGCCATGGATTTTAAAAATCAATCGCTTATAACGTGAAAACCGCTTATTAAAAGTTATGTAATTTACCTTTTTTTTCATCTTCAATTCTGTTGATTAAAAAATGTCGATCGGATAAGTTACCCTGTACAGTTTTTAAACACAAAATACAAAGATAAATTTTGCTAAATGTGTCCTCATTATTTTCTACATTTTGCAATAATTTCCTCTCATGAGGGAGCCAAAATCGATCAACATACTTCCTCGTATGGCTTTGTGGAAGGTAGAAAATAATGAGGAACCAACGTGCAAAGTTGTACTTTGCAGTCGTTTCGAGTTCTTTCCACCATTGCCCAGAATCGGAGTATCACTATTTCATATTTAACTCCACACTGAATGTCGGGAAAAACAATGGGAGATATGGGTTTTACGGCGATTACTTGCATAGGGAGGTGTTCAGGTCCCAATCCACTCCGAAACTAATAAAGTGTGACATTAATCAACATTTCAACTGACAAGCTTATGCATGAAGCTTAGTGAATGATAGTTATAAACGAGAAAACAACGTGTAAATGTTATTTGTACCTGTACACATTTTCTTGGATATTTGGTTTATGGCCTCTGTACCATTTGTAACCACCCCTTTCATGTTTATAGCATTAAGTCACTTTTCCAAAGTTATTTAGTGAGTATATAAATGTAATTTATCAGTACTTTCTATAAATTTACAGCTTTTATGTTCGACAATGTAGATGTTTGGATTTAGATTTATAATGCACGACTACTCAATCTATAAATATAAATTTACTTTTTTCGAACCCGATTTGTTCGATTTCTTAGTAACGAATTTAAAAAAATGTATGTTCCCAAGATGAATCTTATTTGAATATAGCTACTGCTTTTATACTAACTTGAAGCGCGTGATTTTTACGTAAGAATAGTACATGAAAATAACATATTATAAATGTGTAAAAATCGACTGGAATAAAAAGAATACAAAACTACGAAATTGGTAGCACGCATTTGGATTTATAATGCACGACTACTCAATCTATAAATATAAATTTACTTTTTTCGAACCCGATTTGTTCGATTTCTTAGTAACGAATTTTAAAAAATTTATGTTCCCAAGATGAATCTCATTTGAACATAGCTACTACTTTTGTACTAACTTAAAGCACGTGATTTTTACGGAAGAATAGTACATGAAAATAACATATTATAAATGTGTAAAAATCGACTGGAATAAAAAGAATACAGAACTACAAACTTGGTAACGCGCAGTTAGATTTATAATGCACGACATCTCAATCTATAAATATAAATTTACTTTTTTTCGAACCCGATTGGTTGGATTTCTCAGTAGCGAATTTAAAAAAATGTGTTGTTCCCAAGATAACGCTCATTTGAATGCAGCTATTGCTCTTGTACTAGCTTAAACTTTACTTTTACGTAAAAATAGTACATGAAAATAAGATATTATAAATATGTAAACAATGACTGGAATAGAAAGAATACAAAACTACAAATTTGGTAGCGCGCATTTGGATTTATAATGCACGACTACTCAATCTATAAATATAAATTTACTTTTTTTCGAACCCGATTGGTTCGATTTCTTAGTAACGAATTTAAAGAAATTTATGTTTCCAAGATGAATCTCATTTGAATATAGCTACTGCTTTTATACTAACTTGAAGCGCGTGATTTTTACGTAAGAATAGTACATGAAAATAACATATTATAAATGTGTAAAAATCGACTGGAATAAAAAGAATACAGAACTACGAACTTGGTAACGCGCACTTTAATTTATAGTGCACGACTAATTAATCTATAAATACAAATTTATATTTTTTAACGAACCCGAATATGCGGTATCCTTGGTAGCCAATTAAAAAAAAAATGTTTCCAAGTTAATACGAGAATCCAGGCATTTGTCACGTGCGCAAGATAAATTCACGCGACTCCCCTCATCCAAGCGTATCGGAAGAGGATAATTTTTTAGAATTTCAAACAGAAGCAAACAGAGGATTTTTACGAAAGTATTTGTCGCAATTGAGATGTGAAGTGAGAATCTCTCTCGAAAATCTCTGTTGGTAAAAGTATATAAAGATCTTGACAGATTTTTTGGATACTTTTACAATATCTCAAACGATTATATTATTTATCATAAACAAGATAAGGACGATCTCGATGTAACAAGAGGGAGAACGTCAAAAACGTGTAACACATTACGTTAAATGATTTAACTTTACGATGAAACTTAGAAGAATTATAGATAATATTAGAGAGGAAAATGGCGGCTGAAGTGTGCATACGAGTATTTGGAAGCTCTGTGTTTTAAGTAGCAAAGAAAGTGAAAATTAGAAATATTGACGGTGAAAAAGGTAGTGAAGGGTTGGGAGAAGAGCCCGAAGTAAGGGGAGAAATAAGTGGTTTGAGAGAAACCGAAAATTCGAGAGCAGCAATAGCATAGATATCGAGTTTATTTTTCGAGGTTAAATAGGCGGGTGCACAAGCATGGGAGATCACGTCAAGTCGATCGACACGAAAGTAAATGGCAGCGACGATGAGAGATCGGATGGCGAAACGTACTCGGAGGAGGATCCAGGGCTCAACGAGATGCTAACACCCGGAAACAACAAGGTGGGTGAGAAGAAGAAGGCAAGGGGCAGACCCTTGGGATCAAGGAATAAAGCGAAACGAGGGGAAAGGGAAAGAAAAGAAAGAACGACTATGGAGGCATATATGGGGGCTTTCGGGGGAGGGGGGAAAGTGATAAGATCGCCGATGACAAGAAACGAGGTGCATAGAGCCGTGGTGCATAGCGAGGAAGGAAAAGGTCGGGCGGCAGTTGATAAAAGCGAGCGCGACAAACCGGTATACCAACAAGCAGTAATCGGCGCAGATTACATTGAGGTAGTATCGACGGAGCATATATCTTATTCGAACGAGGAAGAGCAACAGATTAAAAAAATGACGGGCGTCGAAATTAACAGCAGATTGGGTGAGATGCTTGAGAAGTTACAGGCAAAGATGATTGAGAACTTTCTCGTATTAAAAGAAGAAACAAAGAAGACTATCGAAAGAGAATGCAATCTGGGACGCCAAGCCATACAGAATGAGCTAGATACAATGAGGGAAGAGATGCATAGAAGGGAGGTGGAATGGACGGTGGAGAGGCAGTTGCTGAAAACGAGAATAAACGAGCTGGAAAAGAAGACAAGTGAACAACAGAGCAAAAGGAGCAACGTAAGCGAGATAAGAGACGCTGAAAGGCAACTGTTAATGACGAGAGTGGATGCGCTCGAAAAAAAGTCAAGTCAGCAGCAAAGCCAGGGAAGCAGCGACAAGGAACTAAAGAAGTGGATAAGAGACGAAGTCGGAAAGATGACCGTGAGAAATAACATTAGCATCCCGGAGGCTCAAATCGAGGAGCGCTGGCTCAAAAAAATCGAGAAGAGGGTTGAGGAGATTGCCAAGGAAAAAAGTAGAGAAGACACCGGAAGATTGATGGCAACAATAGACGGTAAACTGGAAAAACAGGAAAGACAACACAGAAGATCGAATGTCATGATCAAGGGTAAAGAATTTAACGGGAAAAACCTTATTAAAGAGGTAGAGGATTTTTTCAGAGGACAATTGAAAACGAGTATAAGTGTGAAGAAAGCGGTGCAGCTAAGAGGAGTTGCGGGCGAGATATCTAGTACTGCAAATGTGCTGGTTTCTTTGAACACGCTAGAGGACAAGAAGAGTCTGATGAGAAATAGAGGCCTACTCAGGGGAAGTAAAATCTACATCGACGATGACTTAACGAGAAAAGAGCGCGAAATTCAGAGGCAAATATGGGCAAGAGCGAAGGAAGAAGAGAAGAAAGGAAGCAGAATCAGGAGAGGGTATATGAAGTTAATAATAAATGGTAGGTGCTGGAGATGGAACGAGCTGAAGGACAAACTAGAAAATCCGGATTTCCGGAACGGGAGAGAAGAGAGCCACCAGCGCAGAAACTAATAGTCTGGAATATTGCAGGGATAGTAAATCTGGCGGAAGCAATGGATTTTGTGGAAGAGTATTCAATAGTCATATTATTAGAAACATGGATCGAGGAAAATTCGGCGGAGTGGTGGGTAAATAACCTGAGTGATAAATTTGAGTGGACAGCTAAATCAGCAACTAGAGAAAACAATAAAGGCAGGGCAAAGGGAGGACAACTAGTCGGAGTAAAGAAGGATAAGATGAACATGAAGGTACGAGAGTGGAAATTTGGTCTCGAGCTCGAAGGAGAAATAAGCCGAGGAAAATGGAAGATCATTTCAATGTACAATAATGTGGGCATGACATCGGTGAAAAAAGAGTTGGAACCGTTAGTACAAGAAAACATCAGGGAGGGGGAGAGGATGTTACTGGTAGGGGACTGGAATGCAAGAATTGGCAAGGAGCAAGGAAGATCGGCGGAGGATGAGCACGAGGAATGGGTGAGGCACTCTGAGGACGATACAATAAACACGGAAGGCAGAAAGTTACTTCAGCTTTGTGAAGAGTACGGGCTAACAGTGCTGAACGGTCGAATCCGAGGCGACGAAGACGGGAAACTCACGTATGTGGGGCCGAGAGGAAGTTCAGTTTTGGATTTAGTAATAATTAAGGAGAATGAGGCAAACATGATTCCTGTGAAATCAGTAACAGTGATTCCGAGAACAGAGTCGGATCACTTTCCTGTGGAGGTAGCATTCGAGATAGAAATAGACGAGGACGAAGAGGAAGAAGGGGTAGGACAAACCAAAAACAAAAGGGAGAACTCTATAGTTTGGAAACCAAAGCATGCGGAAGAATATGAGAAAGCACTAGCCAAGCTATGGAAACCGGAAATTAAGCAAGGGACAACGGAGGAGCGAATGGAAATAATGATGGGAATGATAAGAAAGGCGGCAATGGAAGTGGGAATGAGGAGGAGAAGGAGGAAGAAGGGGCGTTGCTGGTTCGATAGAGAGTGCAAAGAAAAAAGAAGTCGTGTATGGGCAGCCCTTTCCAAATATATAAAAACAAAGAAGGCTATTGAGAGGAAAATCCTGGGGAAGGAAAGGAAAGAACTTAAAAAATTATACGAAGACAAGAAGAACCAGTGGAACGAGGAAAGATGGAAGAAAGTGGAGGGAAGCAAGACAATGAATGATTTCTGGGAATCGATCAGAGGGTTTAGACCCAAGAAAAAGGTTATGGGAAAGGGAATTAAGGCAGACGAGTGGCTCTCGCACTTTAAACAAATATTGGGGGAAATGGCCGACAAGGAAAAGGAAATAAACGAGGACGAAATGGGAGGGGAGACGGAGGAAGCGAATTTGGACGAACCACACGAGCTGAACCGAGACATTGGACTAGACGAAATGCTGGAAACTATGAAAAAAATGAAGAAGAAAAAAGCACCGGGAGAAGATGGAGTCGCCATAGAATTCTTCCAATGGATGCCGAAGGAAGTACTGAAGGAATGGCACGGGATTTTGAGTAACATCTGGAAAGAGGGAAATATTCCGAAGAACTGGCAAGTGGCGAGGATTTACCCGATTTTCAAAGCTGGGGATAAGAACGAAGCAGCAAACTATCGGGGAGTGTCATTACTAAATGTAGGCTACAAGATTCTGACAGCGATTATGGCAAAAAGGTTGAGGGGGTGGCTGGAAAGAAATAAAAAACTAAGCGAGAGTCAAAATGGATTCCGAGCACAGAGGTCGACGAGAGATCACATTTTTGTTTTAAATTCGCTAGTAGAAAACAGGCTCAGGAACAAGGGAGGCAAGTTGTACGTGGCATTCGTGGATTTTAAAGCCGCTTTCGACATGGTCAACAGGAAACTATTGGTGGAAAAGTTAAGAGGACTGGGTATAGGGGGCCGAATGGTTAATATGGTAAAAAGTATATATAAAAGAACATTGAACGAGGTCATCACACAGACGGGTTGTACCGAAAGATTCGAGACGAAGAGAGGGGTGAGACAAGGGTGTCCACTGAGCCCCACATTGTTCAACATCTTTCTCGATGACATGGATAACGAGTGGATAAGAAGAAATGAAGGAGGAACTGTCATCGGGAATACGAAAATCTTCGTTTTGAAATTCGCAGATGACGTAGCGCTAATGGCCGAAGATGACAAAGGATTAAATGCAATGTTGAGAACGTTGTCAGGATATGTGGAAAAAAATCAAATGCAGGTCAACATAGCAAAAACAAAGGTCATGGTGTTCCGAAAGGGGGGGAAAAGAAAAAAGAGAGAAGAATGGAAATATGGACAGAAGACGGTCGAAGAAGTGAATAGTTATAAATATCTTGGATTCTGGTTCACTACAAAAAATTCCTACACAAAACATCTGAAGTCGATAACAGCGAAAGCTCAGCTTGCAGCGAACGTGGCTTGGGGGGTAATGAAACGAGCGAGAATAGACGGATTAAGAAGGAGAGCCTATCTCTTGGATACTTTGGTTAAGGCGATACTAACGTATGGAGCTGAAACTTGGGGTTGGAAAGAAAGGCAGGAGATAGAGAAAGTTGCAGGAAGATACGTTAAGATGATGCTGGGAGTGAATAGAAATACGCCAGCGTATATATGGAGAATGGAGGCGGGAAGACAAAAGATCGAAGTGGAAGCGAGGATGCGGGCGAGTAAATATATTAGTAGTATATTAGAGATGGAAGAGACGAGATGGCCGAAGATTTGTTTGAGGGAGGAACTACGAAACTGGAAGAATGGGAAGGCAACAAGATGGGGAAAAGAATTGGAAACAGCGTTTAGAAGAGTAGGGGATGGAGTGACAATGAAGATGATGGGGCCCGGGAAAGACAGAGAAAGAGTAGAGGCGGGAATGAATATAGGATGCAAGACATTGGCGGATCAAGTCATACAAGAAGACTGGAGCAAAATAGAAAAATCAAAATATTGCCCACAATATAAAGGAAGAAAAGACACGCTAGGACCGGAAAAATACTGGGACCAACAAGAAATAAAAGGTGCGGATAAAGAGCAATGGGCGAGGATGAGGTGTGGAAACGTCGGCCGGGGAGGGAATAAGGGATTCCAGGAAGAAAGCTGCAGACTGTGTGGAAAAGGAACGGAGAATTTAGAACACATAAGGGAATGCCCGAAATTCAAGGAGAAAGTGAAACCTGAATTGAGAGAGGTAGTAGAAAAACTATTTGGATTTCGAAATGAACAGGACGAGTGGAACAAACTACTGAAAGGAGAAGTAAATCAAAGCGTCTGCGAGTACTGTAGAGCGTTCGAAAGGGAGACCAAAGAAGTGATGGAGAGTAACAAGCAATATGGGAACTAAGGAAAAAACAGTGTATGGAAGAAAGAAACAAGTGATAATGTAGAGATTAGGGAAAATGTACGCAAAAACCAAAGAGAGAAAAGTGGAGGCGAATATGTAAAACATATGTTGTATTCTAAAGCCGTAAAGGCAAGAATGGCTCAATAAATTATTATTATTATCATAAACAAGATAATAAATTATCTTTTCCAAGTTTAACCGCTACAACAATTATTCGACATTCTCATTAATATTAAATGTCCGCAGGGTATCGTATAAAAATATATTTTGGCACAGTGCCTGGGAAATAATACAGAAAGATAGGATAGTAACGGGTATTTCGGTGTGCGTTGTTACAAAAATCATGTTTCCATAACACGAATTTGGAAATATTTGAAAATAATATATCGCGTGGCTAGGGATGAAACAAAACGATTTCAGACGAGTGTGAAATTTATTGCCCGAGCCGAAAGGCGAGGGCTGACATCACACGAAGCTGTGCCACACACTATATTTTTCATGTATTGAAACTGGCAGTTTAATTGTCCGTAGACAGTCGAACATAACACTTGTCTGAACGGTTGATAGTTAGAATGACATAAATATTTAGAGGCTTACAATAAACAAATGCGATTCTGAAAGGGATGAAATGAAGTTAGAAACTTTTGTAGCGGGCAGAAAACGTCTACTTTCTGCCAATTGAATCGCATTTCTCAAAAATTGGCTTGTTATGACTTTCTAAACAAGCATTGAAACTCACAGTTTCAATGCAGTTAATATGAAAAGCTTATTTCATCTGTAAACATTTTGTTCTGAATATCTACTAAATAATTTTTCTTTTTAAATATCATTAGACCATTATCACGACCTCTCACACCAGTGTTCTCTCACCAATTCTCACAGACACGATGGCTTAACGAGTAATCACAAATATTCATGGTTAGCCGTTGATTCGTAAACTAAATGTGCATAATAATGACCCCATTGTTTTATTAACTATGCAATGTCCTCGATTATTGTTCGGCTCGATATACAAAAATTAAATTTTAATTAATTCCATTCGATCTTCGAGTTACAGCAATAATTAATCAACTTACGAGAGAATAAAAATAAGTTAACGGATTACAGTTGATTTTTTACCGATGACTATAAAATGGCTGTCCAAGTAAAATTAACTCAACTAACAAATAAACAATCGATAGACGATGAAACATAAGCCTGGACTATGTGGCTGATGCTATTCCGTGAGAAAAACTTTATGTTTACGGGTTGGTAGAAGTAGATCATATCCGTGCAGTAGAAATTGTGATTGTATTCCGCGTCTCTTTCGAAAAGATCAGTTTGCATAGTAGGGCCACAACATTACTGATCTCTTTAGAAGAGGCGCTTCATACAATTATGAAGGAACTTCACTTATATGTAAGTTCGTTTAATCATTTGATTTAATTGCCTGCCTCTTCCGAAGAGATCAGTATGAAGTACCCCTACTACGCATACCGATCTCTGCGAAAGGGGCGCGCAATACAATTATGATAGAACTTCACTTAGAGGAAAGTTTGTTTAATCATTTCATTGTAGAATGAAGAACTTTCGCTGACGCTGATAGACAAGAGCTCGCGGCACGGAAATGCGAGAGAATAAAGTAAAATATTTAGGTGTCTAATGTCATGTAATGACTTTATCGAACTTCTTACGAAAGTTCAGCGAGGGATGTGGAGACTGTTCCGTTACATTGTATAATAAACAGTATTATTGTTCTGTTTGTTCTGAAGTTATTGCTCTAAAACCGTATGATTTTTTTTGTATATAATGATCCTTGAGCACCGTTTATTACATTTATTACACCGTTTATTACTATCTTTAAATGTACACGGAGAGAATTTTCTAGGAACGGATACCATAAAAATTCGGGAACGATACTCATACAATATTGCAAACTCCTTTTATTCTACTAATGTCGTTATTATTGTCATACTATAGATTGAAAAAGACATACGCGGGTACTAAAGAAAGTACAATTTACCGTAATAAGTCAATCTGATTTAAATTCGAGACACAAAAGGACGATTGTGATTTGTGATTTTTTTTCTGTAGAAAAAAATAATGCATATGCTACAATAAAACCCTAAATTTATTATTGCAACGTACATAAATATTTTTGATGTTATAATATGTTGGTGCTGCTTCTTTCTAGCTTAACATTGAAATAATCACTCGTTTGAGATACATTTACTTCAAGGGCTATCTTATTTACGGTGGGCTTTGTTCCAGAGATCAAAATAATCCAATGAATGGTTCTGGTGAGATAACAATGCCTCTGGCTAAGCAGGGTCTTAGGAGTGAGGGAAGTCGAATCGAATTACTGTAAGAACAAACAATCCGTACATGGCAAATAATATTTGCACCTGTCCCATCAATAGAATCGTATGACCAATAATACAATCATTTGTTTTATGATAAAAGATACGTTATTACGATAAAGATTGAAATTGAATGAACGAACGAATAAATGGCGGGTGATGTCAGTCGTCTAGCGGTTTTCGTCAGGGACGTTCGATCGAAGACGATCGTGTTGTAAAATTCTTAAATTCTCCTGTCATTGGTGAATTCATTTTTTATAATTTTTTTTATCATGTACCATGAAAGCCAAATGATTTAGCGATTGACATTAATTATTAAAATAAATCGGTGATTGTATAAAAACCAAAATTTCGCGGAAATTTTTATTTTATTTCATAGAAAAAGTTAGTAGTTTGACGGACAAAGTGTTTTATCTATGTATAATTTATGAAATGAGCTTTTCTATACACGAGCTATTGTCACAGATGTGATAATTATTTTTTTTAATGAAATAAATCATAATATTTTGTACATATTTATTCGATTCTTTATATTGTTAAGAAAGAATAAATCGACAGTATTTGTAGATCAACGGATCTATACGTGCTATCTAGCCTTTTCCCAGAAGATTCGTGGGGTAAATCATGGGAGTTTATAGCGAACGGTTTATTTTCATTTCACTTCCAGAATAATTATTAGGGTGTGCAGCATCCTCTACTATTTTTTTTATGTCATTCAAATAAAAATGCTGCAGATGAATGCACTATTACCATCCTCAAGAATTTACATTACTAAGATCTAATGTATCAGTAGAATGACAAATCTGAAAGCAAAATGTTACGCTTTGTTTACTATCTACTGTACATGTTTGTGCGTCTAGGATATCAACGGATACATATAATGTCCATTGACAAATCATACTACAGTCGAACCTGGATAAGCTAGAAAACTCCATGAGTGAGACTAATTGCCAGATGCCGATATGGGACTTGGCAATTAAATTCCCGGTCCCTCGAACTCTCGGTTATCCAGCTTCAAAACATGAACCTACAAAATCTCGGTAAAGAAATCACAGAACAAAATTCACGTTATGATGTGTGTGTGTGTGTGTGTGTAGGTTCGTATCACGTGCCATGAAAAAATCCAGAGAAAACTGCGACACGGCACCACACGGGTAACTTTCTTTATGATGAAATAATGTTTTGACAGCTTGTATGGTAGGACATCGGACGGATGATCCCAATTTACTTCCAGTGTTGCCATTCTATTCACAGCTCTATTTAGAATTGAGTTTTATTGACCCATCGATCTATATAACACGTTATTCGAGGATACGTATATATCTCCAACCAAAAGTTTAATCCGAAACTTCCGAAATTATGTACAGAATAGTTTAAAAAAATCAACGAATTTACTTTCGAAGATAAAAAAATTATGTTTTCTGAAAATAGGTTGTAGAATTCTTAATAAATATAATTTTTCTATCAATTTGTCATCTTAATTTTCTAAATTCACATCTTGGAAGTTACTTTTCATAAATAAACTTTTTATATGAACTTTTCTTTGAAAATGAACAGAATTATCCTAAACCGTTGTCAAAATGCGCGTGAGCGAATACGTATTACATGCACCAGGTTGCCTAACATGCATTAAATATATTGATTATCCCTTTGTTACATCGACATGATGACAAAGTAATGTGACATTGTAAAGCTGAGCAAAGTCTTATGACAACGTGATGTGTAAAAAAAAAACTTGATTCACAGTGAAATGTGCAATTTCCACAAGCGACTATATCAAGCATTGTCTACCGATTGTCGATTGGCTGCCAAAATACAAACCAACATGGATATTTCAAGACGCATTGGCCGGTTTCACTGTCGGCTTGACAGCAATACCCCAAGGTATCGCTTACGGAGTGGTCGCAGGCCTTAATCCCGAGGTAAGCCAGCCCCGAAGAAATTTAATGGAACTAGCATTTAAACCAATCAATCAAAGTAAACGAGGTATGTTAGCCCATAGTATTGTTATTGTGAGCTCAGTCTGCTCTTAAATAATTAAGGAGACTCGGTTTGTACGAAATTCAATATATAATCTCGAAAAATACGATAATTTATCAAAGTTTTAAGTTTATTATCAGAATATAAACGAATTAATAGCTTAACAGCTTTGGATAATTGATTATTCGTTAAATTTCGTTCGACGTATCGAGCAATCCTTTTTCCGTCTTTCAACTATTTAAACAATTAACCATCGCTTCGCTTTTTTTACTCTTCTCACTTTTACTCGTTTTCTATTTAAAAAAATTCCATAAATGTTTTTCTGTATTTAATTTTGGCCAACGTTTTAAAAATCTAAAATAACTTGTCTATACTTTTGACAGCTACTACTACTTCCTAAAAAATGAACATAAGCCCGAGTGTGTATTCATTTGATATGAAATGCTTCATACGTTGGGAAAGAAGCAGTTCTCGATCGTATTATCGTCTAATTAATAAAAATCCTAATCTTTTTTTTTTGTATTTATAATGAGAATACTTATCAGTTTTTATTCATGTAAGTACAGTACGGACTATACGCTGGATTCATGGCATCTTTCATCTACATACTCTTTGGATCTTGCAAAAACATAACAATTGGACCTACAGCAATAATGGCTTTGATGGTTCAACCATTGGTATTGAATTATGGGGCGGACATGGCAGTGCTTATTTGTTTTCTCAAAGGGTGTATCATCGCCATCCTCGGTGTTTTCCATCTAGGTCAGTATCTCGCAGATAGCAGCAAAGTCAATTCTGAGAAGTTTTGTAAGAAAATCAATACTTGTCGGTGCTTTTTGTTCTCACTTTTTATAGTAAGGACAAGTTTCTACAGTTTCCTTTTATTGTTGATCAATGTCCTCGAAAGCCAGATTCGAGAATCTAACATAAAGAAAATAAAGCGATAAAGAAAAATACTTCATTTAATATATTATCAAGAGAATTGAACATTTTAAACTGATTAAATATACCGAATAAAATAAAAATCAAATAGTTTTTGGCTCAAATAATTATGTTTTCTTTTTAATTTTCACAAAATCTTTACAAGACATCATCTTCTTTGGCTCACAAACAGATCTTTGTTAACAAATTATTAAACTCACGAACAAAATGCAACAAATGCTACTACTACACGAAACATGGACGAGAATAAGGTGCGGAAATGGGCAAAAGTTGGGGTAGAAGATCCAGAGACATCAGGTGTAGCCTATACGAAACGGAGGATCGAGATAGAAAAAACGTTAATGGATAGTTGGAATGAGTGGTTATTAGCAAGTAGAGACAGTGAATGTAAATATAGAATATAGAAGCCATATGCAACTATTTAAAGGAATTCGAAAAGATGACAAGGAAAGAAAGGGACAGTACAGAGGAATAAAAAACTATGGAAAATTACCAAAATCTACTGCTGTTACTGCTGCTACTCTTCTTCTTCTTCTTCTTATTCTTCTTATTCTTCCTCTTCTTCTTCTTATTTTATAGGCTACAGATAAATATATCATAGTCTATCAACTATCACTAATATTCGCGTTTATCATCAATTGCAGGTTTTCTATTGGATTTTATATCGCTGCCTGTTATCACGGGATTTACTTCGGCAGCAGCCATCAATATTGCGTCCTCACAGTTCAAATCTCTTTTGGGTATTCCCGGAAGAGCGGAGAATTTTCTCGACGCTAGTATTGCTATATTTTCTAATGTGCATCAAATCAATCCTTGGGATACAATACTTGGCATCGGTACACTAGTTTTTCTTGTACTTATGAAGGTAAGATATATCGTGTACAGAGTTTTGACATGAACCTTTTGTATTTATAATAATCACTACGTTTTAATGTTGCTATTGTTAATCATTATAGTAATTTTAAGACTTTTTAATATTACTTCTGTACTTATCTATTTTTCCAAATATTGACATTGTCATTATATCGTCAGTTACATATAAACTTTTCTTTTTAACTTGGTAACGGGATCTTACCGCGTTTCTTGATACATCAGTACATTGCAAGGCTTTTTTCTTCTGACTCATAATTGGAAAAGAAAATCCTGTAAAGTTAAATGTTGCTAATCGCTTCTTCATTATTTACACTTTTCACAAAGCCACCTCCATGAGAAGGTATATTAAACAATTTTGGCTTCCTCATAGAGAAAATTATAAGGAAGCTATTTTCCAGGTTCTACTTTTCAGAGTTATTTTTTTTTTGCATTAAAAAAGATGTTCTTGCATCCTAAATCTAAGCTCAATCGGTAAGAGAGTTCTCTCCCCCCGCCCGTACCCACTTCTAGACATTCTTTCCAAATCACTTTTCAGGACATTTCACATAAATTTGAGTATCCAGACGCAAAAATCCTGAAAGAAATAATGTTTGTCATGAAAAAGCTTTTCCTGTTAAGTAGCAATGTATCAACGATGGCTTTAATTTATTCTCATTTCGAATAATATCAATATCAGCGTGAAATCAAAACTTCAGGTAAAAAGATGGTTGAAATACGATTTTTATAAAATATTTTTAAGAAAGTGTCGACTGTAATTTAAGTATTCGCATACGATGTAATAGAATTTCTTGATAGGATCCACGAGTGTCCCTTTTTTCTTTCCTTCTATGGTTGGTTGTATGTCTTTGGACCAAGTATACCATAATGAGTGTCACTAAGTAGATAGCACCGTTAGATTAGTTTCATTCCCACAGATCAGTGGCGACTCCCCGAGGATTAGTTGCCCCTAACCTGCGGTCGCTTTCCTCAATCCCTCTTCTATCGTTATGTTACTTCTTGCTCAACTTCTTTTTTATTATCATTACTCACCCTCTCCGATTCCACTTTCAACTTACTTGCTGTAACTTAATCGTTTTCGTTACCGTATTTTACCCACACGTTTTAACAACTCTTTTCTTCGAACCTTATAACATACGTTACCTTAATGTTACTTCTTTTCCAACTTGATCCAACATATTTCTTCTTTCTCATTCAGTTCATTCGTTATTTCTCGTTTTCACATCTCCTCCCACCATCCATTTCCTTAATTTCGTATGTCTCTTGCATTAAGCTTTTATTTCCCATTTTCTTTTCAATAATACGGTCCGTTTCCGTTTCTCTGTGTCCAAGATTTAAGTATTTTCTTCTAATGTAGATTTTTCCTTATTTCCTATGTCTCACACAAGCTTTCCTATTGCGCATTCTTTTGATGTTTGCCTATTGGTCGTGACATACGCACTTCTACTACTCGTACACCGAGAGAAAACTAATTAGTTGAAGACAACTGAATTTAATTTATATCAACCAAATTTATTTGACTTAAAGTAATTTTTATTGATCACGCTGAATATATTTTACTCAACCTCGCAGAAGGTTGAATATGGAAAAACTTACGGTGAACTTGAGCCAACCATATTATGTAATTAGCATAATTAAATTTACTTTGAGGCAACTAAAGTCCAGTTGGCTTCAACCAAATACTTTATTTCTTAACGTAGACACATTGCTAACGGTTGTCTCTCGGGTTTTCCTTTTCCTGGTTGTGTGGTTAACTCTGGTTAAGTACCCGATAAGAAAAAAGTAGTTGAGTAAACCGATACATTGGTTCCAACAACCAACCAGAATAGTTAGCATAGCGCCAACTAATCGGTTGATTCAAGAATCTACGATCGTTGGTAAAATATCGGTAGTTACGGTAACCAACCAAGATGACAGCCTCGCCTTACCGATTGGTTGGTGCCTTCCTTCGGTACGGCGTAATACGAAAAAAAAACCAGGTTAATACGGATATTTATATTCATTTACAATGGCGAGTACTGGCACGTACTTCGCTCGATGGTTCGATAAACGAACGTCATCTATTTACAATATTTCACTGTATATTTTCCATATGTTCAATGTATTTCACTTTTATTTTATACAAGCCCTCGTCTATCCGCAACCACCTGTCATTTCAAACAATGGCGTCGTTTGCCTTTGTGAAATTTTTCACTCGTTGACGTATCAACCAGTTGTTTATGGACGAAATCAACTCATAGATTTCCGGTATTATTCAAATGCTTGTCGCAACTACCGCTGACGTTAGTTGCACAGAAAGCTATAACGGCTCATAGTGGTGACAGCACTGTGATTGGTTACAGGAATCAGGTCGTTGGTATTTGGTACTATTTTTCGCTAACCAATCGAAAACAGTTGGGAATACTATTTCGATTTGGTTTCTGCAACTAACTCGCGTCACAGTGTGTGCTGGAAATAGTAATCGCAAGTACGTTTTTTTCCCGTAGTTGTTACTGACTGTGCATCCCCGTGAATGCCGATTTAATGTACAAACACTCGATTACTTGCTGCATTTAAAATATAATTCTTCTTAAATTTTTTTATAATCGCTGTGATAAAATGAAATGTACGAGAATTAATTTGAAATTATAAAAAATTAATATTTTTTAATGAAACAGAATATATCGGGTCATCGAACAGGTACGGTGCCACAAAAAATCGGTTGGATCATCACTCTCGCAAGAAACGCTATCGTAGTTATCGCTGGAACAGTTATCGCGTACATATTTTATATAAACGGCGAGGAACCGTTGACGTTAACCGGTAAGTGACAAGATATTAAATTTCTGTTTCTAATTTCGATGATACGCAACTAAATATTTTCAAACTTTTGACGTTTCGATTAAAATATTTATCAAGGTACAATGGGCAAAGGACTTCCGCCTTTCTCTCTACCGCCCTTCTCAACTACCTTCAAAAATCAAACATATAATTTTGTTGAGATGACAAAAGCAATGGGAACGTCGATAGTAACGATACCAATAATCTCGACCATAGAACACATCGCTATATCCAAAGTTTTCGGTAAGCAATTTTTGCAGCTTTTAATCTAAACAGCTAAAGCCTACATTTTTTCATTTAAAGCTTAAAAATATTTATCGAAATAATTTACGTATTAAAAAAAATGTCCCGGTGTCATCTCTATACTTAGTTGTTAGCCGTTTGATAGACGCGTGTTCATCGAATCGGAGGAAAAAGTCAGAGAATAATTCTGCTGCGTGCACCACGTTTCGAAAATACCATCTGCAAGTGTTAACGACGCACTGCATGACGTTTCGCACGTTCCCATGGACACCGCACAGTCGGGGTTTTTTTTCTCGACTAATATATATGCAGATAAGGGGTACAGATAAGGGATCAGGGGGTGGACAGTATGAACTGTGCATCCAACTATAAAAGTCTGTCGATAAAATTACAACCAATCGGGCACAGTAAGTTCGTAATATTCACTGTATATCTATAAAAGTCGTACGTGAGTTGAAAGTATAACTATAGTTACCATTGGCGAATAGGGTTCAGCGAATTTCTACAATTCCGTCGAGAAAACTTTAAACTTTTACCTCGGGTTCTGAATTTTCCAAGCGATGAGTAATAAACCAGCGTGTCGGGTCTGGATGGTATATGCATCTAGAGTCAAATTTTATGCAGTCCAGTAGACGAGAAACGTATGTGTTACGCGTTCCGCCACTTCTCGACTCGGTAAATTTGTGGATTCGTGCGGTATATTAATCTCAGTGTTGTTATATCTGCTTAGAAACTATTTTTTCCTCTTATTTTCCAGCTATGGGAAAGTCGCTGGATGCAACACAAGAAATGCTAGCACTTGGTATATGCAATATTTTGGGCTCTTTCGTGAGATCGATGCCCGTCACTGGATCTTTCACTAGGACAGCAGTTAATCATTCGTCGGGAGTGAAAACCCCACTCGGAGGAATATTCACTGGTAAATCAAAAGTTTTCCTACTAATTTTCTCTCCCACAAAACTGTAGAGAAAAATGGAGTACGATGAGCCAATTCGGAAACATTCATTTATTGTTTTAGATTTATACCTTAAATTTAATCTGCGAGTCGATGTATCGATATTTATCGGAAGTTTATTGAAAGTGCAATCGGAAAAACTGTAAATATGGGTGCAGTTACTTATTAAAAATCATTGTTAACGATTTATGAACATTACAACACAAAAATATATATTTAACAATGATTTATGCGCAATCTATCGACGGCTCATTGTTCCCCCATAATCGTGTAGCCCCATTGTGCCCCGTAATCGAGCGGTATCATTGTGCCCCATTCTCTTTTACCATAGTTTTTGCATAGAAGGTAGCTTTAAAATAATTAATCTAAGAAAATGGCTTAAAAATTCTACAAAAATTAATTATTTTTAAGATCTATGATACATGACACCATGAGCACAGTATTTATTAATACGTGATTGTTGAAATTTTTTTTTTTTTTTTACGTGAAAGGAATTTTACATTGGGGATATGGATATATTCACTGTAAAAAGAATCTTTATGAATAATATATTTGTATAGAAAGCATTTCAACATCACTGATACGGTACATTTGATATATAAATATGATGTAAAATCAATTAACGACATACTAAATACGTTACAAAATTCCTATTTAATATAGAAATATAGTTTGGAATTTATATAAAATATATCGCTCTGCTCGAGAAACGAAGATCGACTTCCGTCGTCCCGTATTCTGTAAAAAAAAATGGCAACGTGTGCGCCACTTACACTCAAATCTCATTGGTCACGCTTGCTTCTTAAATACAAACTAAATTAAGTAAATAAATAAAATAATAATAGAAAACGAGAGATAAGAAATACTTTAACAGTGCTTTACAGTTGTATATTGAATTTAATATATCGCTTTATAAACCAACAACAACAAAAATGCTTCCTATTCGGGTATAATCATTTTTCAAATAATTTTAACGACATTTTTTAATATTATAAATCAGTGAATCAAAAGTTGATTATATTCTGACAAAGTTCCTCCTCTGTGCGAATGAAAAAAGGACATTTCGACAGCCCGTATAATACGGTAAATTAACTAAGGGGAAAGTAAATTTAATTACTACCGATAATCGATGAAACTTTGACACCGCCGTAGAAAGTTCGCTATAAACCTGTTTTTTTTTTTTCATTATTATTTTGCCAGAAGCGAGCGAACTAAGTTCTGGGCGCGCACATGCGACTTCCATCACATTTTCATTAAACCGAACATTTCGCAGGTACTCTCGTTTTGCTTGCGGCTGGCCTACTAACGTCTACGTTCCGGTTTATACCGAAAGCGACCTTGGCTGGTGTCATCATATGTGCCATGTATTATATGCTTGATTTCAAGACTTATAACCTGCTCTGACGTGCGAAGAGTGAGTCAACGTTAGATTTATTAATTTTTACACAAATTGAAATTAAATCAATAAAAAAAATTGCATTATCAATATCAAAAGTAAGCGGGCTAAAAATGTATTTTCAAGTCTGAGAAATTATTGATTTTTTCTTTGGAAAAATCTAAATATCTAATCAAGTAATTAAAGTCGAATCGAGTAACGAATTAAATAATTTTTTTAAATCTAATATTCTTGCAAATTTCCAAAGACGTTGAATCACGTATAACTTTTGGCATTGCGTTATCTCTGAATATACGTGGATAAGAGCCAAAAAGACACAATATCAAAAATGTTTATTTATTTCATAAATTATTTACAATTATTCGATCTAAAAAAAAACAGTATTTTCTGCAAATTTTAAAAATATTTCTTGGAGAAACTCGGCGCGTACTTGAAATAAATTGCGAAAGAAAAAATAAATGCCCGTTGATCAGAGTCGAACAAGTTTTCCGATACAAAAACGTAAAAGTTTGAATTAAAAAAAAAAAACTTCAAATTATCTTATGCTTTTTTGGCTTCATTAATTCCAAACTAATTAATTTTTCAATAACTCGTGCACTTTTTGGCTCTGTTTTAAAATCCGTGATAAATGTGATAAACCAGATATACATTTTTTATTCCTTTGACCTTTTTTTCAGAATTGGATTTTTTAATGATGCTGGTGACCCTTGTAGCCTGCGTCTTTTTGGGTCTCGAAGTTGGTATTATAATTGGAATAGTTTTTAATTTAACAGCACTCTTGTACCACTCAGCGAGACCATTGGTCAATATCATTATCAAAGAGGTGAGATAAACCAAATGAGATAATGAGTTATATGCATATAATTCAAAATAACAATAATTCAATCCCTCGTTTTGGATATTATATCGATAATCTTGATGAAAGAACTGCAAGTTTCTGCCTCTGTTATCTGGAGCACAGTCCTTCAATTTTATGCAGACATATGCGATAATCGGCTTATAAGGACCGATGAATATATTCTCGAGGTATTAAGCGATATCGTGTTTCACGTTTAATCAACCTTGTCACTGTACGAGCTGAATATTCTGCTGATACATATTGTCTGTCACAACCTATTCGACCATCAACCCTAATTTTTTTCTTTCTTTAATATTGTCTCGATAATCTATAGTTTCCAATTTAATACAAATTGATTCAACGTAGAGATTCATCAAAGATTTTTTACACGTTTCCACAATATCGTGGAAGCAAAATATCGTAAAACAATACGAATTTTCTTGTAGAAATTGGATTAATGTTATGAAAGACGCGAGGAAGACTTCTTCAATTATAAAATTAATCAAGTTCACGAGCCATCTATACATTATTTGTATAATTTGTTTGTTTAACTTATTATTTTCTTTAAATCTATAATAAATTTATCGAATGCTACATAATCATAAATCATCTGAGGAAGACTTTCCAAAATCGCTACTCCTCGAAATTGATAGAATGTCACTTGTACATTTTTTTTACCTCACAACCATTCGATACAACATGAGAGAAATACAAGACTCACGATGATCTACTTTTTATGTAGAAGCGATGATTAATCCAGTTTTGTATGTCAAAGGTCGAAGGATGCAACGTAGTGTACGTCACACCGGAAGAAGCGATCTCATTTCCAGCTGCGGAAAATCTTCGTGCAAATATAATGAGCCTATCCGAGGAGAGTCTCAGCAACGTGATACTCGACTGCAAGAACCTGAAGAGGATCGACGTTACAGTAGCTAAGGTAAGCGGCTCTAGTTTCATTTATTTCATTTCACTAGAGATATAATGGTAACCGGTGCTCGATGGGCTTAATGTCGTGATGTCTGCAGCTCTGCCATTCGACTATGCTGCTTGTAAATAAGATGAATGGAACAATGGCAATTCATTTTCCATTGAAGAATTCAATGTTATTGATATATCGGACACAGGGCGAACACTGTGGAATCGAAAAATCAGGTCAATCAAAATTGCTCTGATGGTATCATGCCGCGTGTGAGTTAACCTGTGACGTGGAAGGAACCGTATACATGTCGTTGATCATCGTAAATCCTACACAGTTCAAGTGACACGATATTATCTCGAAATATTTTGAAATATGGAAATGTATTGTAGTCCTTTTGGTAGGCTGACCAAATGCATCTCCATGAAATTTACTTAAATCAAATTCATTTCCACTAATGTAATTTTCATAGAGAAAATGGATTGCTAATAACTTCAGTCCGACACAGGAAAAAATTACCGATGGTTCAATAAAAATTATGTTCATTCCGGTAAAGTGAGCACTGCTGGTTGAATATTTTTTAACGTGAAACTTAATTTTTATTCCCAATGCCTCTAAAAATTTACATTCTCCTTGATGATAAATTTGGAAGCACGTGTGCACTTAATCGCGTGCTTCGCTTCATTAGAAACTTATCCAAAATTATTTAGTGAGTAAATGTAATATGTGAGTTAGAGAGGCACTATTTTGAGTTATTTTTATTTTTTTTCTCCTTCTCACGTTCCAATTATCTTCTTTTTTACAAGAAAAAATTGTCACGGAAGCTGCGACCGGTCAAAAAATATTTAGAGCTCGCTCAAGGCTCCTAAAAATTCAAATTTTTACACAAAAAAAACCCATTTTTCTTTGTTTTTCGTCATGTTTCAAGCATATATTTTACTTTTTTTATTTGAAAATTAAACTCGTGAAAGCTCTAGCCGGTAAAATAACATTTAGAGGTTACTGAAGAGCTTCAAAATCTGAAATAAAAAAATTTTTTTTTCGTCGTTCCTTCACTTTTCAACTATGAATTTTACCCGTTATAATCGTTAAATTAATCTCGTGAAAGCTCTAGCCGGTCAATAAATATTTAGTAGTCGCTCAACGGCTTCCAAATTCCAAGTTTTCGCCAATTTTTCTTACTCTTCTCACCCATAAATTTGATGTTTTTGACCTCGCGAAAAGTAGGTCAATAAATATTTAAAGATCGCTCAAAAGTTTCAAAAGAATTCATCGATTTTTGCAATTTATCTCACACCTATAACCCAAGAATTATAATCTTTGCTGACGTAAAATAATCCTTTGAGAAATTGCGAAAATTTGGCTTTTCGAATCCCCTGAACGACCACTAAATATTCATTGACCAGCTAGGACTTTCGTAACGTTGATTTTCGAATTAAAAAAAAAACTATAATACATGCTAGAGACGTGACGAAAAAAAAATAGTAGTTTTTGTTGTTGTGAAACTTTGAATTTTTGGGAGCTTCGAGCGACCTCTCAATATTTTTTAACCAGTCGCAGTTTACATGACAATTTTATTATTTTTGTAAAATGAAGTTAATTGCAAGTTACAGTTCTTGTGGTCAATAATAATGAAATAAGTTTAGAAACACTTATAGCCGTCATGGCCATCACGTGTCTTAACAACTTTAACGAAATATCCTGCTGAAATGTGTCTTAGACACAGAATTAAGGAAAAAAACTTTACGATAAAATATTATTGTCACTGATAAATAATTATTTTATCGAAGTTATTTAGACACGGAACGATGTCTATGCAACTTTTGAAACGATGGAACTTTTCAATTATTGCCTCAGTTTGTCATTTCAGAGAGAAACTTAAGCATTTGAATTGTAAGAAGATCAAATCGAATCCTATAACGCGTAAAATTGTATAAAAACGAGGCCGTTTTATTAATTATTTCTCTAACCACAAACCTTTAAAGTTTAAAAAAGGTAAAGAGTGGTCGGTACATCTGCACTACGAGAAGTAATCAAGTATTCTAGCGGAACCGTCGCATATGGACAGTTTCGAGTGTTAAACTAGCAACTGGGAAGGCTTAAGGGGATGCATCGAAGTGCATATTAGTAGTCGAAGACAATATTTTCATTGAGTCTTCCGAATAAACGTACGCTTCATCAAATAGCTCGGAAATGCTGAACGCATGCCTACACATCCTAGTGACGATATCATCATGCGTACAGTCGATAATCCGATAATAGCATTTTGCGAAAGCTACGAGCGTGAGTGACAATGACAAACAACCGACTCGTGACTCTGTTTGTTTCAGAATATCAAATTGCTGGCGCACGATCTCTCACTGAGGGGACAAGAAATGATATTCGTAAATTCTACGGAGAACGTGAACATCGTGATGAACACCGTGGCACCCGAATTAACAAACAAATTCAAAGATAGAGTGGAAGACACGCACGACGATGAATCCATCAACGACTGCTAAGATCCTCTTTTTAATTCCAAAGTAGGTGCGTTATTTTTCTTACAAGACCCAACCAATTAATATTATTTGTTTTTATTGTTGTTGTTTGTATAAAGTAAATGACGCAGGACGTTACGTCCTCGATATATTTATTACTATAAATTATTTAACGTTGTAATTAGTGTCATTCAGGTAGTCGTCCTGCTACGTTAAAGTTCTAACAAAGTTTTCTGTATTATATAAATGAGTTTCCTGACAAACTTCAATGTATTAACTAGAAATATCCTGATTTGCTTATTTCCAAAAATTTAATAATTATTTGTTGTTAATCCGAGTCACTCTGATTCGGCCGATTTAACAATTTCTGAAAGGATTTGACACTTTTATCGTGTCGCACGTCTATTAAATTTCCATTTAAAATATTCGTTCAGCCACTTTTTTTTTTACGATTGCATCGGGATCCTCATAATCTGATCTACAAGTATCTTTACTTTTGATACAATCTAATAGAAATATGCATGAAATTCTGTAATCCGTTGCTGATTCGGCGATCTTCTCCCATGACACAGTATTAATTTAAACGTTTTTTCAGTCGAATATTCTTATTAAAATAATTAGTAAATTACTGTGTCGTTAAAGATTGAATTTTGTCAGGGTAAAGGTACAAGCGTAATGAAGAATATATTTCAGATTCAATAATTTATCTAAGTACTTGCTAGAACAAGACGACTGCCTTCAAGTAACACAAGTACTTTTGCCTCTTTTAAAAAACGTATGTAACGCGTATCTCGAAAGTATCGAAGTGCTAACGCCTTTACCGTCAAAATATAAATTTGATTGGCTACCGGTCTCCCTCGTTACATACCGATTTATATAGATATTTCCAATTTTTATCCGATTGAAACCGCTTAGTTTTCACTGTGGTTTCTATCAATTTAATGAGGCGGTTTCAATTGGATTCTCCAAGCTTCAAGGATACGAAGCGTATTAACCGAATTCGCTTTCTTTCATTATTGAATATTAACCGGCTCTGAATAAATTGAATTACACTTTCTGTTACCGATTACCATTTTTTAAGATATATCATATAATGTTAAGGCGATGTGCCAACTGTGAGCCGCGTCTCACAATTTTACAGTTTACCGTTGTCGTTATTTCTCCGAAAGATCATTCGTGACGGAGATATCAGTGATACGAAAATTTTGTTATCTCTCTCGCGCGCATGGCGTTCTGAGAGAAACAGAAAATGTTTAGAATATCGTATTAAAGGAATGCTAAATCTCCATACTCCTCCCATGAGTACGAAGGCGCTCACGACAGAGTGAACGTGAAGCAGCACATCCGTTGTAAGTATGAAGATTTAGTCTCACCTTAAGGCGACAACATCCCTCGGTCAGTAACAAAAACTGTAATACAAACTTCTGTGCCACGAGTGATCTTTCTAATGAAAGAAGAGAACGGTAAACCGCGTCTTACAGTTCTACAGTTGATCGTTCTCATTTTTTATCCGAAAGATCAATCGTGCCGAAGAAATTTGCGATGGAAAATTTCTGCTATCCTTCTCGCATGCATGACGATCTGCGAGAGAACTACGACATGTAGCACATCGTCTTAAGGCGATATGATACAATCTTCCTCTCTGCCTCGTCACATTCCGTACACAGTTGGTAGCTAATAAAATGTAACCCAGTTGTTCAAAGGTGCCGAAAGTTTTCAGACTCAAGCAAATTCGTAACATTTGCGGAATTAAGAGACAGAGAGCATACGAACTTTATTTTGTCCAGTAACTTTCGAGACATCGCCTTAACTTAAGATTTAACTAACAAATAGAAGCGCGCGACACGCACTCGTTGCTGCCAATCTGACAAAACAGCTTGTCGACGCTGGCCAAAAGTTAAAACGCAAAAATAACACTTGATTGTTTTTTTTTTAACGACTAATAAAATTACGGGCTACTATAAATTTTCAATTGTTTGTATTTGAAAAATATTATTTGCTGTTTCTGTCAAAATTGTTATCGAATTAAAATATTTTTTATTATCTTGTCATTTTGTTATTCAATAAATATTTAATTTATAAATTAGCCAGAAATATTGTTTGTTTATCGATTGTTATTTTTTTTTTTAGTTTATAAAGCTGTTAAAACAATAAGTTTTATCGTTGAAATATTAATTTATATGATTATAGATGTAAATATATTATTTGGACTGAAAAAAAGTACATTTTTATCATTTCTCTTTACGTTTAATTATTTCTTTGCCATATTCTTCGACGTTCCTTTATTGTTTAAACATTGAAAACGATAAGTTAACACAAGATAAACCTAAATATCCAAGAGTCAATGGGTTTTCTTATAGACCACGATTTATTAAAAATTCATCTGTCGATCATTATTGGCATTTACGTCGAAGTTGAAGCATTTGTAACAATTGTATTTATCTTATCAGTACAATAATGAAAATTGTATTCATATGAAAATGGCACATTTCACAGAACTTCCTGTTCTAGTTTTATGTACTTTCTCAACGTGTTTTTCCATCGTCTCACCTTCCTCGAGTATCCAGTAACATATTTTGCAGTATCGACGTAGATGAAACTTAACGTGAGTCGAGAGTGATAATAAAGTTGCAATTGGTTCGTGACAAAAGTTACACCGAAAGTTCAGGGTACGAGGCATCGGTGGCTGTAAGAAAATCGCATATTTTTCAATTACTATCGTACATATCAAGTTTCGCAATATTTCTATATTTTCATTGGCTACACTGTCTAAAAGTAACGAAATAAAATATATAATTTACGGTAGCTGCGTCTAAATCGCCGACCATCTCTCCACCGATCATCTTATTCTGGATCAATGAATATTTTGTCATTTTCGTATTCGAATGCTTCTGCTTGCGAATCCTAGTTGGTACGATTATCGGTATTCGCTGCTTTTGCTGTTCGTACTACGAATATTTTACATAATTTTATTAACAATTAGTATCAAGTATTAATAATTCTCTATCGACCTTATCGTATTAACGTTTACGATTTAACATTGTTTCATATATTGTGGTCGCTCCTTTTACTATTTATGAGTTATAGTTGCGACTCTGTTCGACCATGGTAATAAGTCATCTGTTGTTGAGCAGATGACTGTAATAAGTTGTTGACAGATGGTAATAAAAGTCATCTATTTAACAACAGATAACTTTTATCATCACGATCGAACATAGCCGCAACTAGAACTCAGAATAGATGACGATTTAATGTTATTAGAGATAACAAATAATTTGTCATTATTTTCATTAAGTCAGAACTATGTTTGCTCGTTGAAAATGTGCGTTTTTTTAACCTCTTAACTTAATTGTACAGTTTAAGTCGATGATATCGTAGGAAAGAATTCTCAATCGGGTAAATTTGTCAAACTAATTTTAAAAAACGAATCTCAATACTTTGAAACGATAAAATGAATGAAAGAAGATTCGTTTATAATCGACAAAACACAATGCGAGTTCTTCGTTTTTAATTGTTTCTCTGGTTAGAGAAGAAGAAATATGTTGGAAAAAAAATCATCGGTACACATAATTAAACTACTGGCGACTACATTTAATAATTAAAAATATTATATCGATTTATTTATTATATTATTGCAACATAATTCGTAAAGGTTCTCAAACCTTTCTGGTGCCCTGAAGAGGCCTGCGTATATCGTAGATGAAATCCTTCTTCGTCATTTTTTCGCTGATGTTACGGTTACAACGTAAATTATATTTAGAAACGTCCGTGACTTTGGCGGACAATCCAATTTGATTAATTTCCATTGGTTTCGTATGTAACTGATGTTTTACTTCCATTCTTGATGAGGTTAATGCAAGCTTATCGATCATTCGGCTGTCGTAGATCGTCGTTTTATTTTATCGTTTATTTTTTGTTCGGTATATAGAGCATAGCTACATGTCATCACTACGCATAACTAATATTAATAATTGAAATGACAATAAAAATAAAACAAAATAAATCTGCAACTTCTTATCAAACTTATTTATTCGCATTAAAATCTTAAAAATACAAGCGACCCTTAGATTTAACATTTCGTCACCATCGAAATAAACTTTATCAATTAAATGACATTGAAAGGAATATCGGTCTAGAAAATAAAAATAACTTATCACACTATCATCGTTATCGAATAATATTTTACTTAAATTCTGACTGATTTAAAAAAAAAAAATTATTATTATTTCATATAAAGATTTCGCAATAATACGTGACCCGAAGCCAAACGTAATTGAAATGAAAAAAAAACCGTCTCGCAGTAAAAAAAAAACTAAATATATATATTTTTTTCTTTTTGTTTCAACTTATAACCTAAGACAACCTGCAGTTCGTTCAAGTAACGCGCTTTTTTTTCTCAGCTTCGAGTATCGTGTATATTGCGCGTTGAAAAAATTTGCGCGATTAATCCATCGATAAAGTAAAGTGAATCAATCGATTCATCGTATTTACAGAAATACATTAGTACGCGGCTAACACCTTACCGTACAATTATCTGTGTGTCCGGCAGCTGCATTTTATTCTTTAAAGATAAATAATTCGACCCCCTCGGTTACAAGGAGGAAGACATGACTAGATGAATCGGAGCATTAATACAATTACGCGCCGTTGCTCACGAGAATACCCGCGTTAAACCATGAAATAATAATAATGATAATGATAACAATAATAATTAATTCATGACATAGAACTACGATTATATGAGACGATGCAAGCTTGTTTGCCTCTTAAAAATCGGTAATGGGGCGGTTCGGACAGTCTGAATCAATGAGTACTCAAGTATTCATCAATGAGTACTCGAGATAAAATTTAAACATGATTGACTAACTTAAAAAAATTTACGTAACTTTCTAAGATCTTTTCTTTTTCGAGGTTGTCACGCTTTTTTGTTGTTGCTTTTAAGACATTTTGAAATAATTGCGAAATGATAAAGGATCGATAAAGATATTTTGTATGCCGATACTCGTTTGCCTAGACCCGATAAATAAAATCTTATTAATTTTGCTTCAAGACACTGCAGTTGCACTTAAAATTTTTAAAGAATAACATTTTAATGAGTTTCTTCGATAGCTTCGTACTTACGTATAGATCGTTTAGTTTTTACATAGTTCGATAATCAGAATATCCCGAAATATCTTAAATAAAAATAATTTGTGTAGCGATCAGCTGAAATATAAAATAAAAAAATTATCAAATACAAGGCGGTCGTGATTTTAGTTGTTTACATAACTACTGTTGAAATATCGTGTTAAATTTTTCGTAGCCTCGCAAACAGGATATTATTATGACGAACGAGTAGTAGGCTCCGTTGGATCGTTGATATTTTGTATTTCGAGAAGAAAGATCGAAAAATCGATGAGAGTTTCTCGTCTTTGTGACGGTTGTACACGGCCAAATAGATTTTTTGCAGTTGGAAACAACGAGCTCACTCCATATGGAGAGTAAACGCGCGCTTTCTCCCTGTTTTTTTTTCTTCTTTTTGTTTGTATTTCATTGCCATACACTAATCGTTGAGTAAATCACGTCATCAACGTCGTGAAATGGATAAAAAATATTTTATTACTTGAATAGTTCGTCATTGCTTCAATTAGCTATTTTGTAGCTAAGAGAAAAATTGTGGTGCTAGGAGTCTCTCGCGTTTCGTATCGAAGAATCTTGATGGCGTAACAAGGGAGCCCGCTCCTGTCTGACCTCCGGTAATGTTGCTAATTCTTGAACTGGACTGCGTTGCCATATACTTCGCGTTGCCATTTCCTGATAACCTCGTCGTCTTACCTGCAAATTTGATAATAACATTTGCAATAATTTATTCGCTCTTACGTTATTTTACTTCCAAATCTTATTGGCCGATACCCAAATGACACAGAATACAGATTATTCATATCGATCACCTCGTGCGCTTTATTTTCTAACTTTGATTACTCTGAATACGTTTCGCTGATATTTGCATTGCATGTTTAATTCGCTCTTTCAAAAAGCTGAAAGTTTATTATTTTTACTTGCACAATTAATAAAATTAAATAATATTATATATCGTGAAAATTTATTTCATATGCGTTCTGTTTTACTTGTCCGATTGACTACTTTTGCAATGACTTTCTCGATCAGACGTTTGCTCCCAATATCATTGGACGATATCCAAACGACACACAGATTAACCATATCGATAATCTCTATTTATTTTTTTGGTATAACTTCTGTATAGTTTTAACAATTTTGAATATTTCACGCTGAAAGTTGCATTGCATTGTCAATTTACTGTTTGGAAAAATCAAGTGCTTTATGTTTTTTAATACAATTAATTACATTCGACAAATAACATAAAAATCGTCAAAGAATATTCCACTTCAGTCCATATGCGATGTCTTTTGTATGTCCAATTGACTGAGTATAATACATAAAAATATCTTCCTAATTTGATTACTTTTTGTATCAGACTATTTCACTAATTATTAAAAATTTAAAAAATATTTCTACGTGAGATGGACAATGTAATTGATATTAGCAACAACGAAAATTGATTATGGTGCGACGATTTACTCACTTGTCTATGATGAAGCTCGTGCAGGTACAATGTAGAGAGAGACATATCGGCAGCTGTTAGCTCGACAGGTACCGATAAATCGGGCGAGAGTTCGTGCCCCGAGCCGAACACGGAAGCTCCGAGGGATTGGTTCGAAAGGCCTTGCTGCAGCCCATAGAGCAAGCCTCGTTCGTTGTGCAAGGGTCCTTCTGCCCTGTTGAGTCCACGTCGTACGATGTGGGGAAAAGCATCGGATCGAGCGCTTGTCGAACTGTCGACACCGACCGAGGCACTCGACATGCCAGCTTGGTTAGCGAAATTCATGCTGGGTACGCTCACGTGATTGACAATCGTGCTGCGAACTATACTCGCCACAATGTCGTTGTACTGTAATAATAAACATTTTGTTAATATCATCGATAAAAAATAAATAAAAAATCAAAAACGCATAGTCTGCTACGAAGCGGCCATTTCCATGAAGTTCTTGAGGAGAGCGTGAAACAACTCGGAAGGATTTGTTACCGATCGAGTTGACGTTTATGGATTTGCAACGAGGCGAGATAGAGGGGTTTCGGACTCCCTTAAGACGAGCCAAAGACTCGGTCCACGATGTACCACGTAACACGTGGTAAGCTCTTTCTGGCATTCGCGCGATCCCTGTGGTCTTGTCTTTCTCATACTCATTCACGTGGTACAGGTTTTGCCTTGCTGGTGGGCCAAGTACTTCGCCTCGTCTCGCCTTAAGGCGAGGCTCGACGCCAACGGTTCACCTTAAAACTATCAACACATTTTCCTCGAACCTAGATTTTTGTAAGATGGTCAGGAAAATGGGATGTGAATATGACACGGAATGATCACCACAAATCCGACGTTTAACAGAGAATCTAAGTCTGAGATAAATGTGAAATATTTAGCACTTGCGGATTCTCCGACCACAGACCATGTGACTTGAGTCTCCCCTTAATATGATGTGACAAACCTTCTGAAACTGTAATCGGTAACAGAATCAGCTATTCGGAGACGATTGATGTTTGAGAAAAAAGCAAATTCGATTTCACTGCGGAGTCGATGGACAGAGTGAAACCAAATTTTCTTTCGTCTAAAATATTAAAATGATGTACGACATATTTCTGTGGTTCTCTCTCACTCCTCCGCGATCGACAATGGTGCTATCTCACTCACATTCGTGGCGACTCAGTCGGTACAGCGAATCACCTTAACCGGAACTGAGCGAATTGGATAACAGTTTCCGTTATCGATTACAGTTTCTGAAGGTGTGTCACATCAGCTTAAGACGATATACCACCCCTCGATCGGTAACAATAACTGTAATGCAAATTTCTCCGCCACAAGCGATCTTTCGGATAAAAGAGGAAAACGGTAAACAAATTAAACTGATTGTCACGTACCTGCGGCCCCAGGCTCGAGAGACTGTTGAAACTCGATAAAAGTGGATTCATATCCCCCGGTATCATGTTCACCTCTTTCTTCGCCCTCTCCCTCAACGCGGTTACGAAGGTCTCAGCGTGAGTGGGTGGTTTCCACTCGGGATTCGTGAGCGTAAAGTGTATGAGCGACAGTTCGGTTTTACCGTCTTCGGCTTGGGTATACTGATTTGAGACGGGTACTTGAAGTCGCTGGGGTTCCGTGACGTAGGCATTGTCAAAACCAGCGCTGCGATCGTCCACAGGACTCTGGGGCATCGTTTGCCACATTGGATTCCCGTGACGTCGGACATCCATCTGAGCAAAACTGCAAACATCGCCGACGCCAGTCACCTCGATCGTGAAGTTGCGATAAAAATCAACGATGTCGAGGGCGCGTTGTCTCATGTGGAAGCATAATATGAACGGAGTGAGGAGAGGCGAGATGAGCTCTTCCATTAGATGAACTGCTCTGTACTGAAAGAGTTGAGCCATCTGTGCTCGGGTCGTTTGCGTATGAGCGTGACCCTTCCAACTGTCCGGACGATAATGCGTATGAGCGAGAACCGCGGTGAGAAGAGTCTCCGGACACCAAACCAAATTTTCGTCGGGTATGAAGACTCGCGCACCCGCAACCATCGCGCCCAATATCGTCATCGTTGTCAGTACGTGCTCAACCGTCAATACGTCTTCGTCGTATATCGTAAGAATCAACAGTACCACCAATATGCTACCGGCTACGAAGGCAATGTTTTTCGCGATAACAGTCATTATCGGGGACGTGAATATACTCATGTACTTCGATGCCGGACGGTATGCGCGATTTAGACGAGCGTTCAGCTCGTGATCGAGCTCGTTGAAGTGACGAAGGTAGAGTCGACCGTATAGCGACCACGTTCTTGAACCCAGGGTTCCAGGCTCTCGTTTGATTATCTAATGAAAATTATTATTCATCAAGCAACTCATCGAAATTCTATTATGGAAATAAATTAAATAATGACATTTCGGATTTACCTCGCCGTAATTGAAAAATGAATATAATATTTGCCACAGCAGTATCAGCGGACAAAGCAAAAAATTCGCTATTCCAACCCAAAGTATGTGCTTCGACAGTGACCGGGCCAGTTCTTGACGCCTGCTTAATTTTTTGTAGTCTTCCTTCAGGTGCCAATTGTTCTCGAAAGGGGACCATGGTCCCCCTGGAAATCATGACAATTTTGTTAATCGATCTTATCGGTTTGGCATTAATTTACGAATATCGATATACAATCTATAAATCAAATGAAAATATATAACCAATAGGCAGTAAGCTTTTTTTTTTAAATCTCATCCAATAACTATTGGATAAGGAGGGTGCCACTGATTCCAGTAAAAAAAAACATCATATTATAAGCTCTCACGTTTGAGTGTTCGTAACGGTTATTTGATCACGTGAAAAATTGTAGAAGTTACATTTTTTATTTTTAATAGAAAATATAATTGAATAAATGATGAAACACTTTCTACATTTTTTATATTCGGATCTGGAGGTATTTTTTACATAATCAGAATAAGGTTGCAAACAATAAATTTGGGGGGGGGGGGGCAGCGGTGAGTTGTGATACTTTTTTTTTGCCGATCGAAAAAAAATTAGATAGGTTTTTCTAAATATGAAATTGATGACAATCCTTACAGAACAACAATAACTCCATATTGTACTTCAATCCTCTCGTCATGAAGATAACTTCTCCGAATACGGGTACCTTGAGCCGCACGGGAAGGAGTGATTTGTTTATCATAGCTACCAGATAATTTTTAAATCTTAATATTCTATGATATATATCGAGCTCTGACAGTTCCCGTTTGTGAATGCACATCTCCTGCTCCTTCTGAACTTCTCGTACTTTCTTTTGTACTTCGTGCCACGTGAGATTATCGAGATCTTTATCGTCGATCTTGAGTGCGGCGTTAAAAAATAATTTTATATCCCAGAACTGCGTGAGATGATACAGAACTTTGACCGCACGAAGAATCCAAAATATCGCAGCTATCAATATACATATCCATGTTATTAAGCCCATTGATGCCAAACTGTCACTGGTCGATAATATCGCATCGCTGATTGAAGTTTTGTGGGAATTGTTGCTTATTTCCTTGTTTCTGCAATAAAACATATTAACATTCATTTTATTCTTCACAGACAAATTATCATGATCTCTTTAAAGACTAATGTGCCAATTAATAAACACTGTCATAAGAAAATTCAATTTAATTTACAAACTGTCAGATACCGGAGAGAAATAAAAATTGTTCATGAATAGATTTAGCTCACATATGCAGCGCAATGTTTTTTCAACATTTTACAATGAAAAAAAAACGTCAAAAATCATTTCTTAAAGATTATAAACATAAATCGTACCAAACTGCTATCATTATATTATTTTTTCACTATAAACATCAGCTTGTATTATTTTTTTGTGATAACAAACTTTTTTAATAAAGAAATGTTTATTAATTGACATCATTATATCCTATAATTCGTACGGATTGAGACTCACTTGAACAGTACTGCATAGTCTACACAATGAAAGAGAAAAGTTGAAAAAGTGACGACGAAAATAAATTGGGCTAGTTCAAATATTTCTTGAAGCATCATACAGGTGAACCCATGCTTCTGATGGTAATGGTACATTCTCGTAAAAAATGAATCGAGATCTTCAATGTGATTCCATCTGGATTTTCCACCCTCAGGAACCACATGGATCATAACTCCGGACTCTTGAGGTGTTTCGTCCCTGTCATCTTCCCCAGTTTCTTCGTCTCCCTCTCTGTGAGGCTCGAGCTGTTGATAGCTGCCATCGAGTACCGTTGTCATCTGAAAATCCAATCAACGAGACTTGAAAAATATTCTTACAGATCTTTTTTACCATTGCAGATACACCGTAAAAACGCGTGATCAAGTCGGCTTGTTTATAGTCCCATGAAATTCTATTTAATAAATAAAATATTAACTTTTTTAGAGAAACTTTGGGCCTATGAAAAATCCAGCTTGTTCCGCCAACCATCTCAGCAAAAAGTAAAGATATCAAAGCCGAATTACAATTAAATAACAGCTCAGTACAGATATTTATTACATCTAAACATGGTTTGAATTCCATGCTGGTATTGATCAATTATATGAAGTAAGAAAGACACTTTTTGTTTTCAAAAGATAACACATTGTCTTTCATCCAAGTTTTTCTTCTTCTTTCAATTACTACAAGAGAGATATGTAAGAGGTATCTTGTGATCAATCCACTTTTAATATAACAAATAATAAAATTATAGTTATCAATGCAACTTAATCTAAAATGTGGAAATGACAACTATATCGTAGAAATTAATAGACAAAAGTGATTCTATGTTAAAAAAAAAACAGCTACTGCAATTCTAGTGAATACAAAAAACAATAATATAATTTATATGTTAAGAGAAAAAAATGCCTTCAGGGCTTCTGATAAACTAATCGAAAGTCTTGTAACTTTACATACTCTAATTATTCAATGGGGAATATGATCGACTGATGCATTTATGCTAGGAAATTCGATATTCGATTTATCAAAAGACTTAACGAATTAAGAAGATATCAAAATGTTTATTTACATGTTAAGAGAGAAAAATGCCTTAAAGGCTTACGATAAAGTTGAAAATGTAATAAATTATCTATCGATAAATCATTATAAACTAGTGGAAGGCCTTGTAATTTTGTATACTCAAATTATTTAATGAGAATATGATCGACAGATGCATTTATGCTAGGAAAATCGATATTCTGGTATCTATCTAAAGACTCAACAAAAGAAGATGATATTAAAATGTAACAAATAAAGTTTCCACCTCCCTATACAGAGATATAAAAGTAAAGTTTTATACTTTTTTCTTCTCATATGAAATTCAAAGTTTAATAACTTGTTATATAATTTGTTATATTTTTCTGTTCTATGACCTTTCTCTTGTTAAAATAAAAAAAATATTATAATTTTTTTAATTCCAGAAATTTGTGATTGTAAACAAAATTACAGAGGTCTAGAATGATCTGTACCGATACGATTAAAAGATAGGACAATAAAGATTGATTCTATGCCTAAAAAAAGCTGTAAGCTAATGTTTTACTAAATTGAAGTTGAAAAGTGTGCTCAAGCGAAAAGCTATAATCAACATATTGCAGCAACTTTTGTTTTGCATAAGCAAAAACAAAATTTATTAAAAATCCTTTTTATTTGATCTCATGCAGACAAATTACAACATTTACTATATTTCATTATATTATAATTAAGAGGAAAGATCCATGAAAACCTGAAAATCATGAGAATGGAATTGTGTTGTAAATGCACATATGAAATTTTGCATTTGATGGAAAATACTAATTTGATGGAAAATACTAATAAACGAGAAAGGAAAAATGAAACGTTTTCATACGTGACATTTTTTTTTTTTCGTATTCTAGTTCTTTGGTACAAATATTTGTTTTTTCTAATTTAAACTTATCGTGAAGTTAGCTCATGTCAATGGAATAAATTGGTTTTGCTAAGTTTAATTCCCTTTCCAAGAACACTCTGTCAGGTCCGAGTATAGGAACTGTTTGAAGCTCTGACACAGCAGTTACACTCACGGTGTAACAATGTACGTGCAACGGCAACGTAATTTCAGTCTCATGATTTTCAAGTGACTCAACCTCCTCGAGCCATTGTAAGATACCATAACTTTGAGCACTGATATTACAGTTGCATTGTCTCCCAAACAAAAAAGGATTTCAAAGATGACGACGATAAGAACATGAGAAAGAATGAATTAAACAAAAAAAAAAAATTCATGCGAACGACATTCAAACAGGCTCGATGACTTCTCGGACGGAGCCTTACCGTTCTTGCTCTGCGGTTTGGCTCCACGCAGGTAACGACAGTGTCACGTTTCATTCTTTCATGTCATTTAGGTTTAATTAACTACCGCTCGATCGACAGTCGCGCTCCAAACATCTAAAATGCAGGTGATTTGCGGATTCAAAGCGTCGACAACGCATTGCTGAATTTCCTGAGAAATAATAACAGCAGCCTGAGGGGATACGGATGTCCACGTGATTTCTGCTTCTTTTCAATCATGATAGTTTGGTTTGATAATGTTTGCGAGGTTCATATAAAAGTAATTATACGATACACAATGATATATGCGGGTCGTGAGCTGAGATCTTTGAGGATGCAACTATAGCTGTGTTATGTAGAGAACATTATGTCGAATTGATGACTCGAAGCATTCACACTTTTGATCCCTCCTACGTCAAAACGAGTTCATTTTCTTTGCATTTCTTTTTTTAACATTGCTCCCTTTGTTACGTACGAGGGAAAAACGCGTACCACGACGTCACGTGAGATCAACTCAACGAGCATAACACGAGAAAATGTCGCAATACCGCGTGTACGGCTCGATATAAATAGAATTTCGAAGAAACGAGTGTTAGAAAAAAGTGACACGAATGTTTGGCAATACAGCTGATCTCCATAAACAAAGCGTACAGCCCATACCTTCGTCAGCAGTTTTCGTTCCTTTCGACTCCGTGACACGTATTAATCAAGATTCAACGAACATTCGGAAATCGCCAACCACATAATTAAATATGACGCGTGCTATTATTTACTTCTTAATTTAGACATTTAGTTTTATTTTCTTAAAAGTGCGGAGGTTCTTCCGTGCGTCTCACCATTTTTAGAAAAACATTTTTTTTCTTTCCTTTTCTTTGTAATTCACCTAAACATGCAGCGATGCATGCGGCGCTTCCTCGTACTCGATCGGCGGTTGCTATGAAGATGTATTGGAGTGACGGTTGGTAATTAGTAACTTGGTTCCTTCGCACACAAAAGTCAACAGGAAGGAGAACTACCGCTCTGTCGGCAACGCAAAAACTGTAATACAAATTTCGTCAACGTAAACTGTAAGCCAATTTGATCAGGGCCGGTTGATATTTTGTACAAAATGCACTTCGTCCGTGTACTTTGCAGTAGAATCGAATTTGTTTTGTTCTCAAACATCTATCGTCACTGAGTGAACTGAATTACAGTTTTAGTTACCGATTACAATTTCGGAAAGTGCGTCAACGGAAACTGTAAGTATATTGTGAATTTCTCTGCGCCGCGCCGTTTCGGATAAAAGAGAAGAAAGTTGAACTTCTTCTAACGATTCTGCAGAGCGACGATGTCGTTTTCTAACCAAAGGATCAGCCGTGTCGGAATAATTCAGAATCGGAAGATTAGTTCCATATCTCTTGCATCCATACAGCGTTGTTGCTGTTGTCTTCAACGAAAATGCGAAGACTGGAAATTCTCATAAAATGTCATTTTTTGTAAGTATAGGCCGAAACTTTTTTTAAAAAATTATATTTTATTCAGTCCTAACGATATGTACAAGGCATCTAAAATTGGATATCAAACTCTCAACGTTAATTCTCAGTTGGGAAAGAGTTTGTTTATGGGAATTCGGCTGAAGATATTGTTGGTGATCTGCAAAAAAACTAGACCGAAAGTTTTCTCGTAAGGTGACTGAAGTTCTTTAAAAAGAAGTTCCGAATTCTCATTTAAAAATTTATTCATTTGCGCACCTGAAAATAATAATTTTTCAATTAGAATAAATTTCGTTATTTTTTTAATTCAACAAACAAGAGAATCACGTACTAAGCATAACATTTCCATCGAAGAGATTTTCGAATCTCAGTAAAACTTTTTCTGGCGTGAACTTGACGTTGAATTTCTTCGCTCTAAGAAATATATCACCATCTTTGTTGTATTGCTCACAGTGAATGGCATTTTTCGTTGTCAGTCCCACTAAATAATATGACAAGTAAATAAATCGGTGATTATTATAATTTTTACAAATGTTCCCTGCTTAGAAAATCTCATTGAAACAAATGAAACCTCATTAAATCGTCAGAAATTCCATTGAAACGGATTAAACCTCGTTAAATGAACAGGAATTCCATTGAAACGGATTAAACCTCATTGAATGTACAGAAATTCCATTGAAACAAATTAAACCTCATTAAGTAGACAGAAATCTCATTGAAAACTAATCGGTTCCAATTGGTTTCAATGTAATTTTGTTGTCCATCTAATCGGTTTCAATGGAAATTGCTAAGCAGAGTGATTTGATTTACTGTTTCTCCTCGTGAGTTTATTCAATAATCAATAAACTTACACAAAGTGATGTTGGAATGCCCATGACCTGTGATCGGCAGTAGCAAAATTTTGCCATTAATCTTGTAATCGCCGACAAAATCGATCTGAGGATTGTAAGCGTTGAATCGTATAATGAGCTTATCGAAATCGATGCTGAAAAAGAAAAAAAAATCAATTATAATTTAACTGAAAAAGACAAATATCGAGAAAAGTTATTTCTCATGGCATTTTCCGTTTGCTACACCGTGTTCTTTCTCTTTTGGTATCGTTCGATAGATTGTAGCGCTGGAAATGTCATTAGTTCGATACTAACTCGTAGTTGGAAGATACAAGTCCTTTTGTAAGTCCGTGAAGTTTGATATTTTTGTAAGACTGTTTAAGCGAAACTGCGCCATTGGTCTCTCCTATCGACACGCTGTCAACTGCAAGTGGTTCGATTGGCAGAATTTTAAAGCTCTTGAGACCTGTTATGTCGAATTAAAAAATATGTTAATACAACACCAATTATTGCATAGGCAACTGTCGGAAATATACAAAAGATTTCATTAAAGAAATTTCTTCAGACGTTTAAACAAATCGGATTAACATCGATAAAAATTATTATACTGCATTGATCGATAGACCTTTTTAAAAAATAACCATTGGAATTATTAGAATATACCTGAAGCCAGGGAAACGATCGTCTCGGTGGCTGCCTTCGTAACACACTCCGAATATTTCGGCGTTCCACGCTGGCATACTTTGAAATTGCTGGCTGTAACGAAAAATGTTATTCACTATAGGAATGTACAACGAATAAGTACATCGTCTTAAGGCGGTGTGGGACTGAGTCCTCAAAATGACAGATTTCCTATTTTCTGACAGATATTTCATATTTCAGACAGACATACATTTTTATCACATCACGTTAAGACGATGTTCTGGATGTCGAGGAGAATTTTTCCCTCGCCCATTTCTCCGCTACGAGTTACAATTGGAATAAAAGAGGAGAATGATGAACTGTGAAACACAGTTTCTTCTCTTTTATTTGAAATATCAATCGTGGCAGAGAAATTTTCATTACAGTTGTAGTTACCGATCGAAAAGTATCGCATCGTCTTAAGGCGAAGCAAAACCTTTCTCTCTCTCTCCCGCCCTTTCACGATCCAGTAAACGCCATCTCGATCGGTAACGAACATTTCCAGGCCAATTTTTTTCTAGGGTGACGATTTTTCAGATAAAAGTGGGTATTAAGGTGATACACAGAAGATCAGGCTATCAACGGAAACTCGTTTTTGTTTTGAAAACTAGATGCCCATTAAAAAAAAATTGCACGGAAAGGTTTGTTACTGACTGAGTAAGTTTCGCCTTTCCTTAAGTCGAGGCGAAAGAGTCACTCCACTTTGTACCACACGACACTCGGTGTTCTCTCTTGCACTCTCGCGATCTCGATAGTGTCGTCTCTCTCACACCAATGTCACATGGTACAAAGTGGACCGAGTCTTTCGCTTCACCTTAAAACGTTATGTCGCATGCTTCTATCGTTTCTTGTCGCTCCACCGCGATCGCCATTCTATCGCTATCTTTCTTGCACTCACGGCAGCTCAGTCAATGTATCATATCACCTTAAGATCCACATCCAACGATATATCAAACGTTACCGATACGTGAAAAAAAAAAACAAATCAGATTTATTTCCAAGTGATTAATTAACTTTTTTATTCAATTAAACTCACGTAAATCCATTGTTTTTGCCTCTACGGTGAAAGCTACTAATAGCAAACCGATGCAAACCGAGTACAGCATGTTCCCTTCAATTTGGAGTACTTGTATATATAAAAATATATAATCACGGAGATTTGTCACTACTGGTTTAGTTATCCCAAAACCGTAACAATAGCATCAGGAAGAAAGAAAGAAAGAAAGAGAACGAGAGAGGGAGAATCAGAGAGAAATAAGTTAACAATGATCATGTCCGTTTGTCGAGGACCCTCACATGCAGACTGACTCCGGACGGTCAACATTTCACACTATTTAAACTCATGCCGCCCCACCATGATCTTTATGCAAGAGCAAGGCAAATGTGAACTGGCATGGGTTGTACCATCAACCGAGAGGCTTCGACGTCATGGAATTTACCATTAATTATCTCCAAAAACGTTGTCTTTGATATTTCATCTTACCTGCATGTGCAATAACGAAATATATTCATAACTAGCACTATCATTTTCATAGTACTACTTAAAATAGCTATCGTGTACATTTCATTAACTCATTAATTATTATATTAACCGTATTGATTATTATTGCATCATTTTTAACATGTGTAGGTGTGTAGACTTGTGTTTATCAAAGTATTAAATCATGCGTGTCGTGAGCGATGGGCCAACGACCGAAGTCCTTCATCCCGCAATGTAATTATCCAATAAATATAATTTATGAATAAATTTATAGAAAGCAGTAACCTTCTCTTGACACGACCGCAAGGTCGATAAGTGTTAGACTAAATAATCACCAAGATCATCTTCATTCATCAAAGAACTTAAAGAGTTCTTCACTGACTATAAGTTTCGTGCTGATGTCCTCCGACTATCGTCGTTCCTAAGACATTATCTTAGACAGATTGACCTGTTATGAGTACAAGTGAGTTTTGCGATCGTGATAAAACAAGAGAGAACGACAGATATACGAGTAGCACGACGCACGATCTTACGTAAGCGATATATACCTTAATGAACGTGAACACTCTTTATATTATATCACAGATATACGTAAATGTAACGGTGAATCAATGGTTAAATAATTAAAAGCACGACAAGAGCGTGTTCTGCAGTTGAGATCGATGCTTAATTAATTCGATGGATTAAACTAAAATCAAAAAAATCCAATTGGGTTTTTAATTCGTAAATATTGGATCTACATCGTCTGATTTTTCTAACAGAAAAATTATCGTTTTAACATGCATATGGATTATTTATATACCGTAATTGATGCATAAACGTTGGTGGATAATATTGAAAATATACAGGGTGCGCCATCTCAATCTGGTCGATAGAAGTATTGAATAACTTAGAGAATTTTCAACAGATTTCACAAAGTCGTATTTTTTTATTAAATTTGATTCATTACAATTTATTTTGATTAGTTTCCAAAAACCACATCGATCAAATGTCCGCCTTTATTACTGAGACAAAAATGAGCTCTTTTTTCGGCATTTTCCATTGTATTTGCCAGCGTCTCGGGCGATATCGCTGCGATTTCGGCTCGAATGTTGTTTTTTAGCTCCTCTATGGTCTTCGGCTTGTTGGCATAGACTTTACTTTTCAAAAATCCCCACAAGAAGAAGTCCGGTGCAGTCAAATCCGGCGATCTTGGTGGCCAGTCAATATCACCTTTCTTTGATATCACACGTCCTGGGAACTTCCGACGCAAATAGTCCATTGTTGAGCGCGCAGTGTGACATGTCGCACCATCTTGTTGGAACCAAAATTCCTTAAGACCTTTTTCACGCATTTGTGGTAAAACAAAGTGTGCCAACATCCACCGATATCGATCCCCATTGACAGTTTCACCAGCTCTGAAGAAAAATGGTCCAATGGTGGGTTTTGAGCAAACACCGGCCCAAACTGTCACTTTCTCATCGTGCAATGGAGTTTCGTGAATAATATGAGGATTATCGGTGCCCCACATGCGACAGTTTTGTTTGTTGACAGCGCCAGAGAGGGTGAAATGAGCCTCGTCGGTCATCAGAATTCGCTCCCAAAAATCCGGCTCAGCTTCCTTCATTCGACTAACGTTATTAGCGTAAGCCAAGCGTCGCGGCTTGTCAGTTTCCAATAATCTTTGCGTCAACTGCACTTTGTACGGAAACATGTGAAGATCTTGCTTTAAAATCCTTCTCAAAGTGGTTCCATTGATGTTTAATTGCTGAGACCGGCGGCGGTATGAGACATTTGGATTTTCTGCAACACTCTGTCGAACAGCTTCGATATTTTCATTTGAACGACCTGGACGCGGTCGAGCTTGATGTTAGAGATTCGCTACAGACCCGTGCTCCATGAAATTTGAAGCTAAATGACGGATAGTGTCGCCTTTGGGCGCAGAACGTCCGCGATATTTTTTACGATACGCACGCTGAGTTGACCCAACTGAACGATTATTTTCAATGTAAAGCGAAACTATTTCGGCGCGTTCTTTCGGCGTATAGCGATACATGGTTGAAATTGTACTGAAATAACCTATACGAAACGTGTTGTACGACGCTGGTCGGTTAAAATCTGTCAGAGTTATTCAATACTTCTATCGACCAGATTGAGATGGCGCACCCTGTAGAACTAAATGAAATATTGAAAAATAGGATGATAACAAATTTGAAATTAAATAAAAAGTTGAAGTTTATCAGTTTCACGCAAATCGTTGTACTCTCGTCATCTCGATAGTGTCAATAAATTAATAAGGCAGGTAGAAAGGAGAGGATAATAGAATTCATTGCAGTTGATTTTAGCTGTTGCTCATTATTAGCAAATATAGACAAAGAATTACTTAAGTAAGCAACTAAATCAAAGCTACAAGGACTTATAAGACAAAAATATAAGCTGGTAACCAACTAACTGACTAAACCCTTTAGAACTTACTGAATATTCTTTCTGTAGATTCTTTAGGTTTATTAATTAGTTAGTTAGCTCATCAACTGCCCATTTTTTTATTAAATTTGAATAGAAAATAATTTTTTCAATACAAATACTGAGTTACCTTAAGTTACGTTCGGCTTACTTGCTTACTGACCTTTCCTCTAGTTTAGGAACCTACTTCATTATCATTTTCTTTATAAAAACTTATGAGAACGCCTTCGAATTCTTGTTACAAGATAGCGAGAAACGCGTGTTAAAGTATTCTTTTCATGAGCAACGCGATTAGATCTGTTTCTGAATTTTTAAATATGTTACAGATGTAGCGTACACCGCAATAGCTGTACAATTTAAGGCTCGATGACCGAATACTTTGATAAAACGATAATCGTTGAAAATTTAACACGCGCGCTTATATGGCAGAGTCGCCTATAGCGCGAAGCGCAGACGCGTTCGTTGTACACTTTTCATCTTTGTAAATTAGATAACATTCGAAATAAAGGACCAAACCGTTCTTTGTATATCTTATCAAACAGTATAATCACTAAAAATTTCGAAAAGAACTCTTTAATTATCCGAGCAGTGTTATCCAGTTGCGTCAGCGTTTCCTCCGCTTCGCTGTGCCTTCGCCATACGCCTCGCACCGCTTACGGATCGCTTGTTTATCCTCATCCAACGCTGGGAAAGAACTAGCTTAACGGCACTGATGAATATTCATTACTTCATAGATATATTATTGTACTACCAATGTTGTAAAACCAGGGGATTCGAAGGTTATTTATATTAAGATTTGTTATCTTACAATTTACGATAAATCTACAAATGTGAGCCTCGATTAATAAATGTTAATAGGAAATTCTCAGTTATCTTCAACGATGACGGTTACAAAAATATCACAGTCATATCATACATTTTTCATACATTTCAGACGACAATATTTGTGGCATAGGTAACAAAGGTAAAGAACGAGACGAGAACGGACATTGTGAGATCAATTTAACATCCCCATGTAATATAAATATATCCAAAAATATTATACAAAACTTTTCGTCAGTTTATATATCGAAGATACATTTCAAATATATTTTGGATACATCTCACATTGATTTTTTGTTTTATAAATTTCACATATATCCGAGATATATATTTTATATTATCTTGCATACACTTTACTTTCGTAGAGGCATCTTCACTGTTCTTAATATCGTGCTGATATAACGTTTCAACCGTCTAAGTACTTTATAATAATCACAAGATTCTATAGAAGGAAACATTTTTAAGTCATTGGACAGATTAGAGGAGCCGCACTGTACTGGCAAAAAGTTCAATGACCCCTCGCATATCAACCCTTTATAAGTCACAAGAATATCCCCACTCCTTGACTCTGCCATTAGAACGCGTTACCCCCACTCTGCTCTTAATAGCCCCATTCCGAGACGTTTGAGCCTTAAGATTCTGAGCCACGGATCGAGCTGATAATCCAAGTACGACAATGCATATAATATTGTCGTACTTAAACCGTTTATGCGGTTTTACGCGTCAAATTTTCTAAACTTTTGCCAAACAAAAAGGCGTCTGCGCTATAATAAGAACGTTCATACTGGAATCAATAACGACGATAGCTACATTCCTATTAAAAGTCTCATAATTCTATTCTCTGTTCGATTAGTCGAGAAAAAATGAACGTCACCGATTGTATCAAAAATCCTGACAAATAAAGGGCAATGCGTGTCTTGATTGCAAAATTTCAGCATGATACGTCAAGTCGATCTTCAATTATCAGCGCTTTAACGCCCTTGCTGCACGTGCGAGCGAACTCACAAATACGCACAAAGTGGTTTTGCTCTAAATTTTAATTAACCTGACATTAAAATCTCGTACATCCTTTTCTATATGAAAACAAAGATTTCTCTATGAGGAATCAATATGAAACTTAAAATATAAAAGATGAAATTTACTACTTGAGTATATATATCGTTTTTACAAACGAGATGAAGTGAGAATTGATGTACATTATGTTGCAAAATTTCTAATCAACCATTAATTTTACAAGATATTTAAATCTGATTATTAAAAGGTGGTTCAAGAATTTTTTTCTAACTAACGTAACAATACATATTATGACTGAAAATAACATCATTTGGAGTATAATATTACTGTGCAATGACATCACTTTCAATACACCAACTGGTTAATATTGAATGGCACATTTAAAATTTTATAACCGGATTTTATAAAACAAAGTTTCCTGCACATGTTAAATAATTTTAAATCCGTTTTTTTTTAACTGTGGATCGGAGTAGAATACATTCTATTACAGGGTCCTGAAAATAATAACACGGTTCAATGCTCCCAATTAGTTATTACTTATCATTATTTGCAAGAAGTAAATAGATAAAAAATACAATCGATTGGTAAGAACAGTAAGTACTAACAACGGTAGAATGTACAGAAGAGGGCATCGTTCCTTTATATACTGTTGAACCAACAGACACATATCGCAATAACAAATGCCTCTTGGGCACGCGTCATCGAATTCAATTGCACAGTATTTTCCCGAACAATGTGGATTAAAAAAAGAAAATAAGATACCGAATATCGGAGTGAGAGGAAAAGCTGATTTAAATATCGTTAATGGGATTTTCATGAAAGAAAAAATGAAGGGGATCGAGTGTCAACCTTGAAGAACCATTGAAGACCTTCGCTTCGTCATATAGATGTCGTAGAGCGATAATCTAATCTATTTCAATATAAAAGTGTCATCATCGTCCTGGTGAAAACAATTTCGAAACTTTTCAGAATGTTTCTGAAGACATCTTTAAATTTTTACCGAAAACTTCATACTTTCACACAAATGTTTTCATTTTTTCCATAAATTACAGAATGAGAAATTTAATAATCATATAAATCTTAAATATAAAACATCATTAAGTAATTATCATATTTTCTCGTAATGAGTATTATTTTTTTCCCGCGAGTTATACTTACGCAGATATCAAGCTGACTAAGAACATAATAAATCATAAAATATGCAAGGCTATTGTGTAATAACAAATATTGTAGTCATTCTCATATTGCTTCATAAATCTTTATATTTTATCCTTTCGAGTCATACTTTATCAGACATCAAGCTGACTGAGAAAACGGTTCTTTGGAAAACATCGAAAATTCTTCAAGCATGGACAATCTTGTCGTAAATTATCATATTTTCTCCTAATGAGTCATATTTTTAGTCTACGAGTCATACTTTCTTAAATATCGAACTGACTGAGAGGAAGGTAGTTCGGAAAATATATATCACTGTTACAAGATGAACAAGGCGTGCAAATATGTAATTTGCACATTGCTTCCTCGTGATTCTCATCAACCCACGGATCTCATTTACGGGTAATGGTTATCTCGATTCTGGCTTCCATAAATTTCATGATTCCATAAAATCTGAACGCTTTGATCAATTCTTGTCAAACTCAATAACAAAATAAAAATGCTAAAGATTCTCTGAAAAATGAGAGAAATTTCTGGGATACAACGTAAAGAATCTTTGACATTTTTACATAAGTGTGAGAAGTTCTGTAAAATCAAGGGCCAAGAAACGATCGGCTAATGATGTGAAGTAACTTCGAGATATGGGATCACGGCATAAATTGTCAATAATGACCCGTTAAAATATTTTGGTTTGTAGCACCTGATACATTCACGTACGCCGATCAGTATCTTATTTTTAAAAAATACTTAATAATCTTTTGAAATACAAATATTATTGGGAAAGTTTAAAATATTTACGGTGGTACATAAAACTAACTTAATTAAGCCTTCTTACGAGAAATACGGATTATCGATGACAAAGGTGTTGCGCTATGACCGTTAAAATGTTAAGATTATAACAATATTGTGATACCGTAAATATTTCCTACGTTGTAGAACGGACCACTCAAAAATGATATATTTTCCCTTCACAATTATCCCCACCATACTCACGCACATGAAAAATGTTCGCCGCTATTCAGCTAGGTATATCCTTGCAACGCATAGTCACGCGAAGCGCCGCTCGCTACCCGTGCCCGGCTGGCAGTGTAGTGGGAATTTGATGTCAAATATAAATTAAAAGAAGTCGATTGCTACGGGATCCTAAACTATAAAGTGAGACAAGTGATATTTTATACAATGAAATGGCTGTCAATTAAGCTACAAATCCTATCGGACAATTTCATTGATAAACATTTATAAGTTTAACAATTCCAGTAAGAAATCCATTTAAAGCCACTTCTATGTCGATTGATTGGGTTATTTATGTATTTTTCGCTAAATACGTTTATCTTAATATTCCGAACAAGTTTACCTTCGACGTGAACTTATAAACGGTCATTATGCGTATTCTCGCCTCGATTACCAGGGTCATATACTGAATTTGTTACCTCAATGGTATTTACGTTATAAAACTCGTGTCGATTTTGTCAATGGCGAGAAGAATCGAGTACAAGGCTTCTCGCTGTCGTCAGACTTTGTAAATGTGATGTGTTTCAGGGTTTTCTAACAGCACATTTAAACGAGTACTTACTGGCCCACTTTAGTGCCGGCCTATAAATTTCGTTTAACCTTACGAGGTAGTTGAAAAGTAATTTCGTACAATAATTATTTAATCGTTTAAATCCTTAAAGTTTATTAGAAAAGTTAACGTTGATTCTGCACATAAATCTTGAAACTCGTATCAAGGGCAACTTAAATACTTTAATAGCGTGTAAATAAATATAGGCTCAAAAAATTACAGTTACGACAATATTGTTTAGCATCTGTTAATGAGAATCGATTCGTCATCATTTGCTTGCCTGCATTACGCCTTTCTGATATCTCAGAGCGAGACTGTTGGTAACTTCACAAGGTTTTTTTAAAATTCCAAGATCAACCGCGTGACCAGTCAGACCACATCTCTGAAAGCGCCTCTTCTTTTTATTGTAATTGGTATTGCTCTTGTTTTTCTCTTGCTTGACTATGTACTTAGGGAAATAGTGGATGCGTTTTCTCTGTTTAGTCGCGCATGGAGGCATCGTCACCACAAGATCTTTTCGATGAATCTTTTTCACGAGCTCGGGAAAGAGCCGATCGTTCAGTTCGTACTGTTGGAGCGAATCCGAAGACCTCGACGATGTTACGAGAGTCTGGGTAGAACCGTGAGTCTCGAAGTAATTATCATTCCGAAATTTGCTCAACTCTCTGACTTTATCTTCGTTATCGCCCATCGCTGCAGCCATTCGATCCTTCGGATCTCGAGATGATTGCAAGGTCTTTTCGTAACACAGATCATCCAGACATTTTTTTATTTCGCATTCGCATTTAGGCCTGTGAACCTTTCTCCTTGATTCAAAATTGTCAAAATCGTCGTCGAAACAACAGCGACTGTGCGCGGAAATTGTTCGCGAGATTCTCTTCGGATTATGTTTATTACACGGTCGTTCTTTCCTTTGTTGATTGTCCTTTAGACACTCGGCCGAACGAATCGTTTTTATCAATGAAGTTCTTGGCTTTCGGGGTATGTTTTCATTTTTTCCATCGTCAATTCTTATTGCGCTACGGTCGTTGATGCAGGCACTGCTCGATCTAGACAAGATTGCAGGTTCACCAACCCTCCTTCTTTCTAATCGCCTTCCACCTTCGTTGTCAATGATGAGCGACCGTCGTTCGACGACGCGAGGCTCTTTAATATCGTTATTTGCGTGTGTATCGCTACTCGATCTAATTTCTGCTCTCTTCCCGTTACCGGAAGTGTTTTTTCCTCCGCGACAGCGTACTTCTACCGCAGATTCGTCTCTGCCCGAATCTCGAGTCAACCGTACAGATTGCCGCGACGAGGATTTCACCGAGAATTCGGAGCAGGTTCCATTCGGCTTCTTCTTCTGGTTAGAAAATTTCTTTTGTACACGACGAAGAAATTCCGATGTCGGGGAGTAGGTGATTCTTTCGACTCTTCTCAACGTCTCATCACCTAGCGGAGGCAGCACGGATTCCAGAGGATTCGCATTTTCCACATTTGACAAGGGAATCTCGACATTAAAGTTGTTTTTGCAATAATTGCAGGGAAAAGAAGAATGATCGATAGTTCTTTTTGTCAAAACTTTTGTCTTTTTGGATTCTGCGTAGCAATAGCATTCTTTTACAGCCTTTCTTTCCACTGATTTCCTTTCTGAATGTCCTTTGGAAGGTATAACAATTTTACCACCCACATGTTTGTCCAAATAGCGTTTAGCTCTGTTTCTATCTTCAGAATGTATATATTCCGGGCAAAAAGTGCCTCCTACCCCGCCAGAATAGTTTCTCATTCTCCAATAATCAGGATTCTTTGACACAGGAAGATTACCGGACGATCTGCAAAATTTCAAAGGATTATAAAAGCTTTAGACGTAGATCGTTGTACTTACCATTCAGTGACTTACGAACTTTGCGAACGCAGTACAGAAATTCCATTATTGACTCTCTTGGATGTATCTTCCAGATGTTTAATCAATGTACGACTCTTTCTACGTAGATCTTCGACTTTGACATCAAATCGCTGTTCCATAAGTCTACAGAAAACAAATTACTTCGTACAGAGTCAAATATGTGAGTTTAATGAAAAATTAACACACAAACCAAATATTTAAGGATATAAAATATGATAGTGATCCAAGTACAGAAATGACAAGCTTCTGTTTACATTAAAAGTTGGGTTAGTACAATTTATTCATTGTTTAACCTTCTGTATTCCCTGGTTAATCGCTTAATTCAGCCCCCGAAGAAGCAACGATGCATTTATTTCTTAACAATCATATTCATCGCAAAATACACATATTTGCACGTAGAAAAATATTTCTTTTTAAGTATGAAACAACGAGATTGACATATGCGTCAAGTTACGCGTTATTTTAACAAACATACGTACATAGTATCCAGAGTTGAGTAGCTCTGTAGTAACAGAGTGGGGCAATGTGTTGCCATGGAAACAACAGAGCATCAGAGCTTTTGATTACCATGCTTTCGATAGTAAACAAACTATTTTACGAGGCGTACCAACACTGCACGGACACTATAGGAGGCTATATCCGTGTAACAATGCGTTATAAAGTTACAAAGCTAAAGTAGAGAACTAAAGAATCAGAAACGTCGAAGGGTTACGTTTATCGATGATTAGATGAACAAAGATTAATCCTGACGCGGAGTCAATTCATTATATTAGTCGAACGGTCAGAGTTGAGTAGCTCTGTAGTAACAGAGTGGGGCAATGTGTTGCCATGGAAACAACAGAGGATCGGAGCTTTTGATTACCATGCTTTCGATAGTAAACAAACCATTTTACGAGGCGTACCAACACTACACGGAGACTATATCCGTGCAACAATGCGTTATAAAGTTGCAAAGCTAAAGTAGAGAATTAAAGAATCAGAAACGTCGAAGAGTTACGTTTATCAATCATTAGATGAACAATGATTAATTCTGACGGGGAGTCAATTCAATATATTAGTCGAACGGTATTTCTTGTATGCGTAACTATACGAAATGTTTTATGTAGGTTCAATGGTAAATTGTCCGAGTTAATCCGAAGTAATTATATCTATGAATACAGTCATCCAAGGGCGATTGATAAGCGGATGGTGATGGATAGATAACACTGTGCGAGGTGATAGGCGCAGACTCGTGATATTGTGATAGCGAATACTTATATTATCTCTGGTGATATAGAGTACGACGTGACATCACGCAACATGCCCTACGTACGTGTTTCTACACATTCTATGAAACGATTGTTAATTTCTCTCTCAGATATTCGGTGATTTGAAATTGTTGAGTGACCTATGAAATCTTAAAAGTTTTCTGCTTTCATAACAAAATGGACATTTAATATCTCGAGACATTTGATATAACATTTATGAAATTAAAAACCGGTCGGAAAGTGTTTTCTTCTTCATAATCCAAATAGCACAACGATATCTCGAGCGGCTGTATATTTATACTAACCCAGTAAAAAAATCGTGCCGTGCCGGCAGAATGCCGTCATTTATATCCGCGCCAGGACATCATTGTGACGGCACGACTTTTTAACAGCATAACGTCCCATAATACCGTGCCCGTACGGTTTCAGCGAGTCGTGAAGCCCTAACAGCGCACTTACATTAAGGTAGCCGGACAACTTTGACTTTTTTTTACTTTTATTATATCGAATAATTGGTTTCTTAATTAAAACATTTGGTGGTCAACCTCACATTTTTTTTCTTACAAATTCGGTTCGAAATGGTCTTAATCGATACTTAATCGATTGGTGGTGATGAATATCGTCATTAGATCATTCGGTGGTCACTGAATTGTGGCACGCCGTGCTATCGTCGTGACGGTGCGGAAGCTGTATTCTTCTTTCCTTTTCTGCACGGGCCCCTCCCTGAATTAATCTCAGGTATACACCGAATTAGCCAATGGTCGTCAGTGCTTCGGTTTGTCCTTCCACTGAAATATGTTGACGGAAGCAGTCATGTGCGGACGTACGTGACTCCATTGTACCGTCATGTTGGGCGGCTGCTCTGTGCCGCCACCGTGTAGTCTCGTGCCGTCACATTTCTATCTGGAAATTTTCAAACACATTTTGCCTCCAAATGTTCGATGATTTGACGTCAGATTTTGATAATACAATATGGTATGCGTTAAATAAATACTTAGAAATAAGAATGAACCATTTCTGAAAGTTATAATCCATGTTGAAAAGATCTCATCAACACCAATAGAAGTAGATTAAAACGGCATAGATCGAGATAGGATTCTATTTGGATTTATGCAATTCTTGTTCATTTTTATCCGATCTTTTCAACAAGGATTGCACGATTGGAATATCTTATACGTGTTCACTAATTGGGCTTTACCCATCTGTTCCTGACTGGGTTGTTTACCTTACGTTGTTCACAAAATTAAGGATAAAAAGTACAAAACAAGGGAACACGAACTATTTGCTTTAACGTCTAACCATCGGACCATCGAAGGATTAACGACGACAGTGATGCAGGAGTTCATTGTTAGAGCAGCGGGAGCCTTTATTTTAAATGAATGCAAATCTTATTTTTTCTTACTCATCTGTGTTATTTGTTTGCGGCAGCAGCCGATTACAACCACAGAGTATTGTCGGCGGTCGGTGTACTACGGTGTACTACGTACCCAACTCAATTGTATCACTGTACTATGGAATTACACATAAAATGTAGTGAAAATATAGTACGGATCGTTGCCACACCACTCATTCATTAATGCGCCCTGCATTGGCGCCCGTAGTAAACGCGAGAGCCGCTTTCGCAGACTCAGTAGTATTATCCTACGACGCCATATTGCAGAGCGTTGCGTTTGTCAGTAGTAGTGCATCGTTACTGCATCGGCGTATGAACGCTGCGATGCTACCTACGTCGTTTTTATAGACAGTAGTATTATTTTATAATTAAATAAAAGTACTGTTGGCTCAAGGGTCGAAGGTTCGGTGATGCTGCAACGAATCACCAAGGAATTTCGGAAGAATTCGAGATAGAAGATATGAATTAGAAAATCGCTTGGACCGGAGAGTCGCTCGGATTAACAACGAGAAACTTAGCCAAGTCGGAGCAAGTTTCGTTCGATCGAAGCATATTCGAGGTTAATCTCCAGTGTTTTTCGGGTGTGATAAGATTCATCGCGTCACTATTTTGTTCAACGAGATGAATTTCTCGCAAGCGAATGATATTCACGGTGGATTGCCACAGTTTTCCGAGATTACGGCGAAATCAATCGCTGTATCAAGTGTCGATTTAACGGGTGCTATGCAGCAAACGCAGAACGCTATTTACACCACCTCCACGACTTCGATGAATCACGTTAAACAACCGATTATGGTGAGTCACAATATTTTATATTTCACTATTTATGTATTTGTATTACTTATAGTTTAAGCTCTGATTATCTTCACCGATTGTGTACATTGGGACAGCTCCGATTGTTGTAACTTGTATGATATTGTGTAATAAAAAACTCATTTACTTTTCACTTGTTTCTCAGTCTATTTGAGAAGGATTTTATTTCTTTCTTTCTCTTCGCTTCAGGCGAATCAACAGAACAAGTATCCTGGAACGATAGTGGGTTGGCCGGATGCTAATACCCTCATACAGCTCTGCGAGAAACAGGCTGGCATTCAAACCATCAACATTCCTAACTACAATAGCCAAAACAATTCGACGTTACTCGGCGTTCAGACGAATACCTTGCCACTTAGAATAATACCAAACATGTATTTACCAGCTGCGACGCACTCCGATACTTCTGTCGTCAAGCCAGAAACGTCTCAGACAAGACAAAATTCTGGAACTTTGATAAATTCTAATTCCAACTCCGGTTCAAATACGGTGAGTGTTACTTTTAATTTAGGCTCGAACAGAGCATCAAAATCTAAGTTTCGAACTAGATATTGAGTTTTGTTTATTCCAGGTATAATATTTTTGAGTTTGCTGAAAAAGATCTGATATATTATGCACTGGTGGTCGTCTCTTGTTATTTCGAAACAGGAATTGCTCGTCGTTTCGTTGCTACCTATGTTCGATAAGATAGATGCACCGGTTTGCAGCCCTTGTACCGTTTATCGCCACTCCTAGTATTTTCTAGGATTTGTATTTTTCTAAAGTTATTCAGTAATCGTAATTTGTCAGTTATTTCTACAAATTTTTAGTTTTTACTCTCAAGGTTGTAGAAATTCTTTTAAACCACCTATGCTTGACGTCTGTGAAACTTTAACATTTTTATTGTAAGAATATAGAATTATATTCCATTATCGATCGAATCGTAGACGAACAAAGGTATTTTAACGAGCAATTCCTCCACCGTTAACTGTTAAAATTTGTAAAAAATAAATAGTCGCTACAAGCGGTAAGTCGATCTTATTAATTATTTCCCAAAGGCAATCCACAGTGTCTGTAACATTTCTATTCAATAAGTAGATTTACTATTTTGATGCAGCATTTAATAGAATGATGCTCATCTGTATTTTAGAGTTAAGGCGAGACGAAACCTAGTCCCAAACCTTTCAGAACTAATTTTTTTTGGGTACATTGAGATTTCAAAAGAAATAAAAACAAGTTTTACATAATAACTCTATGCGCTGTGCTTCGTGGAAAGCTTTGCTCTTATTTGTAAAGTTTTGATATTCTAGAAAAAATTTGGATGTAGAGATTTGTTACCGACCGAGTTGACGTGTACGGGATCGCGAGAACGAAAAAAAGTGGTTTCGCCTCATCTTAAGAATTACCGAACATTAACAACAGCCGATTAAAGTTGAATAGTCTCACGAGAAATAAAATATATCTTTTCAGGCCTCTCAGATGCAGCTTCAGCAACAGAGCGCTGTAATGGCGGAATACCTACAAAAATTGCAAGCCACGACCTTGCCATTGACTTTGCAACAGCTCATAAAGCTTCAATCGGAGCCCCTCAAACGCTGTAAGATCGAGGACGATGAAAAGATCGAACAAACACCGAATAACATACTAAACATTCCGAGTGTGCCTGTATTTCGTAACGGTAATCACTCGCAAAATGGAAACAATCAGTTCATGAACGTGGATACCATGATGATGGAGATAAATCCACACGATTTGAATATCCACATGGAGAACAATAGTTCGCCGGAAGACGAGCGCTCGGTAACATTGACGGACAGTCAGACCCAAACGCAAACAGAGTTCATGAAATCTGATCTACAGATGCAGAGCGACGGTACGAAGAGCGAGAAGAAAATGAAATTTCGTGCGAAAACGGGAGAAATCAAGATCGCACTTGGACTCGATGGTTCGATGCTGTATTGCTGTCCAGAGTGCAGTCTCGCATTCTCCGACAAAGCCGACATAGAACTGCACATTCAGAATCATGTACAGGAGCGAAAATACCAGTGCAAAGAGTGCGGAGCGATGCTCAAACGTAAAGAGCACTTGGATCAGCATATGCGAGGACACTCGGACGAGAGACCGTTCAAATGTCCCGTTTGCCAGAAAGCCTTCAAAAGAAACGAGCATTTGACTCGCCACTACGTAATACACTCGGGTGATAAGAATTTCACTTGCACCGTTTGCGCAAAAGCATTTTCTCGGAAAGATCATTTGAATAAACACACGCAGACTCACCTCGGTATCAAGAGGACCAAACCAGGAAAAAAGGAACCTTCTACGATGGAGAACAGCGGGAAGGACAACAGCGAATCTAACCCTCTCGTTTCTCCGATCGACGAGACTATCCTTTTGCCTAAACAGGAACTCAGCTTCCTTCAACACATTCAGCACTTACAAAAAGATCAGAATTTTATACAAACTTTTTCAGCTTTCAAGGAACAAGCCCTGAAGGAAGGAATCGGTGGCAGCGGCGGCATGCTTCAACAACAAGCCGTTAACATGAATGAGATTTTACCCCAAAACGCAAGGTATCTGATGCCTTCTTAGTTTCAGTTGCGAATAATAGATGATTAAGTAAATCAATGAATAATTAGATAAACAATGGATGTACAATCGAAGATAGCAATAATTTGCGGGTTCAACGCCTTCGCTCTTGGCGGGACATTCTCTCTGAGTGCACTACGTACTCGGATCTTTTTATTCTAAGATTTTCGTGTTGAAAATCTTGAGAGTTTCAAATAATTGATAATTCGTAGACTCGTGGCTTATGGCAATTTCTAAAACAAAAGATCTCCTTTTCGCTATATTTTCGAGTCTGATTGTAAACGTGATTTAATTGAACTAATCGAAACCGATAAAGATAGCACAAATTTATGAGTTATGTTCAAGAAAACTGAACATTGTTCACAAGATTTTCATTATTTCGTACTGATTCGGTCAGAAGTAAAAAATCAATTCCATCACGCCATCTTTAAATAAATAAGAATTTAAGATTTTCGCAGAGCCAGAGTCTTTTGAATTATCTTAAGATCATGTGGAACGTGTATAGGTGTAAGAAAGATAGAACTAATGGAAGGCGTATTGGTGCAAGAGCGATAGAACTGTTTTGGCGATTTTGAATTTCTCTGCCACGGTCGATCTGTCGGATAAAAGACGAGAACGACGCACTGCAGAGTCGGTTAGTTCTGTCTCTTGCACCAATACATGTTCCACATAACATTAAAATGATGTGCTACCCCTCGCCCAATAAAAATAGTTAAAATGAACATTTTTCCACCACCGAATGATCTCTTAGATAAAAGAGAACGATCAACTGTGTTTTACAATTCTACAGTTCACTGTTCTCGTGTTTTATTCGAAAGATCAATCTGAAAGAGTTAGATAACGCGTAGCATATCACCCTAAGATAAATTTTCAGTGTCTGTCTCATTCCACCGTGAGTTATACTGGTTCTATCTCTAACATCCATACATGTTTCATCTCGTCTTAAGGAGAGGTCCTCAAAAAACTGTCAATACCTTTCTTTCGAAGCCAGATTTTTATTTTGGGGAGCGTTGTTGCATCGTAGTCACCGCGTGAATATTCCAAAATTTTCTTTCCCAGAAAAATGTGTTAAAAGTGTTCAACTCTGCGCTTCTTTTACACTTGCAGATACTTATGGCGATGCTCCATCGTTAATGAGCCTCTCTTTAACATTCAGTGAATTTAACTTGCAAAAATATTTTAATACTTTTTATCCCACATTAATTTGACTCCCCGGAAATAAATGTAAGAGCGAAGGGGTTCGTACAACCCAAGATCAGTGTGCATTCTGAATGATCGTGCGACCGGCTCGTTTGATTAATAATCGCATAGTGAATTGCATAAATATATCCTAGCACGTAAACACGATTTTAAGTAGTGCTTGCAATCGAATGAACAAAAGAAAGAAAGAAAGAAAAAAAAGAGTAGGTTATAATAACTGGTAGAGATTGCCTTATGAAGAGACGGTTCGGAGCGACATTGACCCTTTTGTCACGCTTCGTTCGTCAACAAATCGACTGCACCTTTGGCTGTGACCACCTACGCGTAGGTTACCATCATCACCGCGCTGCTGTCGCCGCCGCCGCCGCCGCCGCCGCCGATCCTTACGAAAACAATACATATTTTATTGACATAATTAACTACAATATTTCATCGTCGCGTTCTTTGCCAACTATCGACTTCTCTAAACCTTTCAAGGCTGACCGTTGCTACTTGGTAAAATGATATTTTTCATTATCTCATTTACTGTACATAACATTCAAGAATAATTTGATGCTGATTCGTTTTCCTCAAGTCATTTATTTAAAAATTAAAAAATAATAAAATGTGGAATTGAATCGGTCTTCTTCTCATCGTCTTATCATTACTCATAAACAAAGTTATTTTACTGCCAAGGGGCTAAACAATTAATCATTTATGTTTCAAGTAAAACTATCTTACAAATGTCGTCATGTTTCCATTATCGTTATCATTACTATAGTCTCCTAATTATATTCTTAGGATAAAAACTTGTAGACTAAGATTGTTTAAGTATAACTCCTCTCGGAATGAATCTAGTCTACGGAAGAATTTTTAGTTAATTTTTTTTCCATCGAACGAAACGTCGAGTCTGACGGAAGGATGGAATGAAATGTAGATTAAAAAAAACCTTGTTCCATCTTTCCACGTACTTATGACAATGAATTGCCTGATTGAGCGTACGCTACTTTTATCGCGTTTGGTGTCTATTTTTCGTTTTTTTTTTTACTTGCCGATCTACAATACTGTCTATCGGAACGATAACTGCCTAGCGAATAAAAAGAACAAAAAAAAAAGACTTTGGTGTCCTTTGTATCGTGGATCAATCGGAATTTTCAAGGTCTTGCTCGACTTTCTTTTACCAAAACTTGAATTTGTCCACGTGTCATTTTCTATTACTCGACAACTATGATATTAGTTCGAGAAAAATGTTCTCGTTCCACGAAGAAACTAAAAGTCACAAAATGTTTCGAATATTTGTAACGTAGTTGTACTCGTTAGTGTAACATTTGTTTTTTTTTTCTTTTTTTTTTTCTAATAAATAAATGTTGTTCACCGAGTGAGCGTTCGGTCGAGCACTCTGATAAGAGAAGGACGAAGGAGTCTCGCTGCGACTGATAGGAAATATATTGTAGTTTGTAATCTAGTGGCGTGAATCGGTAGCTCGAAGAATCGAAAGTCGATTGCGGGGACATTTGACCCTTCGCTTCTACCAAAGACTACTAAGTTCTTATGGATATACCGGTATTGAAAGAAAAAAGCATTCGAATGCATTTTATTATTTTTTTAAATATCTCAAGTCGAGACGCTGCCGCGTTTCTTGATATATTATTTCTAAGCCTGCTGAACTTCCTCAATCTCTTCCTCCAATCTTACTCGACCGATCAAACGACAATTCATATGTACGATACTAGGTTTAAAAAAAATTACCACACTTATAAGGAGGCGGTGAGACACTTGCTCATGTAACAATCGTTTTTTTTAAGCTGAACGCGCATTCGAAAAATATTTTATAATTAAGAGACGTCCACACGATATTGCTAAATGAAAATGCGATGTTTTCAAGTAATTTACATGTAACGAGTGTATATGCTTGCGCATAATAATTGCCAAAATGATATAATGTCGTAGGGATAGTGAGAGAAATGACACTGTATTTTTCACACCCAGATATTTTTAAATAAAATGAACATAGTTAAAAGACAGAAAGAGTACAAAATGTGTTCCGTATATATATTTTTTACGTACAATATTAGTTGACTGAGCTCTGACCAGATACCAAGGAACATCAGGGAACAGGCTTTTTGCATTGTCTATTAATCCCTTGAACAAGATAATTGCGTGTTAAACCATAGAGTATCGGCGCATCAGTGCATCGATACAACTCAAGGGGTTAAGGATATTTGTGCCAAAACTAATTTCTATTCTATTACGAAGGCAGTCGGCTAGTTTTTAGAAGAAAAAACAAACGATTTCTTTTTTTTTTGCAACGTGTGCTCAAAGTTACGTACATTTAGGTGATAAAGAATTTAGCGATTTGCAACGCCAGTTTCTCTTCGATCGGAATAAAAAATAATGCCCAATTTGGAAAACGAATAATTTTCGGTTACTCGTACATTGATAAACGTGTTCAAAGCGAATCCTCTCCAATTCCTATCTTGCAACTTTGGCACAAATATTCTTAAACCGTAAGTTTTGAGTTGCTCTTACGTGAAACCGTCTGATATATATTTATTATATAATTTATTAAGTCAGCTTTAATTTAATGTGTCAGCTTCCTTGTTTACTTTAGGTGATGTTGAGGTACGTAGAGCAAATTGATGTCGGCACTCTTTTTCGTAGGATGGATACGATCGTTGATCGTAACAGTTGAGTCGATGGTCGTATAAATAAAATATTTAGAATTTCAATTTGATGGAAATTAAGCGTTTTCTCTGACTGATGAGTCTGTGTGATCGAGGTTACTGTACGTAGAATAGTAGAGCGAAATGAGCCATCGAAGAAAAGCTTGAGCGACAGCGTAAGGAAGATGAAATTTGGAAATATACGGTGGCATTGTAGAATCCAATGCTTCGGTATTAAAATTTTCTGTGTTATCGTTGTCGATAAGTTCGAGATGTGATAAGGGTAGTGCTTCTTCGAGCGTTTCAAGCTTATCGAGCCTTCGCTCAAGACCTTCGTACAACCAACGATTACTCGAGAGCTTCGGTTCCAAAGACGCCTTTCCAATAAAGCTGCTGCTACTTAAAAGATGCGTGGACTCTTTTTCATCTACCGGAACGACGTCGACGATATCACTGACGTTTTCTTTCTTCCACGAATCAGTTAAATTCATTTTTGATCCGATACCATCCAGATCCTCCTTCGCTACTTTTCCAAGAATCTTTCCCACGTTGCTCACATTTTCTGCTTTGTGAAACACAAAGTCATACGTTGCCCGTAATTTTCCGATTAATTTGTCCAGAGGATTTATGTCCCTCGTACGATTTTTGAAATCGAGCCAATCGTCGAGCGGCACAAGACTCCCGATTTGACGCACGTCTTTTGCATCTAGTAGATAAATCTACGAACATTGACAGTTATGCAACATTTATTTTTGTACCAACTTTTTCTTACGTGGAAAAAATTATTTAATTACTAAAGTATCATGGAGATCCGATAAATACTTTTGTAAATAAATTACTGAGCGCTAATATCAATTATTGCCGATGCTATGTAATTATTTTCCCGAAGCTATTTTAAAAACTTACGTACCATTGATCAATATCGATAACGCTAATACATTTAGCTGTCAAATCTCCGATCGTCGAATCTCGAAGTATAAATCAAAGAGAAACTCCGTTCTCTCATTTATATTTTCGACTAATTATATTTTTCAAGTATAATTCATTACTCGTTAAGTGATGCCTGATAATCAGCGGTACATATTAAATTCTAATCAATTGTTACTTCTAAATTAAAACTTGCGATTAACATTTTAAAAACTTACGAAAACGCGAATTTTATTGGAATTTTAGATAAAGTGCGAGTCAGCAAAAGTTGGAAATAAATTATCAAACTTCTGCGATATTATTGATAATATTATTATTATTACTTAGGTACACGTGTAATTTTTGTGCATATTACACGACTTTTTATTAAGGGAGTTAACTGGTTTTAGAAATCAACTTTTTTTTCATCGGTAAATAAAAAAATCATAAAAATTCCTCACGATCGATTTCTAATGATGTTCGGTTCAAGTAAAAATGCCTTCCCAGCTTCAAATTTAATAAATTCAAAGAGTTTATTCGTTTTTAACAAATAGCAAGTTATATTGAAAAAAAAAAATTCAACGTCTACAATTTTTTATATCTCAAAATGAAGATTTTTTCATATTATCACAGCTACGAACAATCAATCGTTAAGAGACTCTTGATACGATTTTTTATCGATATGAAATAATGAAACACGCTTTTTTTGTTCACTTAAGTCAGTGGAATCAATCGGGGGGGCCTCCTTCTTTCACTTCTTAATAAAGTGTAGTCATATGGTAAATTTGAAATCTAAAGATCACATAAATAACTCACAGTACTAATGTAAACCTCAGTATAATATAAAGATAAGTGGTAAACCAATGTACTTACGGAAAGAGTGAAGCAGACATATCCTAAATGCGATAACTTCATTTTTCAAATTTCTATTTTAGGAAAAATATCGGCAAAACGTTCAAAAATTCTTAACGAAAAAAAAAAAAGCACCAGTTGACTAGGTTAACTGCAAACGGTGTTATATGTCGCGTCGTATATTTCTCATTCGTTCGACTGATGACTCGATTGTTACACCGACCCCCTTTATAGCGTTCAAGTATGCTGTGCAGTCATGGGGTACTGTCATTGTCCCGAATCGTGAGTTTAGTATTACACAATAAATTCTTATTCGAAGCACGTAAAAATGACCTGTCCCCAAACTCAGTGTCGGCCACTCGGTCCGTCTTTTATTATTATTTTGTTGCTGTATATCTCTATGTATATTAGTCTCAATGTATGTTAGTACTTGGCTAGTACATTGACGGTTCGATTTGTACATTGATATTCTCTGCTTGAAAAGAAAGACAACGAGTGAATAACTCGTTATTGCACATTATCATCATATTGCGTGGAAGAGCCATGAACACTTTATACCGAGATAATTATTTTGAAAATTAATAATTGCTTAATTCGTTAAGATAATTTGGCATTTAAAACGAATTTATTTAAGTTATTTCAATTGAGAAAAACAAGATTTATTCCTGTGAAAGTTTCAGTATTTTGAATAATAAATTTCTGTTTAACCAATAAAAATTGAACTTAAATAAGAAATTATGTTTTTACCGATCTTTACGGCAAAATTTTTATGTTCGTTGGCACTCTTTTATGAACAAATAAGGGCTGAAGGACCTTGGTCAATCACTTATTGGCTTTCACATCTACATTAAACGACATATAACTCAAAACACACACACACACACACACACACAAAAACCCATGTTTATGCAAAGATTTAAAAAACTCATTAACTTCTAGCCATTATTGCTAATGTATAAAATGGAACTTGAATATGAATTAAATTGTTATTGGTTGTACCAAATATTTTCCAAGGAAAACGTCGTATTAATTAAAAAAGAATTCGGTTTACAAGTAATTTCAAAAGCAATAGCGAATGAAATTATTTTTTATTTCAAAGGTAGCGAACGTTGAAACTTGAATATTACAAGTAATGCTCAACGCCGTTGAGTAATTATACTTTATTCACTTGAACGTTTATTAACTGAGTGTCTTACTTATATCTAGACACAAGTCGAGCCGACAACGACGACTACGTCGTCCTCGATTCGCACAGTATTTCGCTTAATTTTGAAATTTATATGAATTATGAATAGTTGTAGAAGAATCACTGGGGAATAGTTTGATAGATAAATGCATAGAATGAATGATCAAATGAAAATGAATAATAAATTAAGGTATATAACGCAGTGGAACTAAACGTCTGAGATCTCTGCTGAGGATAGAAGCAGGGTCAGCGAGTTTCTTCACAATAACGGAGAGCTTGCTTTTGGCGTCGTCCCTAGTGAGTTCATTACAGTCGCGAGCCTTTTCGAGAAGGATACGTAGCTGGGGACCTACACCACCTTCGATCGATGACTCCAAACTCTGCAGAACTTCATCGGAATAACCAGAGTATTTTCCCAGCCCTTGCTTTCTCGCGTCCTTACTCAGAGCGTCGTAGAGTGTCGCGAGTTCCTGCACTGAACTTCGAAGCGGTTCTCTGGCAGTTTTTCTCAGGTAGCTAGACAAACTTGGTCTAGGAACTTGGACTACTTTCTCACCGATCAACGTGAATCTGTCAAAAGATATTATCATACATCGGTGAATTTTTGTTTGTTAAATATCTTGGAAAACAAATTTCTCTGTTTTATCATCGCATGACATTAAATTTACAAAAAAAAAAGAAAATGAAATAGCATAATTGCATAAATAGCGTAAATTAAAAAAGCAAATAGCTATTGTATCGATAGATTTATTATTACAGTATTCGACTAATTGAATTAAATAGAACTTTATACATTGCTGCCTCATTATTTTCTACATTTCACAACGCTACGAGGAAGTACGTTGATTGATTTAAATCTTGATTTTTTATTGATTGATCGGATCTTGGAAAACAAAATTTCTCTGTTTTATCGCATGATATTTAATTTACAAAAAAAAAATTAAATAGTATAATTGCATAAATAGCGTAGATTCAAATAGCAAATAGCTGTTGTATCAATAGCATTATTGGTACAATATTCGACTAAATCAATTAAATTAAACCTTGCACATTGTTTCCTCATTATTTTTTACATTTCACAAAGCTACAAGGAAGTATGTTGTTCGATGTTGGTTTACTCGTGTAGAAATCTTTGTAAAAGTTGGAAAATAATGAGGAAACAATGCGCAAGGTACTGCTTTGCAGTTTCATTTGAATATCCCGTATGCTAATTTATCTGTCCAAAATTTATAAAAATTTACGACTGAAGAATTTTTCAAAAATTCTGCAAATTTTATAACTTTTGACGCTCACTGTCAATTCCAGAAAAACTCAATACTAAATAATCTTGGTCGTAACTACACTTGTGTAGAAAATTTAATTTCAATAGCTTCAAACTTAAATGAGCTAACTTGTTGAAGACGATTACAATTTTTTAAACAATAAAAATTAAATGACTTTGTCGATTTTTATTAATTGTTGTTTTTTTAATTATCCACGATAAACACATAGACCGGATATTTTTTCGATATATTTTGGATAACTCAACGTATTTTTTTAAGTTACTTTGACATAAAAATCTCGAATAACAATTTTTTTACGAAAGCTTTGTCTACGCGTAGTCAAAAATTATTCAACTGACAAAAAATTGCTATTTGCTTTAAAGAAATATTAAGAGGTTGCACGAAATTTCTCTCTCAATGAATACTGCACGGATCAAGTTGAATGAAAATAAAATAAGAATTATCAAAAAAATGTTATTCGTAAATTGATAAAATGTGTGATCGATTAAAAAAAAAAAAACAATAATACATGAAATAGTGAAACGATTCAAAACCATTGTACGCATGATTACTCCGATAGTATTGAATACAATTGTATTTACCTGATTTCATCATCCTCTTCGTCAGAACTCTGGTCCTCCTCTGACGTCGTCTCCGACGAGCTTTTGCTCTTGTCCTCGTCACTCTCCTCCTTCGATTCTTCGGAAGAACTTTTGTCACAATCATGTTCATCGGAAGAATCTTTCTTTTTCTTAGATTTTGACAAAGCAGTCGTTGCTGGTACTTCTACTTCGCTACTAGTACTGAACGAAGGAGAAATCGTCGAATTTTCATTAACTTCGTTCTTCTCCGGTATCTCCTGATTCGATTCAGTCACTTCCTGTGCATCCTCCGGTACTTCATGATTGATTTCCGGTGTCGCATAATTAACTTCAGGTGTTTCAGCCTCGGACGTGATAGCGACTGTTGCTTCTTCAACGACTTCCGGTTTTTCCTCGTTATTCTCTCCTGTATTTACCGGAACAGTAGCGGGTGTTTGGGAATCATCAACGACAGGTATGAAGGGCGGTGTCGAGCCTGTTGGATTTATAGCAGCTATGGAAGCTGTCGATTCTACGGAAACCGTAGAGCCTGGTAAAGCTTCAGAAGCTGTAGAGCCTGGTAAACCTTCAAAAGCTGTAGAACCTGTTAAAGCTTCAGAAGCTGTAGAACCTTGTAAAGCTTCGGATACTGTAGAGTTTGCCAAAGCTTCCGAAGCATTTGAACCTGTCGATTCATCAGGGGTAGTAGAATATGTCGATGCTTCGGAAACTGTGGAATCCGTCGAAACTTCAGCGACTATCGGAGCCATATAAGCTATCGAAGCTGTCGATGCCTCATAAGCTGTCATATCTGACGATTGCATTGAAACCTGTTCTTCGGCGGAAGGCTGATGATATGCGGGAGCGTGAGGGCTCGTCGTAGGTACAGCTATCGTCGTTGTTAAAGCTGCTTCCTCTGCTTCCAAATGTTTCAGCTGTTCAACCGCGTGAAATATCACCTGCGTAAAAATATTATTTTTACACAACAAAGTTGCATGAAATTCTAGCACGAGACAGTGAAAAAATAATTGAAAATATTTTTTGTTGCCTTTCAGTTCTTCGATTTAGTGAATATAAAATAATGATAATGATAGAAAAGTCAGCTCTGCGAGTCAATGTTCTTATCGTTTATCGTACTCATTTTTCAATATAAAAACAAATAAATTGGTATCTTGTTAACTTTGCTATCAATTTCTCTATCAAGAATTAACTCTTGCAATATTTAATTCGGCAAATCATTTCTACCATTTCTACCATTATCATTTTCATAACGTAATGATTTTCCGGCATTCCTGATATTAAATTAAGAATGTTCGATCATCGGGGTAAATTGGTTTTTATAGAAATATAAAAATATATTAGTGACATCTCTTCCAATCGAACTAATTCCATTAATTCGATATTAATGACATTTTTATTTTGATTTATTAGCTAATAACAATCAACGAACCTGCATAGCTGCCGGAAGATAAGAATTGGAGTAAATCGGCGTTGAGAATGCGGGTGGTTTCCTAACGACTGCGGCATTGCTCTGCTGAAACAATCAAGTTTCTACGATAATTTTTATTCTATTACATGATACCAAAGTTTTTAAAAAAAATGTATTATTTACTTTAGTGTAAACACAATGACGCTTTCTTTCGGTACACATTTAGTATTTTCGTGCTGTAGACGATTAAGCGGCATACACTACCGTTATACGCGAACGACTCGATGACACGAGTGCACAATGTTAATCAACTTGTTTAAAAAAAAGTTTTTTAAATTCTGTCGAGTTCTATATCTGTTTTTCATAGTTAAATATGAAATAATAATATAAAAAAATAAAATTTAAGTTTCGATAGAAATATTTTATTAAATAAAATATAATTTTGTTATCACGACAAAATTGTTGCTGTTTCGTACTACGACGTCGATTCATTATGATACAAAGAGCTCAAATAATTTAAATAGAATTCATTTTTTACGGTACGAAATAATAATTTTGCTTCTCGTTCAATTTCAGTCTTACCTGTTGTGTCAAGAAGATCACAAGTAAAGGGAAGAAAACAATGTTCATGATGATTGAGCAAGGACCTGGTTTCTTATAATTACTCAATGACAGGTTGACGGATTGGATAAGTTCGTCTCGAGATATAAATCTTGGAAAGTTAGAGCTAAGTTTCAAGATATTTAACTTGGGGTAAGAAGTTAAACTTGCTTGCTCGACGACAAGTGAATCGAGACTGCTGCTGCTGCTGCTGCTGATGCTTCTACCTTGAAGAATTTGTAACGGTTTCATCCAGGTTGTCTTCGCACCACACAACTGTCTTTTCACAGATATTCTATCTATACACCTGTGTGAATGTGCAAAACACGTACCACCGGTCAGGTATAACTTTGCAGAGTGTTCACGTACTGTGGTATGCGCCACGTTCGTCAACCCTTCTCATCCTCTGAGCTTCATAGAGAAAGAAGAAGTTGGTATTGCAAGAATTTTACTGGATATTAGAAAGAATTATTTGTGAACTGGAAGTAAATATTGATCTCAAGAGTTTTAGTCCTCGAATATTTGTATTTTTTTTGTATCATTTTTATTAGCATTAAATGTAGTTTATTTGATTTAAATATAAAAATTGTACACTGAAAGAAAGTAAAGATGTAGAAATTAAAATTGAAAAAAAAATTGATTCCTCTCGTGAGTGAATTTATCGATTTTTAATAATAAAATTTCGTTTTATTCAGCGAAATCTGAATTTGGATTTAACGGTCGATAAATATTAAATAAAACTGCAATTAAAATGGAAGTCTTGATGGACAAAGAAGTTTTAAGAATACGAATAAATTTCATATAACAGCAGTTCAGCGTATAACTAATATAAAAACAAATAGATTGTCTGTCATTAAGAGAAACACAATGGAGGATGTAAAATAAAGTCAATTCGTAATGCCGGTAGACAAGGACGAGAAAATTCCACAAGTGATTTTTATTGGCTCGAATTCTCAAGGCAAGGCGGTTCTGAGATTTTTAAGTTGCTATGCGAAGCTCGGAGCACGCATCGTTCGAGTAAAAATCTCCCGACCGGTTTTCTATATGTTGATTATCCGCTTTTGTTTTTTCTTCACTTCTTCTTTTAATTTCAGCGTGAAATTCAAACGTGCGAATCAGTGGATTGCCTGCTTGTATTATTCGTAAATGCACTTTGTCTATTTAATCTACAGATTACGTTACACGAATCACTGAGAAATTAGACGATACTATTACGAGATGAAGAATTTCATGTGATAACAAGTTATATATTGTTATATAATAAGTACAAATTTGCAATTTTATAGAAAATTTTAATACCACTTCCTCCATGAGGAAACCAGAATTGAAATAACCATTCCCCGTAGAGAAGAATCTGTAGGTTAGCGAGAATCACGAGGAAGCAATGTGAATATTTCAAATTTACACTTTTTTATTTTATTTATATCCAGCGCGGAATGAATTGTCCGGGTCAATGGCCTTTCTGCTTATATTATTCGTGCATGCATTCTATTTATCGAACCTACAGATTATGTTACACGAATTACCGATATATTACATGATTCTGTTACGAAGCAAAGAATTTTAGAGAAAACAAGTTCAATTTTTTTATTTTATCATACGAGTTAATGGCCTTCCTGGTTATTTTGTTTGTGCCTGCATTCTGCTTATTTTACCTGTAGCCTATATATTACACAAATTACTAAGAACTTACACGATACTATTACGAAGCGAAGAATTTCAGAACGAATAATATGGGTACCCGTAGCAGTAGCGTATCGTTATCTCACGTCACTTTCCACGGGGAAAATGTCCCGACGAATTCGTCTTATATATATGGATTGCTAGTCATTCCACAATGTATTTTGCTTCAGTCCTCAGAGAAGTTAGTGTTCAACGATATTTTTCATACTTTTATCGTACAAAAAATGAAGTTCTACATTTTATTTATATCACTGTTGATCGTAAGTTATTTATTGATTCAATATTTTTGAGCTGTACGTGTGCGTTGACTCGTGTAAAATAAAAATAAAATCAATTTAACAGTTACAGACGGTTGTGATAGAATCAAAACCACTCGATGCATTACGTGATTTTGAGACGAATAACGAGATCGACTACGGAAAAGACAAAATGACTGAACCAGTCGATCGACGGAAAGTAAAAAATCCAGTAGCGAAATTAAATCGCAAGGAAGTTTCAACGAAGCAGAGCATAGACAACGTCGTTCCGGCGACGAGTGTAAAGAGTGATGTTAAAAAAGAAGGAAGCAGCCTCGTTAAAAACCAACAATACAATCCCTTTCCAAACTTGTTGGTGCCACTGTTGCAACGTTTGCAATTTTCACCGCAAACATTCTTCCAAGATAGACTAAACCAGCTGAAAGATAGTCTCGTAAATTTAGGACTCGTCCTTCCTGGTAACTCGACCTCGAAGCAGTTCATCGCGACCAATGGACTCTTAAATCTCATTGGTCTAAACGATTCAGGCTTTTACACCGACAGACTGGAACCAGCAGGATTTCTCGGTGGCAATGGTTGGTTCGCGAACAAAGGTGGTATTCTCGGTGGCCCTGGTGCCATTTATTCTACCGGAAGTATCCTCACCGATTATCCAACGTCTTACAAAAAATAAATTTCATATTCTTTTTGCGTTATTGAATGTCATGTATATATATATAAATATCAAAACTGTATTCTCTTAAACGTAAATCAGCAATTTTTCATTCTAAACTTGGAATGAGATATATATATAAATAATTAATTGTTTCTATCTGATTCATTATTGCGCCATAGCTCGAATTATTCTTTATTCAATCAGTGTATTATACAAAAAGTTTCTCAATTATTATATCTCGGGTGACGGATCGAATTAGTTAAATACATTTTCTTTTCGTGATTCTGACCAATTTTTTTTTAAATGCAACCTACCTCTGATAAATATTTTATAAATATTTTAAGATTAACAGTGAGTCACTGCTGTTATCACACAAAATTTCGAACGAAAAAAGCGAACATTTGTGGCTAAATCCAGTTGGATGCTGAGTTAAGCTTCCATCGTTTGGTTCTTCTATACATTCGGGAGTTATAAATGCTTGTATTATACAAATAAATTGTTCAAATGCACGATAATGTTTTCCATAACTATTTGACCTTTTTCCGAGTCAGTTGTTGAACTTGTCAAGTCTGTATAAAGTTATTTTTGACACACAAACCTTTGAACGACGATTGTAGACATTTATTTTTAACTAATTGAAAGAAAAATTCTGATTTGAATAACCTGCATCTGAGTTCTCCAACATTAATCACAACACTTACATCCATCGTTCGACGCCAGAAATCAATAAATAATAAACAATAGTGCAAAAAGTACAAACGTTCTAAAAATAATTAGTGATTGCCGGAAGCATTGGTCCCCTGGCGTTGACCTCGACGTTATTATTACTCTCCGACTATTGATAAACTTTGATAAAGAAATAAAAGATTTTAAACGAGAGAACAGCGCCTAGGCACGGGTGTCGAATGCGTGCGTACACCTAGCGTGCAAGTATTCACTTCATCATTAACCTTCGAACGTCGTAAAAGAGCTCGTTCGTGCCTTCTGACAGTAAGTAGATATGGGCGGCTGGTTCGCGTCATGGTCAGTCACCAAAGAGACGAAGGTTCTAGTCGTCTTGTCTCTGTCGCTCTTCCATAGTATCAAGCACATCGAAGCAGCAGCAGCAGCAGAAAGAGAGAGAGAGAGAGAGAGAGAGAGAGAGAGGGAGAGTGAGAGAGACAGAGAGAGAGAGACTAAAACTACCGGTGAACGCGGTAGTAGTAGGTTGAATCGGCGACGGCGTACACGCGTGCGTCTTCCCGGAGAACGGAAGTGAAGGTGGGGGGAACGTTGTAGGTACGAATACTTGGCAATGGGAGAGCGATAGGAGCGCCGTCGCGTTGCCTTGCGACCCTTCGCACACCATCAGAGAATCCGCTGTTACTGGATTGTGGATTTGTCGAGTAGTAGTCGACCGAGCGATACAGGCGACGACGGTCGACCGTCGTCCTGGACAATGCGCGAGAAAGGATGCTTCACGAACGCGGGACTCTTTCACCGCAGAAAAACACGGTACTTCGCTATACCCTCACCAATTCAAACTCTCGTTATTCAAATCCTTCCATTAAAGAGACTCGTTTAATTGCACCGATAATGTTTATCGTCCCATCCCCGGCTCATACAATCTCGTTTTCTCTCTTATGTGTCCTCACCACGTATCCCAATATAAAATATTGTTTTTTAAGTGACGTGTACACAACATGTCTCTGTAATTAAAGTTGAATATCAAAGTGCTGTGCTATTCGGCGGGATATCACTCGAAACATTCCGGAACATATTGCAATTGAGTATTAAATATGCTCCATACATAATTTATATACAATTTTATCGATTAGAAAGTAAAGCATTGAAATTCACTTAATTAAATATTTAATAAGAATATTAATGATAATTATTCGATGATTATTTAATTTTTTTTTACAATAATTCGAAATTCAATGTCAAATGAAAATAATATTTGAAAATATGTTTAACGTATTTTTGAAATTTTGTTGAAATATAGTTTTTTTTTAATACATTCAGCTGTCAAATGAATATAAATTGAATTCTTCGATGTATAGAAATCTGTAATTTACATTAGAATGGAATATTAGCGGTTGGTACAGGAAAGATGAATGAAGCACGAAAGCAAATAGTAAATATCGTAGTATTGTGGATTTTTCCAGGAGCATATATCTCTGTTTTACCAATCCGAATCCCGGATAACTCGTATAACTCGTGTAACAATAAAAATTGCAAAGATAAATAAGTTATACACGACGAGTGCGACGAGTAGCGGCTTAGCTCGGTGCAATGATGTACATAGTGACATGTTATATACTCGAAGAGTACTCGTGTGTGTCTCTCGACCTTGAATCGCGGGATAGAAGCATGCGCGTGAGGATCGTAACCGTGCGAGCACGGAGAAAGCACTGTGCGGCTTATCGAACATATCGAAGAACCTAGCCAACTTGGGGGCTGCCTCCGCGTTGCATGCACGAGGGCCACCGACCTTCTGTCACTTAGCTAGCCTCGCTTGGTTGATTGGTTGGTTGCTCGATCGCTGTTTCTATCTGCTTGCTGTTCAACCCCTCGTCTCTCTTCAAGTTCAACTCGATTTTTCAAGCACATCATCCACGCGTTATAACCGTATCACGACCTTGGAGCCATCCTTAAGTCATGAAACACGTTTTTATTTTATTTTTTTTGCTTCCTTATCGGGAAAGCTATTTACGTTAAAAAATCTTATTCGAGATTTTGATGTCAGATAACTCGAAACGTTCCAAAACGTCGAGAAATCATATTTAGAAAAAATGCCTGTGCGTATGCGTGGCTCTCTCTCGCTCTCTCCCTCTCTCGGGCGCGCGCGCGCGCGTGTGTGTGTGTGTGTGTGTGTGTGTGACGATCTTACGAAATTGCGTGTATAAAAATTTCGTAAATATTTCGAAAACGGGTCACTCGATCATCCTAAAACTTTGAACAAGGATCAGGTCGCAAGCCCCCTTGGTTTTTCCGGTCGCAACCCCCGGTAATTTGCACTCAAATCGCTAACGGGTGTCTCATATTATGGTTGTTAGAAATTTTTCGAAAAAATAATATACGTTATCTAACTTTCGTAAATTTTTAGCTATCGAGTTAAAACTTTCTACAAGAATGGGTCAGAGGACAAAGTCATTCGAAATTGAGTTTGGCAAGAAACGATCGAGACATCCAGATTTCATAGAATCATGAATTTTTGTAATTCTTCGAGAAAAAAATATTTTCATTTTAACTTTCGTAAATTTTCATCTATCAAACTGAAACTTGGTATACAAATTGGCTAGGGGACGAGGATACTTAGTCTTGAATTTAGTGTGAATCGATTGAGGGGTTTAAGCTTTATAAAATTTGCAGCTTCACTTAATTTTCAATTTTATTCATAATTTTAATACCATTTCGTCCATGAGTAAGTCATAATTGAGGTAACCATTATCCGTACAAGAGATTCTGTGGGTTGACGAGAATCACGATGACGCAATGTGTAAATTTCATATTTGCATCCTTGTTTTTTTTAGTTACTATGACAAAATACTCGTGGGGGAATTTATGCTCTGGTGACCTTTTCCTTCAGGAATTTTTTGATAATCATCAGAATTTCGGATAGTTCTTTTGATAATTGTTCTTTCAATAATGTCTCAAGTGGCACACGTGGCAAGTGGTCACCACGATACGAGAGTCCTATGGAAGTTTTGAAGTATCGATCGCAATAACATTACTTATATATAAGTTCCGATAACACAAAGGTCCTATGATTCCTTCAGGTGACTATATGACACTGGTAAGAGTTTCCGACGTCTTTTGTTCGACTTTCGAGGATGCTATTGTTCGCTCCAATGTACTTTCACAAGATCTGACCTCTTTTCTCTGGTTGATATAGTTGATTAACTATTTGTAAAACACAAGACAATCGAATGGTTAAATTCCTTCGTTAAATTTTACTTTAGAATCATTCTAAAAAGCATTTTAATTGAAAAGAAACTGAATGATTTGATTAATTAAACAACACTTTTGCGAGTCAACTCGCAAATTTGTATCCAACATTGTTATCTGTAATACTGATTCCTGAAGAGTTGTATAAATTATTAATCTGCTTTAAAAATATATGCTTTATTTAAAAATATTATATAAAAAAAAAAGGAACTTGCCAAGTAGAAATTTGCACGTTGGTTCTATATTATTTTTCACTTTTGGCAAAATCACCTCTATGCGGATGTGTCTTCATCGATTTTGGCTTCCTTATACAGAAAGATACGTCAAAGATGGAAAATAATGCTGAAACAATGTGCAAAGTTCTACTTTGCAAGAGTTCTTCAAATACCGTAGTAACCTTTTATTTGCTCGAAATTATTGAAAACTGAAATTCCATAACTCTTGATAGCTATTGTCAATCTCTAAGAAATTCAATGTCAATCACACTTGATTGTAACTACGCTTGTAATTAAAGTTTCATACAAATTGCTTAAAATTCACACGAAATAACGTTAATGTCGTTCAACAATATTTTTATTGTTTTTTATTGTATAAAAATATTAGTCACATCATCGATTTTTATTCATTTAATTAATTTCAACTAAGCTCGTTAATTCAAATCTTTGTGGAAAAATCAAGAGATTTTTTTTTTAAATTACAAAATTAATGATAAATTATTATAACTTTTGAACCACGTGATAAATTTTCATCAAATTTAATAACGATCACAATTGTTTCAAATTTATATTTTACACAAAGTTTTAGTCCGATCGCTTAAAGAATATTCCAGTTCACGTTCACAGAAATTAAAGGCGAAATGCATATTTTACGTGAGTGTAAAACTTCATTATGATCCCATTAAGCCGTTCTCGAATCAAAAGCGATTTACTTTTGAAACCCTTGGCGCACATGACTATAAACACCGAATATTTTATCAATCCCATTTTCTAAACGTATAACGAAATTTTAAGTATCCTAACATTAAAATCTTGATTTTGATTTTTGATGATGATTTTTTCTTTTTTATGAAAACCTTTCTATGAGAAAGCAATGAAGCTCTTTACACGAAGCCCTTTCTAGAAGAAAGCAAAATGTTCGATTTTAAACTTGCTTTCAACTTAACGATTGACCTTTAGCTTTCCCCTTTAAGGCGATGCGAAGTATGCGTGGGTGTGAGGGAGATATAACTAAATGGCTCTTCACGACGAAGTGAGAGAGAAACATACATCGTGTGTAAACGTTTATATAACTATTGCGTCACCTTAATAATAAAATCTCGTGAATAATAATGATATAGATTCGTAAAAATTGCTCCGAAGTAACAGAAAGTAATATAATAAGACATACACGGATAATAAAAGGCTTCGTTGCTCCAATAAACTTTATGGTTAAATGCTCTCAAGACGTTTAATTTGGTTGGACTACAAATTAGATGGTTGCTAACCAATTAATTGGTTGGAGAATATTTAAGCTTACAGTTGATTGTCGAAATCAATAATTTCTTTACGCGTAGATATATAAATATATATTGAATAAAAGATTGATTTTAAATAGCTTTTTTTATATTCAATTGAAATACAAAGAGTGTACGCTTGAACTACGTTTTTTTTTGTTCGCTTAGCCTTTTCACCGTCGTCACTTCGCCTTTGCCACTGTAATTCTTTTCAATCTATTCAGTGGCGTTGGCCCGCTAGCTACAGTTGTCTGGCTTTACAGAAAGGCACCTTAAACGATTTACTAAGCTCAATGTATTGACACGTCCCGAGGCGGGGAAATTCGTGTAGGCGACTCGTCACCCTCGGCCCTCAACTATCAATCTCGAAATTTTGCATTGTTTACTTTTTCCTTCATCCTCTATTTCGTTATAAGCTAATAAGTAGAGAAAAAATGACCAAGTTACAACGCTGAGGATATCGCTTTTGATTTGTTCTCAATTGAAATAACGACGCAAATGCCTCAATTAACTGTTGATGTCATTCTCAAGAGTTGAATTGTCACGGGAATGCGATGTTTTTAAGAGGGGTCGTGTGTACTCATAAATCATTCAATTAAAATGATGAAATTTCAAGAATTCGTCGATTGAAATGACCTCCGAGTGGATCGTCTCGTTCATCGAAATATTTTTCAATATTACTACAATTTATAACTTCTATAAAAATTTAATGTATGGAAGCAAAAAAATATATCTTAGATGTACCCAAAATATATTTAAAATGTATTTCTTATTATATATATACCGACGAAAAGTTCTATATGTCAGATATTATTTTTCTATATATTTCTTTTCTATTAGATTTTTTAGTTCAACGATTGTCCCGAACCACTTCTTTGCTACAAATCGTAAACGATACACCATTAGATTAAAAAGAAATTAACGTTATTATGATGCTGCAAAGCTTTAGGCATTAACCGAATAAATATAATAAACAAATGTGTAATAATATTAAATTGACGGTGTATCAAATACGATAAATAATTATCTTAATTTATAAATTATTTCATCATTATAATATTGGTCGTCATTTAGTAACTTCATACAAATATATATATATAAATCAAACACGTCTATTGTTTTTTCATATATTTTAGGTAAAAAAAAAAAATTGCATAAATTTATCATCTATCGAAATTTGATATACAAATTGGATCGGGAACAAGTATAATTGGCCTTGAATTTGGTGAAGAATCGATCGTGGTGGTTTATTTGCAATTTTTTGACATATTTTACTTTATTCTTTTATTATTTTCTATCTTTGAAAAATCTCTATGAAAAAGTTAAAATCGATCAACGTACTCTCTCGTAGAGATGACTTTGTTAAATTTGAAAAATAATGAAAAAGCAACATGCAACGTTCTACTTTGCATCCTTGTTTAACGGTGTAATCGCATTTGTACAATATTTTTACTGAGTTTCGTGAATTAATTAGTTCTGCAATTTCCCAGAGAACCAATTAAACAAATCATTGTACCATGAAAAACATTAAATTAATTGATTAACTTTTTAATTTTATACGCAACAACTTTATATAATTAAGGCATATTTTACAGTTGAGTATTTTCTTATCAACAAAATGCAACGTGGCTATCACGAGATATGACGAGACCGTAAAACACGCCACTAGCAAACAGTATCACGAAAATGCTAGTCTAATTACGGAGTAACCTTTAATATTCTTCATGCCAATTAAGCACTTTTACATAAAATGCTACGGAATTTGATGTATGCACGTGCATATGCATATTTGCAAAAATAAAGGATGTCTCGACGCCCGTATGGCCTCTGAGAGTGTTGAACACGTATGTTGGTGAATAATGCGGAGGGTATATGTATGAGTAAGTGCGCGGGCGCAAGGGCATCGCTATCGAAAGGTCTAGCACTGCTGGCTGGCTGGATGGCTGGATGGCTGGATGGCTGGATGGCTGGATGGCTGAATGGCTGGAGGGTTGGATGGCTGGATGGCTGAATGGCTCGAACCTTGCCAACTCAGTGTCCTTCCGACCCAGCCGTCGCAGCTGCAGCAGCAGCTCAGCAGCGGCAACTCTCTAGCGTCCTACCTACAACTCGCTTCTGGCTCTATCGATTTAGGAAGGCATAACACGCCCGACCTACACGCTTTTCCGCGTGTGAAACGTTGGCAAATGATTGCAGTGCGGATAGGGCCATGGGCATCGTCGTGTTTCCTCGTACACCAACGATTTCTCTGGCAAATCCACAATCCGCTAATGCCACGCATCCCTCTTTGCTCCACACCATCCACAGCTATCGTCAAGTAATATACTAACAATACTGTTCGAATTAGAGTTAGGTCGCCCCTGATTACGCACGTGTCACGATGCTTTTGATACCCGCGTTCTCGCATTATCGTGGTATCTATCGCGAAAACGCAATTAGCACGGCTTATGATTTATTCTATAGTTAAGTCACGAATTTAATAATATACTCGTTAATAGATCGCTTTCTTGAATACGTACTCCGTTTTTGTTTTGTTTTGCAAACACCCTGACTCTGCGAAGTCATGCAAACACTATTTCTACGAGACTATCAAAAGTGACAACTTTTTTCAGCGAATTCTTCGTTAGTGAATTACTTTGAAGGACGAAAAAATGTGCAGTATATTGAAATGTACGTAATTAATGGAAAGGAAAGAATTGAATAAGGGTAGAATCGATTTATGGAAAAAATAGTGTGATCATGATATAGAGAATCATTCCTAAAAAAGTCAATGGCTTGATTATTTAATTATCGAAACTTAAAGACATTTTATTTGTTCCTTAAGTTGATGTTCGCTAGACTAAACTTTGCACAACTCTGTCTTGAACAATTTCAGTCATACGTTTAATTTACTGCAATCTCATGAGGAATTTTCAAGCTTTTTTTATAAGCAAGGCGATCGTTCTGTTCAATACCTATCCTGTTTTTTTTTCAACACTCCGACTGTGTACATAGACATGGAAACACTATTTTTACGAGACTATCAAAAAACGACAGCTCTAGGAAACGGATTGTTAGTTAGTTAATTACTTTGAAGTACATAAAAAATGTGCAAGCTGTACGTAATCAATGGAAAGGGAAAAATCAATTTATGGGGAAATAGAGATATCAAAATATAGAGAATCATCCCTAAAAAAGTCAATGGCTCGATTATTTAATTATCGAAACTTGAAGACATTTTACTTGTTTCCTGAGTTGATGTTCGCAAGACTAAACTTTGCACAACTCTGTCACGAACAACAACAGTCACACGTTTAATTCACTCCAATTCTATCGGAATTTTCAAGTTATTTTTATAAAGTTCATTCAATGTTAATCATTGGGGAATCTTTAAACGAGCATAGGCCGTTTAGTTAAAACTTGGCAAAAGGCGAAGTTTTTTTTTAAATTTCAAGTTACCATGTCTTTGCTCTAGTTTAACCGACCTTGATTTAAATAATTTGAAGAAACCTCGAGTAAACTTAGAAAATACTGTTTTGTTCATACTGATATCTTAATTTTTTTTAGCCATGAGAGTACTATGAGAAAAGGTGGAAAAAAGTGAAAATGGTAGAGATCGGTAAATAAATTTTTAAAAATTTTTTCTTTAAACTTTACATTAACCGACTTTTTCCCATTGATCAGACGGAAATTGTCAGAAAATTTGCGAATGCGATTTATTAATATATATTTATTTATTAACGTGTTATTTTTTTCTCCATTTATTTACAGATCCAGAATAAACGAAATCGTTTCGATAATGAGGATATCATCTTCGCGCTAAACGTCAAACAATTCAAGAGAGTTAACGTTCGAGACAGCGACGGAAGAACTAGAAGAAAAAAAAAAGAATCGCAAACCGTCGGAGTAAAAAATTTGACAACGCTTTGTTGGTCACAAATAAATTTTTTTAAGAACGATACATGCGAGAGATATCGATGAATTTACATGAGGGAGCGAACAACGCGGCTTTCCGAAAGATTAAAACTAATTGGAGAGAGTAATGTACTAGCGCTGAATGCCAGTGATCAGAGCGCACGAGTAGATCCGAGTGAATTTGACGTGAGCAGTTATTGTCCGGCAATTGATCGAGTGGCTGCGGTCAAAGACATTGAATTTGAAGCGGAGATAACGGGAATCGAATAGCGCGATGAAGCTCGGCGACAACATGGCTCCTATAGAAGGTCAGTTGATAATCAATTTCCATCTAAATTAATTAATAATCGTGTTTGTAATTAATACGCATTCTGCAATCAAGATCAGTCGAGATATACTTTGTATTCCATCATCCCAGATTTCACTGAATGCACGCATCGCGTAAATACGATCGGACAGCGGCTATAGATATAAAATTAATTCAAGTAATTGAGAGAAACAATTATATACAAAATATTGAAAGATCGTCAAAAATACCACTTGAAAGATACCAGTCCGAGTATAGAAATTTATGTTTGAATCTGTCACCCAGAAGTTACAAAGAAAATTGAATAACGAATAACTGCGCTAAGAAAAATTTATCACAAAAGTATCTTTCTGTGCAAAAGCTACAAATGAAAATTCCTGTACTTGGGCCGGATCGAGTCTTCATACAAAAATAATGAGACCCCACGACCATAAATCGAAAGTAAAAAAAAAACATTATTTGTACCAACGAACTGGTGTACAAAAAAATATTTCAATTATGAAAATATTCTATTTTTTGATCATTTTTGCGTAGCATTTGTTTGAAATTTCAAGATTTCATACGTGCAGTATCAAACTAATTTTATTTTCGATGATCTTTAGTTGACTCGGCCTCCTTAATGACATTGCAAACCATTTTAAATGTACTTTTCCAAGAAAATATTTTAAATATACTAAAAATGTAAGAGATCCAATGATTCCAAAGAAAATAATACAATATTATCTCCATAATGTTATATCTACGTAAATTCTTAAGTTAATTCGGAGATTGTTACATCATCAAGTCGCAATTATTATATTAGTATTTTATTTCTTTTTTTCGTCTCTAGGGAAATGATGAACCGTATAATTTTTAATATAAATAACTATAGAAAGAGAGTAGAAAAAATAACAGAATGATATTTTTCTTCGATCGATTGAAATTGTGATGGCCAACATTAGACATTGACCAACGCTAGCCAATTCTTCCCAATGATAGCCAACGAAAGGTGCTTTTTCACCTAATGCTCTGTAGGAGGTCCATAGAATAGGTGTCTCGCAGCTTCTTTTAATCAATCAATCAATCAATCAATCAATCAATTTATTCATTAGTACTACGTGAACCTCTCCGGTCGCCAAAGTGAATTTAGATATTGGAAAGAACACTTTGTATGTGAAAGCTTTGGATATACGAAGGTTGTTGTGTATAGGTGAGAAAAAAAAGTAAAAAACGCTGCTTCTTATATACCCAGCCAATGGGCACCGTTGAAATCCCATCGTTGGAGCTGACTACTTCTTTCGACGTGGGGTATCAGTGGGGAACAAACGCGTCCCTGTTTCTTCTCTCGTTGTGTGAGTCGTTTGGCTGCCTTTCAACAGCGGCGACAGTAGCGTTTCGATGATGATCGGTAGCGTAGATTCTATATCGTCACAACATATCTCACATAATTGTTTTGTGACTCGTGTATCTCACGCGGTATTCAATTTTGGGTTAAGCCTTATCGATACAGTGAGCGATCGTTCGAAAGTCCCGGCGTCCTTGTAATAAGCTCTTCGTTACAAAACTACACGTGACTCTCGATTTCCTTCGCTATAATATCGTTATTGCACAAATTCATTTGCATTAGCTCTTACACAATGCGTGTCAGTTATCCGTGCGCTTAACTTTTCCTCAGATCAATATTTTAATCGATACCCCATTGTCATTTGAGAATCGCTTCGACTAACAATTATTATAATTACTCACCTATAGTAATACCTTGAGTCGTTATCTAATGATAAAGTTAAATCATCAACTAACTATAAGTTGAATTATCGACTAACGATAATTTAGGTTATTAGTTAATTATAACTTTATTTCTTATCTAAGAATAACTTGAGTTATTATCTTACAATAACTTCAAAATATCATTCTATCGCGTCAGCTATTTATTCCCATAGATACACTTTGCAAAACATTTACTTTTAATTAGCCAAAAGAATATTGTTAAAGAATTACATGTTGTGTAGAAATTCCAAGCAAATGGCAAATATACAGACAAAAGTGTTACGAAGCGCGAAGCTTTCGTAATGCGTGACGCGAGTGGTGCTTGCGTATAACACGACCCGTCGTTACGATAGAAAGCGGGACAGACACAAAAAGGGGTAAATGTTACAATTATCAGATATCGCGAGTATCGCGTACACTGTAGTACGTACAACGACTGACCGACGAGTCTGATATGCTTCGGGTTTAATATGTGTGTCGTGCTGAAAGCGCGAATAATGGAGAACACACGGAGTATGGAAAGAACGAAGACTGACGAGCACGAAGAACGCATGGGAAGGAGGATATGACCGAGATAATACGGATGTTACGGAGCCTACACGGTTAAATCAGCGTTTAGCTTGTACTCACCAGCCGACTGGCCTCTTTTGCCTCTTGTCAATTTAACAATTGACTTTAGCTCGGAGTCGAATATAGTACCGACGAGTAATTGCTACCCGGCGTCGTACGCCCTCTGGTTATCTGTCTCCCCCGAACCCCCCTTCCCCTCCGACTCTTGACGTTGTACTAAAACGCCTTTTCTTATTTCGCAATACCACATATTCATTACGACTCACAATTTCTCATCGGCGCGACAGAGTTAAATAATCTATAATATATACCGGACGGAAAATATATTTATCGTATTCCTGCTTGATAAAACTTGACAATCAAATAGAAAGCTACGATACTCGATTGAATAATTATTAGGACTGCATGACGTTAATCAATCTTCGTGTGAGACCAAGTACATAGGGCATAAACAATAAATGTTGTTCTGACAAAAAATATGTCTTGAAGATACTTTTGGATGATGAAAAATCTTTGATGAAAATTTTGTAACAAGCATTGTAAGAAATATTGAACTTTATTTATTCAAAGTGATTTTGCAATAATAGAACTTTGGTGATAAATATCTTTATAAACGATATAAAAGTTATCTTTCATCGGTAATAGTCTGTTATCTTGAGTCTAATATATATTGATAAATATTGTACGCATGTTTTATTTCTCGAAATTCTTTACTGGTCAGTCAAATTTTATGAAAAATTTGAAAGCAATAGAAGAAAAGTTTTTTTTTGTAAATATAAATACATTAAAGATATCTAGAGAAATTTTTTCGTTAAAATTCATATAATGTCATAGTTGCTTTTCTTTGTGTTTCAGCATGCAACGTATGGAACGATGTTTGTCCACGGAAAACGAGACCACCAAAAATCGGCGACATACCAAGGTAGGCGCTCCATCAAACTTTATTAAATGTAATTGGTGGCTGCATGTCTCGATGGTATAGGAAGCAGAGTAGTTTACTGGTTAGCGTGCTATTCCGTAGTTCATTACGTCGTTGGTTCAATTCTCGTCTCGTTCAGCCGCCAACATGTATTATTCAATATCGAAAATAATTGCGGCAACTTCGTAGAAAAAGCCGGCCAAGCGCGGAGGCCACATAGACGATGGAAACATTCACGAGTCAACACTTCTATCAAAGCTTCTATACAAAGAGATTTAATAAGCGAAGCATATCATCTGGTGCAAAGCAGAGAAATAATTTTTCAAATATTAATTTATTTAAAAAATTGTCATAACTGACATGAAATTATCTTCTCTGGACAATTGTTTTTAATGAAAGAAAATCGATCTACATTTTGGAATATCATAGACGGCCCGTTGTCAAATGTTAATACTTTACCGAGAAAGCGACTTTGCAATCTCTCCTTGACGATCGAAGAGAGGATGGGACGTCGAGTTACTTAATTGAATGCCATATTATTTTTATCGGGTGGATGATAACCGAATGGAGAATTTGGGGAAACGTGTAGAATGTTAGTGACCGTGACCTGCCGAAGTATTGAAGAGAGAAAATACATGGTGATCGCCGGGGATTGAACCCGGATCGTTAAGGTGCCAAGCGTTAACCACTGTGCTGACGTCATCTATATATTTCTCTCGTGCGAATCGTCTACTTGTATGCAAGGCAGGCCTCGTTACGCACCTCCGCTTAATGAACTTGACGTCTTCGTCGACTGTGCACATGAGATGGATACCATGTTACCCGATTGTAATGGATCGATGCATGTGCACCTCGTTGGGTTTTTTATGTATCCCTCGTTAGGTTTTTTCTGTGTATGCCTCGTTGGATTTTCTATGCTCCAACTGTACAATTTGCACGTATGAGGACGTGTTTTTGTAGGCCCGAACACTTCTCGCACCATGTGATGACCGGATGGAGGAATTTGGGGAAGTGTTTAGAATGGTAGTAACGATGGCCTGCCGAATTATCGAAAAGAGATAATATATAACGATCACCGTGGATCATACCCGAATTGTTCAGGAACTGATAGTAAGAGCGTTAACCACTTTGCTAATTTCATATATATATTCCTCTCATTCGAATCGTCTACTTATATGCAAGGCAGGCATCGTTACAGGTATAACAATTTTATGTGTCTAACAATAATTCATAATGTTTTAGACTACTTTTAAAGTTTAAAGTATAGGGCGACCAAAGGCACAATTTCATTGTAAATACTTTTATCTGCAAGTGTTCCATCTCGTTTTGATAGAAAGTATTTTTTAATCTGCTGGAAATTCTTTAATAAAAATAATAATAAGTTCCTTCTGGTCACAATAAACTAAAGATAATATCGTGCGTTTTGAAAGTTTCAAGCGCCGCCTATTAATATACAAAGTCGACAAAGCGATAGTCGATGAAGAACGAGTTTTCATCTCACCTGATTTTATCCTACACGCGGAGATAATGATTTAACAACTACGTACAAGATTTAAATTGGTCCGACCTTGCTACATCCTCGGATAACATAAGTTACACATTCGTATTTTTACAATCGTATTTTTACAATATCAGAAACTACAATAGTATCGATGATTTCTTAAAAAAAAAATATTTGGCACTCATCCTGATCCTCAAAATTAATCAAACATGATACATTTTTATTTGACTGTTTGTAATTAAAAAAAAAAAAGATATTCCTACAAGCAACGTAGTACAATCATAAATATGGCAGATATTACTTCGTATGCGAAAATATACGAACGCAAACATATTTACAACGGTGCTAGCAATTTTATTGCTTTTTGTAGACTAGAAAAAGCTTGAATTCCGTATATAGGGTGTCTCATTTTTTAAAAAATGCTCAAATGTATCAAAAACTAAGGATTCAATTAAAAAATATTTCAAACGAAAGTTGTTCTATATGAAGGGGGACATCGGGGACATCAGATGTCCCGGATGGATCTGAATTTCTGCTGAGCTTATCAAAGTCAAACTTTTGTTTTTTAAATGAAATTCCATATTTTATATTGCATTTTAAAAATTTTTCGTTAAAAAATGAGCAAGTTTTACTCGGAATTATTTTTCGTCTTTTCGTATTCGAACTCTTTCAAAACGAAGTTTTCTCGTGTAAAGAGCGGCGATACGTCAAAAAAAATAGGGATTCCATTTAAAAACCAGAGTCGAGCCTCAATGGGCTCAGCAGAGGTCCCGGACCCAAAGACTGATACGCTCTACCGATATCCCTCTTCATATACAACAATTTTTGTCCGAAACTTTTTCCAACTCAATTCTTAGTTTTCGATATATTTGACCATATTTTTAATAATGGAACACCCTGTATATAAAAGCTCAGTGATTTATCTCGAGAGAGAGCTTGAAGCGTATACTCGCCTAAAGCGTCATTTCGAGTTGCGGATGCCTCAACGAGTTTGTATCGGCCTGCAAAGTTTTCGGCTCGATGGAGCACATCAAAGCGAGACTGTTGCTCGGTCTTGGTCAATACGACTATTCCTGTACAAACCCAGCAGCATCAGTTTCTCTATCCCCTAGCTTCTTCTTTTACCATCGTTAACTGCCCGCATTTATATGTGCACGAGTTATTCTATACGCTCGAGTACTTCCCATGCATATATACGTCTAATCCCATCACCCAGAGATTTTTCTCGGTATATATAGTTGAAGGATACTGAGCAATAAGCGTTAGAGGTAATTTTTTAAATAGTTTTTACAATCCAACTTTAGATGAATAATAATATCATGTTTTTTTTTTTAATGCGCTAATTTGTTACTTTGAGACTCTTAAACAATCGGTAAATTAATGTGGTCGTGGATGCAATTACGACTCTCAATATGTTAAAAAGCCTCGGCAGTGTTTCAAGAACACATTATAGGCACCTTATAGGCATGCCAAGTATTTGAAGCTTAAGATAGTTAAATAGTTTTGATCGCGTGCCGGAGTAACTGCTTGTGCTATAGTGAAACTATAGTCCCAGGTAATATACTTACACCTATCACGTTGACCGCACAATATCTACATCACACGACACTCCGGAGTTCTGTTAAGGAACTTCGACCGTAACACGCGCACCGATGCACACGATTTTCGTGCTAGCATCGGCCCAAGGTCTCGCTTTTCTTCTGGACACTTCGTCTCATGGTCAAGGTATATAATAAGTATAAACTTTTGCACATGTACACCGAGAATAGTAATGCAATCTGATCAAACCCACGACTAACGTATGCGGCTCTCGACCCTCACCCCTTGTAATTTATACGAGATTATCCGGTGAAACAAAAAAAAAAAAAAAGAACAAGAAGATTCCATCAAGGTTTCATGCATATTGTACAAATAAAAGTTGTGAAATCTTATGTGCATTTCTCTGTTAGCCATTTTTTAACTTCAGACTGCCCTACAGGCAAAAAGATGACTAGAGTTATACGTTTTGAACGTTTGTCTGTCCCAAGGTCGGAAATACGGAAGTTATGCGCTTAACGTCGATCTACAGATCTCATTTCGGTTTCTTCCTATTGATGCATTTGGCAAAAACAGCGAAATAACTCTCAACAGATTTCGGCACAACGCTTGTTATAACCTGGAACATAGATTTTGGGTTATGAATTTCAACTTTGATTGATTTGTTCCTGTCGTAAGTAACTTTTAAAAAAGTTATGTAAATTTCTATTTCGTAAATATCGAATTCGCTATTTTCATTATCCAAAACTGTGTTTACGGGAATGTTTCTAGATTTAAATTACATCGATCGATCAACTGGGTGGATACGAGTTATCGTTATCTCAGACCAGAGGACTATATTACCATTTTGTATCATCTCAATCGTTGTCGCGCCCTGAGCGATAATACTTTTCAAAATGATTGAGTTAAAAATATTTTATTAAGAAAATTAAAAAACTCCGAAACTAAAAGAAAAGAAGATTTCCATACGGAATAACGAACAAATCCCCCGACTGTAACATACGAATAATTATTTATTATTTTGTTATATTTTTTGAAAAATCAATTTTTCTATTGAATTCATTTTTTCAGTCGGGAGTTATTAAATAAGTAATAACAACGAGGAAATAATTATTCGGCGGTAAGTCGTTTCTACAGGTTTGAACTAAACACAGCGGCGACTCTACACGTGTCAACTATACACTGTTCAGTTCAAGCCGTACCAGGTGACAGTTGACGCGTGTAGAGTCGCTTCTGTGTTGAGTTGGAACCTGTGGAAACGACTTACTGTCAATTGTTCGTATAACACAGTCGGGAGATTTGTTAATTATTGAGTGTAAAAATCTCCCGGCTGTTATATTCAAATAATTATTTGTTATTTCACTATTTTTGTTAACCCAATTTATAAATCTCTCTCTCTCTCTCTCTCAATCGGGAGTTTTTAAAATTATTGCAAAATTATTTAGCACAGAGCCAGAGAAGATCCAAAAAAGATGATATATTTGATTTTCGATTCTCATTCCGTACTAGAAATCTTTTATAAACTGCGTGGAAAATTAGTTTAGTTTGCTTCAAGATATTTCGTTTCACTTACATAGAGATTACATCCATACATCGCATGTTTAAAAAATAATTCGTAAAAAATTAATGTCTTATAAAATTTTATCATATTAATAGCTCGGAGATAACTTTTGCATCGAAGTTAGGCACCAGATGATAAAAGTAAGGTTAATATTCCTTACAATTGGTCAAATTTACAAGACGATGAAAAACTCGATCCCCAAATTTTACTCCTAAACAGTTCTCTCGAAAGAAAATCAAGACATTCGAGGGATGAGTTTCTCGAGCAAAGAGTAAAGACGTAGGCATATGCCGGATGCTCGACGGTACTACAATCTACTGTAGAATCTCAAGTCTTTAACACTCGAGAACGAAAGTATTCGGGCAGTATTAGGAGCAGTACCAGTAGCGGTAACATTAACGGTAGCGGTAGCAGCAGCAGTAGCAAGCAGCAGCAGCAGCAGCAGCAGCAGCAGCAGCAACATTTCAGGAAGGAGTGACGTTGTATCTCGAGAGAAGGAGTTACACAAACGATCGGGAGTTTTGTAGTGGGACGGGAAGAAGCTACGCGCGGTCCAACTCCGGTGCCGCGTGTTACACACCGCGTTGTACACGAAGCGCGATGTTCCGTTCCGTCGGTGCTGTTGGCCGAGAGGGCAAGAGAGTCGCGCCGTGCGCAGTTACCGCTAGGTACTCTACACGATCCGGCTGACACGAGAGAGAGTGATACAACTGAGTCTCGCGCCGGATGTTGAGCGTGCCGGAATATACGCTACACAGTGGATGGCCTGTCTCATTATTCAACCTACGTACAATTCTGAATGAGGGTTTTGTCATTTGATGTATGTACAAACGCGCTTACAACTTGCGGCGTATAGTACTGTGAGTGCCATCAATAGCATCGCAGAGCTTTTAGTCGTTGTTCTTCGTTCTTCGGATGCAACCGTCTTCTCGAGTACATTTGTTACTTATTCCGGCTCAACTACCTATTGCATTCAACAGACAAAACGGATCCACGTGTCTACTCGGTCTATCAACCCCTCCACGAGGAAGAGAGTTACTCTCTGACGCGCGCCCGCGCGGTTTCGATGCTCTATACCCTGCGGCACTGTTCCATCGAGCGATCGCCTACAGTCGCCCTTATCGGAGCAACACGACAGTACCTTTCTCCTTACCGAGTGCAATAATGCACCAAGAGAAAAAAACATTAGATGATACAACGTGACTCTTGTGAGGAACGACAATTTTATTTGAAAGTAAAAAAAAAAGTGACTATAAAGTGGATTGAACTTTACGATAGGTAAGTAAAAAAATTTATTAATAAATAAATAACACGTGTGTGTATATATAATAATGATAAAAGGTTCAATGCGAGCTAGAGTACACGCTCAAGCGATAACGAGGAATGCGGAAATATTCGAAAATATAGTCAATATCTATGGAAGAATGCTGTGAGACTTATCGAAAATTTATATCACGTCGAGTGTTATGAAAACGTGGCGGAAGAAAAGTGACTTCTTTAGCGTAAAGTATGATAAGAGAATCACGGCCCACATGGGTATTAAATATATCTAAAAGTTTATACGAGATATACAACTTCTTACCATAAAATATATATAACATACATCTGAGGTATATCTTTAAGAATATATCCAACGGATATATAAAATATATATCGAAGTAAAACCTTTTTTTCTTTATGTATAATGATGTTGGGGGGAGGGGAATGGGGCATCGGTAGAATGCTAATGATATTTCAGAAATAGGTTTTGTGGATGTGCAGAAGGAAATAAAGAACATCAATAGAAAATACATGTGTTCAAAAATCTATCCTTCGAATAGAACCTTTCGTCATTTTTATATCGGCAAAATATATTTTATCTTTACACCGAGGGCAAACTTTCTACATCGAGCCAATTGAGTTAATTTTATGTAGTTGGCTCAACTTCCCGGCAAGTTTGGAATACGATAAAATTCACGGTGAACTTGAGCCAACCATACCATGTTCCGAGTGAATATATATTATTCACAAACACGGAAAATAAGTAGGATATGTGAATATATATACGAGATATATATCAATTTTTGCCGCAAAATAGATTTATTTTATATCTATTATACATCTTAATAAATATTTATATAAGTCAGATATATATGTATGGGCGCAATTACCTCTGGTGATGCGAACTGAAATTGTTATCGGTCAGAGATCTGTCCGGTGACGGTCAAATGATCGAGAAAAAAAAACCAATTCTCTCATAAATGTGAATCCTCGTATACCGTGATGGAGATCGTGCACACTAATACACTCTCAGCAAAGTGGAAATGTGTAGTCGTGTACATGCATTCCAATGTTTATTACAAAAATGACTAAAAAATGATTTAAAAAAAAAGGACTGTCACTTTACAACTAAATAGACGTTGTGCGTCATTTGACGATCTCTACGACCGTCAATTTGCATTAAAAAATGATTAAAAAATGAAAATGACGTCACAGAACCATCACAAAACCGTCAATTTACCGTAATTTGACATTGGGAAAAAATTACGGACATTTTTCATCACTGAATACGCCAATGCAAATAAATGATACTCGAGATATATACCAGGATATAATAATTATATTTAACGACAAAATGTTCTATATCTTCTATTTATATATCTGCTGTATATATCCTAAAAGATATATCTCAACCGTATATGCAATATATTTTGCAGCAGAGTTTGATATCCTCTATAATTTTTTTGTATATCTGCTGTATATATCTCAGATGTATTTTAAATATATTTTGCGGCATAAAGTTCCGTATCTCGTATATATCTTTGGATAAACTTTATTTCCGTGTGAGTACGTTATGTCGTTGGCTCATGCATTCACAGTAAGTTTCATTGTGTATTGCATTACCATGAGGTTGAACCAGATCCATCATCTTAGTTCAGTTCGCTCAAAGTAATGTCAGATGGTTTCATTTAAGTAGGTTTTCTTTTGGTACACTTTCGATATATTCTTGTACATATATATTTCTTATATTTCCTTAAACATATCTGGGGTACAGAATTTTGCGTTGAAAATATATTCCATGTACCTAATATATATCTTTGATATATACAATATATATATATATATGTTGGACATACTTTTTTTTTTTTTCACTGTGGAGCAAAACATCGTCTGGCTATATCTGGAGATTGTATACAACATTGATGTTTGACGGAGTCCGAATGGAATGGAACGGAACAGTATTATAGCTCATCGATTCGAGTGATACCCGGTACTGGTTTTCCGAGTGTCTCACGGCGCCACCTTCTCCCTTCTTCTAATCTACTACATACAAATAATGTACATACTCTACTACGTATTACTACAGTATCGTTGTAGTTACGGTATACTTGTGTCTCCATGGAGCCGTTGAATCGAGTGGCCCGTGTGCGCTTCGTGTATTTAACTCCTACGCGATCCAAGCTCGGTTTTTATGCGCTATCTTTCTTATACGAATGACGATGAAATTGCGTTCACTTTTTTTTTTTTGTTGATACTTTGTTTCAAATGACGTTCGGGATAGTTTGAAGATCATTCAAGAACGGAATCTCGATCCAATGAACGTATTAAAATGTTATCCTACGAAATTTCGGCACCGGGGCCAATTATAATATAAATATTGTTATATTTTTTAATCTTAAATATTTTTTTGAATAATTAATCTTGCGTGAAATTAAATGGAAATTTATATCAACGGTAAGAGCTTTTGATATCACCGAAAACAAGTTTTATATTTATTATTTCACTGAAATTGAAATAATGTTTCGAATTTTCAGGGATTTGTGAATTGAGATAATTATAGATGGAATTCTTTGAAATGTTGAAAGTTTTCAAATTGAAGGAGAGACGGGTGGTGGTGAATATTTCTACAGTTTTCTTTTTACAATTGTTAATCACTTTCCGTCAATATTTGTCAGTAAATTATATTTAAAAATGTCAATACGGCTAAAAATAACTTCCGCATTTTATCGAAGGTAGTTGGAATGTTTTTCATTTTTTTTTTTTACGCCAACGATTACAATACCGATACAAATGCGTATTAAATTTATGATTGAAAATAGAACAAATTGAAAACTTTGGAACAATGTTGATATTTAAATAACGTCTTTAAGATACAAATTCAAATCTTAGAAAAGCAATTTTAATAAAAACTTTATTTAAAAATAACGAAAACAAAGAAATTTATACAAATTCCATAAAGTAGGATAAATATTTGACAAAGTTATATGATAATAAAATCGATTATTAAGCTTTTCACACATCTTTTGTATTATAATTCATATTAAATTTTTGATTTTCTTTATTTTTACTGATAAAGCTTAATCGAGTTTTGATGCGAAGCTATTCAAGGTTTAAAATCAATCATAAACATGGTGTAGAACGACGATAATACCGTCTTATCGGCTTTTGCTGTAACGCGCATGACAGTGCGATACGTGCTATCTAGCTGAAGCAAATGAAAACATATTTTCGTTTACGCAATTGAACAAGTCTGGAATTCGCTCATGCATGGTATAATCGTGCATAACATAGCAGGAGCAGGAGCGAAGCATCGTGTCGTATGACGACGGGTTACATCGCAATAACGATACTCGGAGTGAAAAACGCGTTCGCGACTCAAGTACGTTTCACCTGTATCTACTTGTGTATACGTTGTTTTTTTGTACCTAACAATTACTATACATATACCGTTAGGATAGTAACTTATCGAGTCATTCTCCAGTTTTATTTGCCATCGGATAAACACATCCTACTTCCTCTGGATATATCATGCAGTTTATAAAAGTTAAAACACTATACTTCATGTTGACATTTAACTCTTGTACCGTGTATCTTATACTGAAATAACAAAGATATTCTTCAGCGACGGAATATAGTTAATTTTTAATTAAAACAATAATTTTTATTGAAATATTGGCATTCTTCGAATTGTTTCGGAAAGTTCGTGATTTGAATTTTTAAAAAAACATTGAAATTACTATCGTGTCAAAATGGTTGCCAATAATTTTGCCAACAGACAGACACATTTTATTTTCTCTATTTAATAATTCTATCAAGTTGTTGTTAACAATTATAAAGAAATATTATTTTTAGAAAAATTATTATTTCGAATTGCAATAAAACTTAATAATTTTATATAATTAAATGTTATATAAATAATATTAATTATTGTTACAATCACAATCAACTTTGTTAAACTGATCATTTAAGTTTTAACGAATTCGTGAGATCGTAATCATAAAATTTAATTTGTCATCTGGTTTACCATTTCATTTTGAATTAATTTTACCCAAAAGTTTAAAAGACATATAATTAATATTAATATATTTGAGATAAATATTTGTTTGGTCGTGCTAGAGTCGTGACGTTTGAAGGCACGTCAGTGTCGGTCAGTACTCTTTTCACCTGGTTCACCGACGTCACCTAATTTTTTAAACTGGAAATTACGCCTGATTCTTCGCGAACGCGTCAGTTACCACGCATCGCCGTATTAGCCGTTAGCCGAGTAGAGTCCCTATCGTCCATCTGTGCACTCCAAGTTTTCCCACTTAAGGAATGACAGCACCAACGAGTTACCGGTGCATCGAGATTTATTTTCATCGCTTTACTCTCGCTTTAATTTATCATTCTATCGTCGCAGCCGCAACACCCTGTCTTTATCTCGGCGAACGCTCGTGTATGTATATATATAATTCCAATTCGCATGAATAAATAACATCGCGCGTATGGCAGAAATTGAGACTTTATTCCACCTTGATTTGCTCTGTAATATCACGTCTGCTTTATCATATAAAGCGATGATCGAGAGTATAGTTAAATAAGAGACGCGAGGTCAGACGGTCGGATCGTACGTCCGTCTATTCGATAAAGATGATAAGAATCGGGTCGCAAGACGGTTGAGGAGGGGCGTGGGAGGGGGGGGGGGGAGGTGTCAAGCATCTTTAATACCGCGTACAAAAGATCGAAGCGCAATACGATCGAGAGTCGAAGCAGGTTTGAAAAAAGAAACCGACAAATCTCTGCCGTTGGTAAAACTTTTCCTTATTCGCGCATCAACTGACGCAAAGTATATTTATTTAAAAAACGCATTAACAGTCTCGAACATTCCTCTCAAAGTTTTATACCGAATCAGCGGCGATGATAAAGTGAAAAAAACATTTTTAACTATTTTTTGTAGTAAAAATATCATTCAACATTTATATTCTAAGGATGTACGTGAAATTTATAATATCGTGATCCATTTATCGAAGTTTAAAATTCTCTTATCATGTGCCAGAGAATATTGCTTGTGTCTTTTAGAAATATTTTCCTTTACAGTTTAACAAAAATTGATGAAAATAGATGGCAAAATATTTTTACAATAGTCTTGAAACAAATGAAATATTTTTGAAAAAAATCGTCATATTAAACAATTAAATATGTCTGAATATTATATCGCGTAGTCTTACGAAACTCCTGGTGTACAAAGAAGATTCAGCGTGTAGCTTTCGTACAAGCTTAATAAGTAGCTGCTAATTTTTTTCGAGTCACAAATTTCTTTTTCGTCTTAAAATTAATTATAAAAGTAAATTTTTAATTACATATTTTCTGTTGCAAGAGTAACATACTGCCCTTGGATAAAACGATGTAAAAAAAAATCCTTCAATACTTTTTTTATTTATTTTTAAATCCAACTTCAGAAACTCAAAGTGATCCACTTTTTTACGCTTGCCCGAAATTCTAAAAACGTTTTATTTCTCCGAAGATTTACATCGTACAGATGTTGTTAAAAAAAAAAACGAAATTGTAGGGAATTTAACTCACTAAAAGATGGAGCCTTTGTTTTTTTGTTTAAATGAAAATTATCGCTGCAATTTCTGTGATAAAATAACGTAAAATTGGTATTTCAGTGATTTTCGACTATTATTCGATATTCCATATATAACTTACGATAATATCGCTTTATCTGCCTAAAGATTATAGAGAAATAAAAATGCAACTGCTACAAGGACATTCCCACTTGCAAATATCGCAGTGGTCCAACTTAGGCACCGGTCCAACATATAGGCCCTATATCACAGATTTGGCATTTTATCTATAATACGCTATAGAACCAGACGTACTACCTTAATTGGGTCCCATGGGTGCACAGGATTCGGTTAGTCGTCGGCGTTACGATAATTTGATACTCGATGTAAATTAGTACCCTGGGATGTTCGTTACTCGATCTCCTACTCTCGTTACACGAACCATCGTATGCCTCCTTCTCGCATTACACTTTTGCACTCTTAAGTAACCCTCGACATTGCTACATCGTGTCGTTGAAATCCCCAATGAAAATCTCAAATTTACAGAGGAGAATCACCCGATCCTCTATCTCTCAACTACATCAATCCGTCCAAGTAAACCAAATCTTCTTTGATTGATAGTTTTAACTTCAACAAATCATAATGGATCTTTCTTTTTTTTTTTTTTAACCACCATTTCTAAATGTATAAAATTCAAATGTTATAAGTAAAAGATATTTTTTAAATAATTCAAAAAGTTATGTTTATAAATGTAAACAAAAATTTATATAAAAAGTGCAATAAACAGTTTTGAAAAATAAAATTTTCATTTCTTTCCTTAAATCATAATTTCTGAAAGAATAAGATGCAAATGTTTGAGGAAAGAAACGTTTTAATTAATAATTAAAAAAGTTATTTCAACAAATGTAACACGAAAATCTATTTAAAAAGTGCAAAAAACAGTTTTAAATCATAATAAACAAAAATTTCTTCAAAAAGTGTGAAAAACAGTTTTAAAAAATCATATCTTTATTCCTTATCTTTAAAACACCATTCCTGAATACATAGAATTCAAACGTTTAAAGAAAAAACGGTTTTAATAATAATTTAAAAAATTATATCGACAAATGTAAAAAAAACAAATTATTTAAAAAGTAGGATAAGCATTTTAAAAAAATCATATTTTTGTATTTATAAAACGTTGAGAATAAACTAATAAGTGTTTTGAAAAGACGAAAACATAAACATTAAGAAAAAAATACGTTAAACGTAAACAACAATTTTCGAAAGTAGTTCCAAAAAAACATTTTTTAAACATAGTTCTCATAAAAAAAATGTTCAGATAAAATTAGTGTTTTCAAAAGAGAAAAACGTGTATTTAAAAAAAAAAAAAAAACGTTAGAATGTTACCATCCGCGCAAAAGTAGCAACCAACTGAACGTTGCAATTGAACCCAACAATGTACATAAGGGTCAAATTAGTATATTTATTGAATTCTTTACATCCAAATTTACGTAGAAATTAATTAAGTTTAAATATCACGAATTTCAATATTATTATAACAATATTAGTATATTTCTTTATTTCGTCGACGAATTTTCATTATTTCAATAGATTAATTCGTTATATAGCGCGTGTGATAGTCAGCACACCATAAGAATAGTTTTCGCACCTCTTGACTGCTTCGATGAGCGCCTTGACGCCTCGACGTACGAGCCTAGTGGAATCTCATTACAGTTTTTATCGCCATCTCAACGAGGGAGATTGACACACGCACGCACGTGTCTCGACTGTCGGAGAAGAGCAATTCCCATGCTCTCTTGGTTATAACCAAGAGGAGAGAATTCTCTCAAGCAAGCGTCGTAACCACCTCTTTCCCTTTTCCTCTCTTACCGTTTTCCTCGCCTCGTTACGGCACATCGCAGGTGCACGCGTTCACTCGTTCTTACGTCCATGTAATTTTATAAACCGCTAAATGTGCGGTAATGCGTACGTTCGAGAGAACGACGAGAGCACCGCGTCCTCCGAATCTCTTGGTACCTAGTAACAATAACACTCGTTATTGGTGTGATCCTCGGATCATGACACTCCATACGGTTTCTTCGATGCTATCGCTGTCACTTTTTTGACAGATAAAATTATAGATACTCGGGTGTATTACAATTAATTTCTTTTTATCTTGACGTCGAACGCCTTACCGCGTCACTTGATTATCGCAAATCACTATCATTGCAAAACTGAATCTTGAGGAGGCAGTGACACGATGATTTCGTTCGTGGATCACACCCAATGGATTCGGTTACAGATCTCATCGATACCATTGGAAATTGCTATATGCTTATTCCGCGATTCTTTTTGGTTCGGAACTCCCGTTAAACTGTAGATCCAATCAAATGGTTATTTGGTCTAACTGAACAATGGTGAGATGTTTTGGATTTGTCTCCCGGTGCCGTATTTTCATTAGTGAATACAAATGGACACGACGCATGAGCTCCATGCACGAAAGTTACGATCTACGAATGTATCTGTTCATTTAATATTTACATCTAGTGTCACGAACCCGAGATCACCGCGAAAAGGAAGGAGAAGGAAGGAAACGGTATGAGAAGCCCCTAATTTCGGAGAGAAGCTGTGTACAAATCATACAAACACAACTGAATCTATATATATATATTATCACAAAATTAAAAAATTTGTTTTACCGGCATATTCCAACATTTAAACGAAATGATACATCAACTAGATTTGTAACTTAATTTCAACTAGGTTTTAACTTAAATTTGTTACTTTTTGTTATTGCATCAACTATTAGAAAAAATATTATTCAGGACCAACCCCATTTCAATAAACAACACTAAAAATAATAATTTCATGTGAGTCAATGAAATTATAAAGACAATTGGAAAATGCAATGAATTTTTAAAATGTTTTAATAGTAATTATTTACTGACTACTCTGATGCCAGTTTTGTTAAAGGATGAGAAAATAACTTTTAGAGTGATGAGCTATAGTGGTTTCACAGTTGAAAGTGAGGTGAAACATGAACCACGTGACACGTGAATGCGAGAGAGACAGCTGCTAATTTTCCAGACCATGCCATTCAGGGACTATTGACATTTCGGAAAAAAAGCAAACTTTTACACAATGCACAGCACAACAAACTTTTGTTTGTAACTCGTTTTTTATCCCCGCGAAATCTATACGGTACATAAAATCCATGGATTACAGTTTTTGTTATCGACTGAATAAGTTTCACCTCGCCTTGACTCTAGCTCGGTACATTCCTTAAGGTGATGTGGTACCCCTCGGTCGGTAACGAAAACTGTAATGAAAATATCTCATCCAAAATTGATCTTTCGAATAAAAGATGAAAAGGATGCACTGCCTCTTACAACTCTACAGTTCACCGTCCTCATTTTTTATCCGAAAGATTAATCGTGGCGAAGAAAATCGCGGTGAGAAAATTCTGCTATCTATCTTGCACGTATGACGATCGGTGAGAAACAGACGACATGTAGAACATCGCCTCAAGGCAAGGCGAAACCTCAACGGATGTGCACGTTAGCTATTCGTCCTTCGCTCTGCAGTATTTCGTCTCCCCTTAAAAATAAACGCAAGCGTCGTATTTGAATTGCTAGTTACTATTTGTTAGCTGCCTCGATGAATATGTGAAATTGCTTTGAATGTGTCAGACTCGTTTCCTCTTCTATTTCTATAAAAATAAAAAAATCGGCTGTTGATTATATGTCCACAGACACGTAGCGGTAGATGAGGAATCACCGGGTTCCTCGACGTCAAGATCAGTGGTTCAAGTTCAAGATGCGGTAGCTACGACAGCGGAAAAATCTGTGCTCGAGAGATCGACGGGTTGCCACACGGAGTACGGAAATCCCACGGCCTCCGGGGTTTTGCCTGTATTTGAAACTTTTATGAAGCCATCATCGGATCTGGATAAAAAGGTTGAACAAAAAATTTCACGAAACCCCGAAGAACTCGAGATCGAGCGTGCCGAGAGTCTCAAACGATCTTTAAACTCATACACGTCGATTCCACTTGGAAAAAGCTTCAATGGACCGTGCCCAATCTTTAACGAGATTTCCACAACTTCGACTGTAGAACAACTCGAGCCAATCGAGCATTTGAAGAAAAATCCGTGGGTTCAAGCGTTAAAATCAATAGGAGAGACAGAGGGAACATTGTACGTGGAGAAAAGTCCCGAAGAGATAATTCAAGTGCGAAAAGATAGCGCGTTGTACATCGATGAAAAGAATATCGAAGCTGCAGAGCTCAGAGACAGCCTCGTAGTTATAGGAGTAGGCCATCGATCAAACGCAGGAATCAGCCATCAGTACAACGCTGAAGAGACTTTAAACACGAGACTCCCAGGACCGAGAACGAGAAGAGAGAGCAGCGGTTACTTCAGCAATCTGAGCACCTTCGACGAGGACCGATGGGGTCCCTGCACGTTGGACCTGGCCAATCAACAGGAAACACCGATGTCAACGAGAGAATCTCTCCGCGAGAGACGTAGATCTTCCACGAAAAACAGACTTCCGATGGGGGGTGGGCAACAAGTGAACCGTATGACGACCCTCGTCTGTCCCACCGCGAACGACGAAACGGTCGTATCTCCTGCGGACAACGATGTAGCTTCCGTGGTTAAAACGGGACGCGTCGACATGCCAAATATCGAGGAGCAAACGAGCCTCGAGCTCAACAAGTCCATGGAACTCGATCGGAGCATGGAAAATAAGCTTCCCGAAGCTGAAGGTAAATTGAAAAACAGAATATTACAAATACAAATCGAAAATTCAGCATCGAAGGCGCAGGGACTAACATCATATCCGGACAACTTACCGGCTATCGAGAGAGCCACCGAATTCTCGAATGATATCGTTGATACCAAAGATCTTGGAGTTAAATTAGGCAGCGTTGATTTGGGATCGCAGTGGAGCACGAGTCATCGAGCAGCTAACAGGCAGAGAAACCAAATGGTCGTTCATCGGTATAGCTCTCCAAGTATTACGAATACCGAATTGGAGAGGATAGCGGAGACACCGCACGGCGAAAATATCGTCAGATCGACAACCGTCTTTCAGAACATAAATGCTCCAATAAATATCGTTCAAATTTCAAGTCCAACGGGGGATGACGAGGAGGATGACAACGAACAGGTCGTCACTGCTGATTCGGAAGGAAGAGATAGAAGTAAAGAAAATACAGCGGATTCGAGAAAATTGTTGCCGAGGTCGATAAAGGTCTACCAGTTGCTCTCGACACAATCGGAGGATCGAGGCGACGGTGACGCGAGATTATTCGACAGAAGAATATCATTGCAAATACCGAGACACGAGGAGGAGGCCTTACGAGGAAATGAGTGCGAAACTCCTGTGGATATGGTTTGTACGTCTTCGGGCTCCGAATATACCGAGGAAAAGAAACTCATCCATGCGGACAGCGTACCGATACTCAAGATTCCCAGTTCTGATGCAACGAAAGTGGAAAGTTAGTTTTTCGACTTTTTTGTTATTTTCATTTTCTTCGCAGTGATAATTAAAAAAAACTGTACTATTCACCAGATGAGTTGCGACTGTGCACCGAGGGGCGGATAACCAGCTCCGATAATGCATCGGGACCAGCGATCCCCGGTATCAGACCGATTTATCCCTACTACCCTTATTCACCCTACGCGAGTCCTCAAGGATCACCTAGAACCAACCGGAGACGACCATTGCGGGAGAGTAGAAGGGTCTCCATCGATAGTCGTCAAGGCGCGTTGCAACTCAATCAGTACAAATTGTTAAATAACATTGGACAAGTAAGTTGAACGTTATATTTACGATCCTTCCATGAACATTTCTATGAACAATTGTTTTCATATTATCTACGTTGAAACAGCGAGTTTCAATGCCTATTTAACCAGTTAAAACGATCCAATTTACAAACGAATACGATTCAGCGGGCAGATTGATTTTCTACCCGCTACATTAGTTTCTAACTTCATTTCATCCCTGTCAGAATTGCATTTGTTTATTGCAAGTCTTTGAATATTTAAGTTATTCTAACCGTCAATCAATCTGACAATTGTCGTGGTTATCTCGTTTCGACTGGCTATATAATACTTTCAAACTCTCAGTTTTAATACACGTTATATGAAAGATATAATGCGTAGCACGGGATGAAACACAGTTTCAGACTTTGTGCGAGTCAGCCCTCGCCTTTGGTTCGGGCAGCCAACTTCACACTCGTTTGAAATAATCTTGTTTCACCCCTAGCCACATAATATGGTATACTGCACGACCAATTTATTGGCAAACTCTTATTACACTGAGAGAAATAAATAAATGGTAACTGAGAAATATTGAAAGTGACAACTTTTAATCGTCGATCTATGCGACTATTTTTATAGTTACCGATAACTACCTTTAATTGGTTTCACTGTAAATATAGTCGCAGTTACCGTACTACCTTTAATTGGTTTCACGTTAGAAAAGCGTCGCAATAGGACGAGCAATTAATAATTTTCAAATTCCTAGAACTACAACGATTTCTCTGAGTGTACAAATAGTTTTAAAGAATTGTAATTGAGAGCTGTGTTTTCAATAACTATTTTAGTATTAAATTAATTAATTCAGGAAAAATGAAGAAACATGATTGTGCCTTGTGACACAATAATCGTCATTTCGTTCATTTATCAATCAAAAATATTAAAAAAGAAAGTTATTACTTCTACCGATTGACATAACTTTTGGTTAATATGTTTGATTCCTATTTATATTTCTATGGAATCAACAAGACAAAAAACAAATCATATCTTATGCCACAATAATTGTCATTTAGTTCATTTATGAACCCACGACATTAAAAAAAAAGTTATTACTTCTGCCGATGGATTTAAAATTGGACCTGTATCATATAATTCTAAATCATCTTTGTTCATACATTTTATTAATAGCTTTATCACTGGTCCTGTGGAATTCTATTGATATTTTTAATACAATATTTAAGGTAATCCACTTATAAACACGTAGTAACTTGATTGTACTTTTTAAAATATTTTTTTATCTCAAAAGTTCATTTTTCTGCATCGATTGAGATTACTTAAACCGGTATCGATCGTACTATTTAAACTTAATTAGGGGAAAATCTAGCGATTTTTTTTAAGTTGACGTCATAGGATACGAGATGTACTCAAATGAGATTGCGTTTAACAAAACATTTTTTGCGTTACTTATAGTTAAAGTTTATCTTTTGTTTTCTTCTGTCTCTCTCGCTCTTTCTAGGTTACCTATAGGTGACAACATAATTCCACATTTTTTAATACCAACGTAAATCTATGCTAATTCCGGAAGTATTTCAATGAACAATTGATAAAAATTCATGAATTCATGTACCTTCATCACATTTCGTGATTGTCAGCTATACTATAATGAATTTTTAAAATGATTTTTATAAAAATGTCACATCGAGCAATTTGGAAAGGTTAATAAATTCGTAAAATGAAGTACTTTTCATTCAAAAACGATTTCTGTCTTCATAATATCGTTATTACGAAGTAGTAAATGACAAATGTAACTTAAATGAGTTTCATAATATTTCTACCAACGATTCATCATATTATTTCCCAGATTTAAATGAACTCGAAAGAGCGATTCTTTTGACTATCGCCGGTTTCCTCCGATTCTTCTTTAAATCGAATTAAAGAAAAATTTGTATATCGAGTGCACGCATAGATAATATGAAATATGTGTGATTCAAGGGCTCTTACGGAATTGTCAAATTGGCTTACAACGAGGAGGATGAAACGCACTACGCTATGAAGATTCTAAGCAAGAAAAAGCTTATGAAAAAGGCTGGAATATTTGGCAGAATAGCACCCGGTCGAAAGGGCGTGACGAATCCTTTGGCCAAAGTTTATCGAGAAATAGCATTGCTAAAAAAGCTCGACCATCCGAATGTGGTAAAGCTCGTAGAGGTTCTCGACGATCCCGACGAGGATAATCTTTATCTTGTTTTCGAACTAGTACAGAAGGGTGAAGTATTGCAGCTTCCAACGGATAAGCCACTCGATGAAGAAACTGCCAGAATACACTTTCGCGATGTTGTTATGGGAGTTGAATATCGTAAGTTATATTGGCATTAACAAAATAAAGAAAAAAAAAAACGTTCGTTATCTTGTTTCTGCGATATCGTAAACGTATATGATATTACAATTAATATATTATTCTCTTTAATTAAAAGTTCACTACCAGAGAATCGTACATCGTGATATTAAACCAAGTAACTTGCTGGTGGATAGCGAGGGTAGAGTCAAAGTCGCCGATTTGGGAGTAAGTGCAGAATTGAGAGTAGCAGACGAATTATTGTCGGGTTCCGCGGGAACGCCAGCGTTTGCCGCCCCTGAAACGACAACCCCAGGTGCTCAGTATTCTGGCACGGTAAGCATATTTCTATCTTACAATTATTACAACGTATTTCCGATATCAATCACCGAGTAAACACTTTTAAGTCTATGTATGAAGAAAAACATTTTATATATTTTTATTAGATACGAATATAACTGCGATACACGTAAAGTATGATTCTCCAATATATATATATATTGGTTAGCTACGAAGAATACACATTTTTACTACGTAAATTATTCACATTTCTATTTAATTTTCTTCTCGTGATCGATTCTTGATTATTTTATTCTTAATACAGAGAAATAAGGTAAATATCCCGACTCGCGTCTATGGTCCCTCTACCGGACCCTTCAACGAACAATTGAAATCTCAGACGAGGTGAAAAAAAATCACTGATCCGTCCCGTATATAAGTATTGAAACGAGAAGAGTAAATACATTAAGTAAGCCCTAGTTAATTTCACATTTCCTACCGCGCGTCAAGATCCGAGCCTATTCTTCATAGTTTAGTTAGGACATGTCGTCCTCTTTGAATGTCCATTTTTCGTAGTATAAACTATGTACAACAAATAATAAGTACACAGTCTAAACGATTGCTCGCGATTTAACTTACGGATATGAAAGAAATCGTCGGGAATCGTGATTCCTTTTAAAAATTTTATGGTCGGCTGTCGGCGACAACAAATGCCTGCTTGTCCCTGTTGCCGGAAGTAAACGTTTGCTGACTGTCTGCTATTAAACAATCTTTAAACATTACTCCAACAACTGATTCCTTATTTTATTGTTTAGAGTTAACGAGTCCAATAAAGATTTTATACGTTTCCTCACTGTCTATTTTGATTTATGGAACTTATTTATTAATTAGAATCTCCGTTCTCCATGTGGTAGATAAGATTAACGGTGATTGGGGCATGGCGGGACGGTATTTTGGGCTCAGCTGTGTCGGTAGAGGGGACACCGACGAGGGTACTCTTTTATTTTATTTTATCTATGAGAATAATTTAATAATTGAATCGAAACAACGATATTTTGAAATAGCAATGATAATATTATACAGTTTTGTGTAAATAATAACTCAATTCTCTCTTATCACGGCAGAAGAAGCCATACCTTGTCGGGTCAACCTTATAGGGGTCGAGAATAGGGACATTTATTTAATTCAATTCTGCATTAAAACGATTACAACGTCTTTGCAATATTCATCTTTTATGTTCTACGTATGAAGAACAGATGGAATATATTTTTCTTACACACAAATATAACTGCGATACATGTAAATTATGATTCCCCAATGGATATTGGTCAGCTATGAATATTAGACATTTTTGTTACATAACTTTTTCACATTTCTATATATTTTTTCCTCTGCGTTCGATTCTTTATCATTTTTTTTAAATATAGAGATATATTCGTAGTAGTGTAATTTAAAAAAATTGTTCTATTTGTTCTAATTATCCGAAAGTAGTTTTTTTTTGTTAAGTTTACTTGAAAGATTGAACATTTGTAATGTCCCGATTATTATGAGTGACATTCTTTTTATTACAAGGTTCTTTGTCAATTCACAGCATAGATTTAGGTGAGCAGTAGACCCTTAAAAGTTACAATCATTTGTTTGTCTTATGACTGATTAACGAACAGCTGTAACCATTAAACGAATGATACTATAAGGAAAATCTTGTCGGTGAATTGATAGTGCATCGTCCAATAAACGCAATGACCTATTACTCATCATAATCGAACTAGTTTTATGCTTTATTCTTTTATAAAACTTAACGATATTACTCGTTTTAAGACATCGGTCGACTTTTTTTTATTACAAAAGTTGGCTGTCAATGACTTTATATATTGAGCTTACACATGCTGATACGCGATTCACCCATCAAGACCATCAATAAAACTATCCAAAATTGTTGAAATCGTTAAAAAAATTTACCACTTAATTTAGTGTCAAGCTCTCTGCTCCTCAACTCTTGATACGCATTTAATAATTATAAATAACTCAATGTTTGAACAGTTGTGCGACGTTTGGTCAATGGGTGTTACTCTGTATTCGCTGGTGACGGGAAAAGTGCCTTGGGACGGTGCCGGAAGTATAATTGGTGTTCAGTCTGCGGTGCGTTCGGAACCGCTGCGGTTTCCGGAAAGTCCGTGTTTGACCGAAGATTTGCGGGATCTCGTATCGAGAATGCTTTCCAAAGATCCGACGAGAAGAATAACTCTGGTTGACATAAAGGTGCATTCGTGGCTAACGAACAAGGGCAAGGAACCTCTACCCAACGAAGCAGACAATTGTCGTCTTCCGGTCACCGTCACCGACGAAGAAGTAGCCCGTGTCGTCACCCGAGTACCCAAACTCGACACCCTTATCCTCATAAAAACTATGCTGAAACAACATAGCTTTCAGGTGAGACACGTTCAACATTTATAATCGATTCGTACAATTGTTAATGGTATTTTAAAAAATATCTAAAAATGTATTTCGTTGTAATGAAACGTTATACATTTCTTGAGATATATTCTTTAATTTACTTTAATTTAGTTTGGATGTTATGTTAATTGTTATGTTTCATCGTCAGAATCCCTTTTTGTCGAGGAGAATTGTCCGATCAGGCTGTATGACCGATGATACCGGTGGTACGTCCCTCAAACAGCAAACGTCCACCGATACGAGTGACGCGTCGACGGAATTGCTGTCCACGAAAGAAAATCTCAAGAGCAAAACCGAGCAATTTCATAGAGCTGGGAGAAGCAATTCCGCGCCCGATAGTTACGAGTGGCAAACGAACGGGAGGTAAATTCGAATATAAAGCTTCATTCGTTTATTATTATTTTATTCATATTATTCATCGACACCCAGTACGATACTCGCAATATTTTGTTTCCTTGGATATTTGATTTATTCAAATGCCCGTGTGTGTTTTGAATTCATTACAAATTTATCTTCCCATAGGCAAATATCGAGCGACTCATTGCTACCACCGGTGGCCGAATCCTCGAGTCAAGAGCAGGCAGAAGTGGAAATACGGTGACAATGGCGTCGGCTCACTGTCAATCGGCTTTAGCATGCTTAAGATAGCCAAGGACCAATGATAATATTCCCAAAGGCACGAATAACACTCATACACCGCAAACCTGGTCCACGGGCACGTCCACGCGCTTACGAATAAACGGGAGAGCAATCGTAAACGATTGTTAAATTCGCGATTGTTTCAACGAACCAACGAAACCAATCTTCCACCAAACTCAACGCCTTTTTCCCGACTCCTCTGATCGTTGATGATGTTATATATAATATATTTATTATGTTATCTATATTTGACCGCGTGGCCATACGTTTTGGCAGATATATTAAGCGTAAGACCCGTAATATGTTAAGTTTTTGCTGTATGTGTGAAACTCCGTATCTAACAAAAATTCTTAAGACAATGTTAAACGTATTCTCAGTTTCGTGTTCTCTCTCACACCGTCATGAGCGTCAAGACGATGTGAAACATGCGTGGGTGCTATATAGATATAATCAACCTTCCCATCGAAAATTTTTTCGCCATCGTTGATCTCTCGGAAAGAAAAGAGAACAGTACCTCTTAACCGTCGGATCAACTGTGCCAGACAAATTTGCGATTACAGTTTTTATTGCCAATCGAGTAGCATCGCATCAATCACCTTGAGTCGATGTGCTACACGTTGTCTGTTTCCCTTCGATCCTCGGACGTGCGAGAGAGACCGTGGCAGAGAAATTGTGATAACAGTTTTTGTTACCGACCGAGTAGTATCACATCTCGCTTCTGTATTTGAATTACCAACAAAGTCACCGGAAGATTTTCCACTAATCGTTTCTCAAACATTGCTGGATACAAGAGAATTTTGACAGATGTCATGTTACATGACTCGGTCAGCGCTAATTCGCATTTTTGTTGAATTTAACGTGGAACAGCCCTCACGGAAAAAAAAACTATAAGAACTGTCAAAATGTCGTTGAGAATCAATAGTTACTGGTAGTAACTATTATAATAACTCGTAGTAACAATTATCCTAACCGTCGTTAGCACTATTGAAAACTAATAGTAACTGATTGATCTCAATACTATTTTCACTGTTCGAATAGTTTTTTTTCTGCAAGAAAGGCAGAAATCAGAATAAACAAAAAAACATGGTCTGTCGTGTACAACTTACACGTGTTGAAAATGATATATATTGCGCGTTAGCTTTGATTTTTTTGTCGTTGTGTTATACGCGTGGTACACTTACGCGAAGTAGCGTCATGCAAAGTTTGAAATTTCTATAATTTACTATTGAATTATTCTTTTATTGAAAGCCGCTTGCTTCGAGAGCGCGCAAACAGCAAAACTACACCGTTATACTATGTAAAGTATTTGAAGACAAATGTTCTTTATCGGCTGCTGTGTTATCATTAGTGTTAGATTTTTAATTGGCTAAAGCTTAGAAAGCTGTGCGAGGAAGTATGTGAGAAAGTATACGTTGAATTACCAGACATTTATAGCCGACCATTCTAGCGATAGATAGAAAAAGAAATCGGTCTTTGCCTTGTAAAAGAAAAAAAAAACGACTGCGGTGTTCCGGAGGAATAGGGGGACCAGTGTCGACTCGAGCTTAGATATTAGAGACGACTCATCTATCGTATATTCAAACGATAGACGAATTTTTTCAGTCGGATATATCACTCTTAAACTGTGCTCGCTATAGGCGAGAATACAGCCGAGTGATAACGACTTATTTTTCGACGTAATCTATGTGTAATCTGACGCAGGAGAAATAATCTTTCTATAATATCCTTCCATTAACGTGATAACGAGCGTAGAAAATTATTTTTAGAGTCACGATGTCTCAGTCTCGAGAATCGTCGATTTGCCCTTGCGGAGATTGTGCAAGATATTGTGAAAAGAAACTCGTCGTTGAATCGTAAAGGGAAAGTTAAATCGTACGTCTGTAGAAATATTACATTGATATCGCATCAATTTAACACAGACGACGTGCATAGCACGATATTTTCTCTTCACTTTTTTTTTTCTGTACAAGGATGCATCAAATCGTAATACAAATTAATTCTACTTTCATTTTCCAGTTTGATTTTAGCATCTCTTATAAAACCAGAATTGTTCTGGTTTCGAAAAATGCGTTGAAAATGTTGAATCGAAATTTAATTCAAGCATGAAATCTTCTATCCGAAAGGGCATAAAGAGAAATGAATGATAATATTTCACGACAATACTATTTGCACAACACTGGAGTAACTATTTATTTAATATCGGCTTATCGTAAGATAACGAAAACAAAATCATGTTGTTATAAAGTTATTTTCCTGAAAATTTTAACATAAAGAACGAGAGAAATGAAATAAAATTTATTCATGCACGGATCCGGAAGGGCGCCAATTTATTCTATTTAAAGTGGATCCGTATATACAGGAAAGTTTTCATGTGATAACTGTGAGTTGCATGAACGGGAAACAAGTTCAAATGCCCTTTATGTGTATTTAAAGAACAACAATAACAAAAGAAGAAGAAGAAATATCAAGATATTAGGTAGAATATTATCCGCTACGCAAATTTAATCTTTCTCTAATGCACATAATACTTTGTATCCGATAACCGATGTTTCGAACTCTCATTGTCAGTGTATGACTCTGTTTCTTACTATTTATTTATTATTTTTTACATTTGTTACAAAACGCAACATTCGACGATCGAGAAAACAGACGAGGAGCAGTAGAATCCAATCGTAGGTTTTTTTTTGTTTTTTTTTTTCTAGTTTGAGACAATGAGGCGATGTTTCTTTGTAACGAGTAGGAACTCTTCGTCGGGTAGCTCATTATGTGAGACAATCAATCGAACACAGTAGAGACAAAACGCATAATGTACTACACGTTAGGTATGACGGTACATCGAACTGTTGTTTCCGGGCACATGTACTACGCCTATCCATGTAAAGATCTTATAAAAATTTGTAAGAAATATCAAAAAGAGACCAATTTAATCATAATCAAACTGCGTTAATGGTCTCTTACGATACCAAAATCGAGCGAGAATATCAATAACTACGAATTTTTCCAGTCGCCATAAGTAGACGATAACAGCTGCGATTAAAGATCTCGTCGATTAAATTAATTATATTTAAGATGAAATAAAAAGTTAAAAAAATTCTTTTTTTAAATAATCATTTACTGTATTCGTTACTGGCTTTGTTTCAGTCTCTCGATTTATCATAATCTCACGCAAAGATTTCATGATTTCATTTTATTTGAAGTAATTATTAACAAAACATGAATTAACAACAACAAAAAATGGAATTTCCTATGCAGATAATGCGATGATAGCTCGTGTCTTTCATTGTATTTGTAGACACACGAGTCTAGGAAACTACTGTTATGACAGATCTGTTACATCGTTGTAACTGCTTAACGAAAATAATGTTGTTTCGATAACAAGGAAGAACGATTATTTGAAATTATCGTTGTGATCGTTGCCACCAAAATCATTGTCCGACCATTTGTACGTCGAACTTTCTCTTTACATCGCACGACCTTTTTTCTTCAATTTTTTTCTCGATGCGATAATATTGTTCCATTTCTCGTTGAGTTCTACAGCAATCTCCACGCAATCTCCTGGAACAAACGAAAGAATGAACACCAAGAAGACAAACGAGTACTCGACTCGTACAGCATTCTACGTAAAATGTGCTACAAGCTCATTGACAATAAATGGGAAAGTAAAGCGAAAAGAAAATTTACGAAACCTTTGGGTTTCACGGAATATTCTTTAGTTGACAGTGTGAATGGTTTCTCGACCCTCTCAAATATATCCTGATGGATTATGCTTTCATTGAATCCGGTGTTTAGCCGAAGATCATTATCCAAAGCAACGAGGAAGGTTCCCCAACGTGGCAAGAAATAATCGCAAATCACTCCGGACCATTGCTTGTTCGCATAGTCTCTGATCTCTCCTCGTGGTCCCCACAGAGTTATCTGATTCTTCGCATTGTATTCGTAATTAATTTTTTCCTCTGGTGTAGTCGCGAGCAACTTGGCATCCCTTAACCATTTTCCTAGTAGAAAGTTTTCGCTCGATGCCAATATCTTTTCGAGATCTTCCACTGCCTCGATAAAAATAAAGCTGGCTGATCTGCAGTTACGCGACCGGACAGATTTTTAGCAAAAATATTAATATCAGAAATACATGATGAAGACTGCTTACCGTCCGAACAAAATACAGGGCTCTGTTTTATTTGAGAAGAAACGAAAGCTTCGTTAAATAAACCTTTGCCCTATTTTTTTTTAAATTCCATTTTATCTACATTTAATAAAATTAAATGATCCAAAAAAATGTTGTTCGACATAAAAGCGGTCGACATCAAGTGGATTATTCCACAAGCAAGTTTTCGTTTATTTTACAAACTTACTCGAAACCTCTTATATTCTTTATCATGTAATAATCGCGTATACTGAGATAAAGACCATCGATTATTAGCTGCAAAGCTTGTCTCGTTATATCGATCAAATCGTGTCTGTAGAATATATCGTTTTCGAGGTCGTCACGGGCTTTTGTAAAGTTGTCCCAAGCAACGAAAAATGTATCTCGATCGTACCACGTCTATGATGGATATAAAATTGTATTAAACTTTATTTCGTTGAATTTACAATTATATGAAATTATATTTGTTATTGAAATATGGTAAATATTAACCAGCTTACCCAGGGTTGAATTTTCAGCGATGGACGTCTCGTTATCACATAGTGACCTCTTATTTTTCGAATCCCCTGAAAATTGTATACAGTTTTGCCCAAAGTGCTCCAAGCGGTTGCAGCGTATTCGTTATGTACGCCATATCGACGATTGGCGTAATCCTCGAACCTAAAAACAAAAAATTTCTGTCAATTTGTGCTATCGTATCAGAAAGAAAATAATTATTGGCTCACCACTTGTCGAGATTAACAGGTTTTTTTCTATAAGCCATCTCACTCATCAACTCGTAAATTACGTAGTTTTGATTAATACCTTCGGGTGTCATACCTGTACCTATCATTGTGCTACCGTTCATCGTACGAGCTATGAACGGTCTCTGTAAATTAAATATTAATCCATCAAATCATTTTATTACCTCATTGTGTTATAATTATTGATAATTTCTTTAAATTTACTAATTGAATTAACCCAAAAGAGTTTCTCAAAACGAGCGGATAGTATCGAAGAACAAAACCAAAGTCGTGACTATTTTCTATCCGTGTCGAGAAGATTGATGGGAATTCGATAATAAATTCACGACAAATCTACCTGCGTCATGACGAATTAACGATAAGTTTAGTATCGTGCCAGGAGATTCACTTTATTGGTTTATCAACCGTTGATCAACCATAGATTTTTATTACTCGGATAATTGAATCAATCGAATGAGTAAAATAAAATAGTTTACAAAAATGATTAAATCAAGCTTTAATTAATATTTTTATTATCATTGATATTGGATTTCCAAACGTTCATTCGTAAATTGTAGCCTTCAGGCTTGATTTTAAGGTGGAATACGAGTAATCGTCTTTTTATCAAGGTTCCTGTGACGACAGGGACCTGTTGACGAACAGGAACGTAAACCCTCGATTGTGTACGCGACTCATTAACATTTAAAAACAAAAATAAACATTAGCTATGCACCTTGTTTATTATACCGGAAGAACCAAACATTCCTAAAGTTCCTCCAAAATTGTGAAGCATGCACCAAATATAGGGCTGACCGTAGTAAGATTTCAATCTGGTATACTGAGGAAATTGTTCGGATTGAAGATCGAGGACTATCATCCGTCCCTAATGGTACAATACAGAAAACAATTGATGCAATGAAAATTGATAAATATTGTGAAGGATTTAACTATCTCTTAGATATTTAATTTACTTACAATAGGCACTGACGTGACGAAAGCTTCGACTCGTGGCGCGGTCCAAAAAGCGAAATCGTGAACAAACAACCATCCCTGCATTAACCTGATGTGTTTTAAAAATAGAATGAATAAATAACTGGAAACCAATTGATAAGCCGTAGACGCGATTACGATAGATCTCACCAGATTGCTTGGGGATCAACGTCAGTCATTGCGGAAAATACAGCTCTACCGATATTTCTCAAACTCGTCAAATCACTATCCTGAGGTTCGTTCTCGTTAAATGTGTCGCAGTTGTAAACATGATCGGTCCCGAATTCGCTGATATACTGAAAAAACAAACACGGATGAAAATTATTATATGTTTTCTATTTTTATCGTCTATTTTATTAATTTGTTGCAACACATAGTTTACCCTCTCGAGAAATTTGCCTCCGATTACTTTGAAAAGTGGATCGATCGGTGAGAGAAGAAATGGACTGAAACAAAGTTTTAGAAAGCAGTTTTCCATAAGATTTATCTGAATTTATAAAATTTTTGCAATAGATATTCCATTCAACGAGACCAACTTTATGAATTATTAATTATAGAAAACGTACCAGCAATACGCGTCGTCGAAATTGTTCCAAGAATCGATTTTCGTTACATTAGCTTGTGGATAAATTCTCGTGAAAGCGCGGGGCACGTGACCAGCAAACGCTGGTAGAACGGTAATTATTCCGAGTTGTCTCATTCTCTTAAGGATTTTCTTCTGAAGGAGAACCGTGTGATTGTGCCAAGATGGCGTGAGAGGTCCTCCCCAGCTACGTATGTTACCCATTCTTGACCTGTATTCCATTTTTTAAGATTGATTAGTTTCATTCTTATAAACTTAGTTATAATACACATAAATGAACGTAGTTACTCGGAAGAAAATTTATATTTTTAATACGATACGTACAACGCATTTATATTATAAAAAATTTTGCGAACGTCGTGTACAAAAAACAAAGAAATCCGAGACAATCGATACAAACAGAAACTACATTATAATCACAGAGGTACACAGACAAAACCTAACTCCTCCTGTACCTTTCGCGTTTTTTGTTCTCGTTAAAGATATTGCTAAACTATGTTCAGATTTGTGATGATCGTAGCAAAATATGTAGGACAGAGTGTCGCGCATTCGCTGTCGTTGTATACGTAAGCAACAATATGATAAATTACGGGCAAGACAGGGACGGTACAATTTATCCTGACCATGGTAAGAATGCTGGGCCGGCAAAATGCTGGTTTATCTCTTGAAGAGTCAGACCCATTTCTTCGTAAAGCATCTGCCAAATAGTTTCTTGACCATTAAATGCGAGAGCCAAGTTGATTCCATTCAAGGCCATCCAATCGATATTCTTTTCCCATTGATCCCACTTCCACCAAACCGAGGTATATCCAGTCGTGCATACGTTCTGGTAATATCTAAATCTGTATAAAAGGAATAACCATCGATACAATTGATTAACAATGATTAATACATTCCCAAACCAAAGTTTTATTCGAACAGAATTGAGTACTTTGCGATATGAGAATAATCATTAAAAGATCAATCATATTAAAGGTGCGACGAACATTGAACAATAACAACGAAAAGTTACACTTGAATTATTTTATAAAAAATTTGGCAAATAGCTAAAAAAACGCGAATGTTGAATATGTAATCGGGTAAACGTTCCATATTACACATAAAAAGTTTCAGGATATTTGACCGAATCGGTTATACGAGGACACCTTTAAAATTTCTCGTAAAAGACATTTTTTATTTTTTTATTGAATTCACTAGACCGTAATTAAAAAATTTCAACGAATTCACTTTAGAAAACAAAAAGTTAACAAATTCTGAAAATATGTTTGAACAATTTTATAACTGAAATATTTATTAATAATTTTTTTGCGTTGCTGTTGTTCGAAATGAATCTCCTTAATGTCTTCAAAATAGTTGATTTTATCTCTAGATTATAGAAATATCTCGCCGTCGCCTCCGCGGTGTAGGTAAATCGAGGGGGAGGGGGTTGTAACCAAAGGGGTCAGAAAGTGAGTCCGGAGGAATCAGAAACGGTTCTCCCAGGAATGTTGGAGAGCGAAGCGCGCAGGGGAGCGAAGCCCCTCCCCCCCCCCTAATATTTTATAGATAATTAATAAAATATAAAAGATTTTTTTTATCGCAAAATACTGCAATTCTAATCGAATTTCACTATTGACTATGTTATGTGTACGTTAAATATGCTTAATTAAATTATTGATATGTAGCTAATTCATCAAATTATTTCCTTTTCAATATCAACGTCAAATTCCAATAAATATTTTTTCCCAATAACGAACATCATTTATTTCAATAATCTCTGAACGTATACATTAAGGCTTCAGCTTGTGTTTTCTATACGTTTTACGGTTAAAATTCGTCTTAAAATTATCTGAAATAATGTCTTCGTACGTAATGAAAGATAAATAAAATAAAATACGATTAATAATTATAATATAACATTCCAGTAAGAAAATCGTACCATGACAACTGACATGCCATGCCGGCGGAATGTCGTCATGTTCGTCCGTGCCAGGACGACATCGTGACGACGACTTTTAAATAGCACAACGTGCTAAGATCGTGTTCGTACGATTTCAGCAAGTTGTGATTCCCTACAACGTTCTGCAATCGTGCCGACACTGTGCTGGCTTGCCGTTCTGTCGGAACGTCGTGACGGCACGGAAGCATTTGGCATTTCTTAGTTACCTGTCGTTCGATGTAATTTTAATGTCGACCTTCGGCAAAACATTGGGAAGCTTGATTCTCGCGCCTTCCCACGAAACATGCGAGTTGCAGAATTTTTTTAAAAAATAATTAAAGCCCCAAGCAACTGCAACACCGGTGGTTCCAACGATTTTTATTTGATTTTCACTTGTCGTTGTTATCTATAAATATCGAATAACAAACGAATTTCTATTAAGATCATTTATTGACGTACCGACAGAGCCACCTTATTTGGAGCTATCGGTATATACCTGCGAATAAAACGCATTGCCTATACGGTTGTTTAAGGGAAAACGAAACCTCCCCTTAGGGCGGAATGCTAGTTTATCTCTTTCGTACTCTTAGGTGAAGTACAGAGGTTTCACCTCGACTTAAGACGTCGTGTTACGTGTCGTATTTTTTTCTCAGGTCACCATGCGTGCGAGAGAGATAACAGAATTTTCCCATCGCGAATTACTCCATCGCGATTGATCTTTAGGATGAAAAATGAGAACAGCGAACTGTAGAATTGTAAGGCGCAGTTCAACATTCTCCTCTTTTGTTCGAATGATCAATCGTTGCAGATAAATTTCCATTACAGTTTTTGTTACCACCTGAGGGGTAGTACATGACATTAAGATTGCACGATCCCTTTGCTAACAACCACTATGTTCTATACCTGCGTTCTTTATTTGCTCTGTGGTGGTTAATACTTTGGGCGAGAACTAATTATATTGACGTGTAGGACGACTAGACGCATCCTAAGCTAATTTGCTTTTGTCTGGAATATTAAACGTCTTCTGAAAAATTAAGGTATCTGTAATTTTGCGACTCAGTCGGTATTTCTTACCATCCGATGAGATGAGATGCTACCCCTCGGTCGGTAACAAAGACAAAGAGAACGACGAGAACGGCACATTACATTCTACCGTTCACCGTTCTCGTCTTTTATCCCAAACCCTGTTCAAAAATCTCATTTAAATCGATTAAATTGACAAATAACCACATTAAAACCGATTGGAACCCATTAGTTTTTAATGGGATTTTTGTCCACTTAATCAGATTTTATCGGTTTCAATGAGATTTTTTAAGCAAGGAAGATCAATCACGGCGGAAATTTTCTTTTGCACGTATAGCGCTTTTAATAGTGCTAGAGACGTCGTGTGACATATCACTCCATGATGTACCACGGGATACGCGATGCGCTCTTTCTCGCATTCACACGATCCCTTTGGTTATATATCTATCGCCCTCGATCACGCATGTTACATATCACATGGTACAGGTTTCGCCTTCCCTCAATGGTACGGCTAGCAGTACTAGCTGTTACATCCGTGTGTTCGGACGTGTGTGCGCAACGTGCAGTGCTTATCGGATATTTCAAGTGTTTTATCATGAACAATAAAGATAACACGCGGTATATAATGTCGTGTAGGGGCGCTCGGACAGCAGACGCAAATGTACAGAAGACAACGCTGAAGATGGCATCAGTGATGGAGAACGACGCACCGGTGTCCGTAGTCCAGCAAGACGAAAAAGTTCTTTCGAATGGGTGGATCGATACGTCGATGAAGCCCCCAGTGCCCCAGAAGGACGAGCACTCGATGGATCTGGACTTGGCATCCCCGATGGATTTAATGGAACGCGTTTGGAAGGACGACCAATCATACAAAATTATAGTGAAGGCAACAGCGAAGATGATATCTTTTTATCAAAAAATTCGTTCGCTGCCGATGATAACTCAATGGCGAGCGGTGCATCAGCGTCTCGTGGAATTGAACGACAATTACAAAATATCAGTCTCACGAGAACTCGAAATTTCCGGTCTATATATATGGGAGGATTTCGTCGTAGTCCTCCTCGACGCAGAATCATCCATGACGTTTTTGAGCGAGAAGACGATGAGACCCGATCATCGCGTAAAGTGGACAATATTTTGCAGCGATCTTACGGTGGCCGTGTCTTCATTATTGACAGCCACGGAGACCATTGGCACGTCATCCACGATTGCGCCTTTTCACCGAATTCATGCCGGTGCATCCGCGTCAAAGACTTCTGCGACGCTGGATCTAACGGAGAACGACGACGAACTTACAATCGACAAATTATTCGAAGTAGCGACTTCTCGCTTGAACACTGGTGCAATTTGTCAGCGTATCTCGAACGTGACGGACGTAAAATCTACTATATGGAAGTTGCCGGAGTCGTCAGGATTCAACGTGGTAAAACTCGAGATTTATTCGTACGAGAAGGTTCGTTCTCTGGACCCGAAGAATTGGTGGAAAACACCGAGTGCACGGACTCAATTTCTGACTTCATCTCGTACGAATAAATCTCGAGTTTTACCACGTTGAATCCTGACGACTCCGGCAACTTCCATATAGTAGGTTTTACGTCCGTCACGTTGGAGATACGCTGACAAATTGCACCAGTGTTCAAGCGAGAAGTCGCTACTTCGAATAATTCGTCGATTGTAAGTTCGTCGTCGTTCTCCGTTAGATCCAGCGTCGCAGAAGTCTTTGACGCGGATGCACCGGCATGAATTCGGTGAAAAGGCGCAATCGTGGATGACGTGCCAATGGTCTCCGTGGCTGTCAATAATGAAGACACGGCCACCGTAAGATCGCTGCAAAATATTGTCCACTTTACGCGATGATCGGGTCTCATCGTCTTCTCGCTCAAAAACGTCATGGATGATTCTGCGTCGAGGAGGACTACGACGAAATCCTCCCATATATATAGACCGGAAATTTCGAGTTCTCGTGAGACTGATATTTTGTAATTGTCGTTCAATTCCACGAGACGCTGATGCACCGCTCGCCATTGAGTTATCATCGGCAGCGAACGAATTTTTTGATAAAAAGATATCATCTTCGCTGTTGCCTTCACTATAATTTTGTATGATTGGTCGTTCTTCCAAACGCGTTCCATTAAATCCATCGGGGATGCCAAGTCCAGATCCATCGAGTGCTCGTCCTTCTGGGGCACTGGGGGCTTCATCGACGTATCGATCCACCCATTCGAAAGAACTTCTTCGTCTTGCTGGACTACGGACACCGGTGCGTCGTTCTCCATCACTGATGCCATCTTCAGCGTTGTCTTCTGTACATTTGCGTCTGCTGTCCGAGCGCCCCTACACGACATTATATACCGCGTGTTATCTTTATTGTTCATAATAAAACACTTGAAATATCCGATAAGCACTGCACGTTGCGCACACACGTCCGAACACACGGATGTAACAGCTAGTACCATGCAGCAGCTACAGCAACACCTGTAGATAACAGCAGTCGGTAAGGAGGGGATCGGCACTATAGTCTTTTCACGTGATCCATGGTCTGAGAATCCACAAGTCCGAGATAGACAGATCTAAATACTCATTTTTCTCGGATTTTAATTTTCTGATAAGTGTCGGATATATAAATGAACTCGCTAGGTGCCACATTGGCGCAATGATCTCCGCCTCCGTCTTCCAACGACCTAACAAATATAAGTGTCCCAGAAAAATGTGTTTGTTTTGAAGTAAACCGTCGGTATCGATGAGCCTCACTCAAGATGGCGTGGTACGTCGACGAGGCAGCCACGAGTACGAGTGAGATAGCGCAATCGGCGATCATGGTAAAGAGAGAGAATTACAGAAACGTATCGCGCATTGTTTTGATAAAAAAAAAAAACTAAATGCAATCACCGGTACCTTGAACGTATCTTTTCCTGCAGGGCCAAGATTCGGTTCCACCGTTATCGAAAAGACTTGCGCTTCATCTCCGACATATCTCCCAACTAAATCACGAGCCGCTTCCGCTTGCACCTCTGGCAAAGTCCGAGGTTTCAAGTGGCCAAGCGTACTCTGAAACTTGTTTCCTTCAGAACTAGCCGGTATCACAAAAAAGCAGCAAACAAAAATAACTAAAAATAGTAAAATCTTCATGGTCCTGATTGCGATGCTGCGAGCAGCTTAAACCAATGAAATTTTTTATTGTTATTCCGTGTCTCTCGTATTCGATTTACAACGTTGCTTTAGGGTGCACTCGCTCCATACACTGCGCACTTCTCATTCAAAGGTCTCTTGTGATATCCTTTTATCATCACTTTGTTATAAACGCCGTTTCCCGAGTTCGATCGACTTCGACCGAGCGCACTTCGAAAGGCGACACGAGCAACGCCGAAAGACGCAAGGCGCATGCGCGAGCCCGCGCACCCGCAGGCAGTGGCCTGGCAACGCTAGTTCGAGTTCAAGCGTGGCGAACGACGCAAGCAAAAACGACGAGCAAGAGACTCACGTAGAGGGACAAAGGCGACGGCCCAGACCCGAAACAACGTATAACGAGACGAATGACGCGATTGTAGACCTGTGTGGCCATACGAACTATATTACCAAGAGTAACAAGTGTTTTCTTTACAACTGTTCATCATTTATCATTTTCTAAACTATTATACTGTTATTCGCTTACCCTTCTATTTTTATAATAACCTGTTAAAATAAACGCATTCATTAATCCTTGTAACTACGACGAGTTATCTCGGAACGCTGACTGTTATTTACTCTCGACTAATATTCTCCAAGCATCGGCAACACGCGGACTAACAACGGTAAGTGGCTGTTCGTGACCGGCAGACGCCTGACAGCGAGAACGTGAAACCACGAAGGGTGTTCGGAATAGAAGACGAATCTATCTCGACCGATCATTAGTAATATCACGAGATAAACTACAGAGTGTTTAAAACAACTTATTGAACTTATTGACCGTTCTCCTTCCATTCGAGCCGCCCCGGTATTTCAAATCCCCCCTGCTCGATCGTAAACAAAACCTGCTCGCGCGACATTCAACGACACAACATTCGATGTAAGAGCGTGGCATCAGGGATCCATGATTGGCATATCTATGAATGAATGAACGTGTAGTCTACTGGGATCTGTTGTAAACGTGCGATCCTGGTGGTTGTTTTAGCGAACTGACAGGAGCCTCGCAAATGTATAACGAAGATCCATTTTTAAAAGAGAAGTGGCAACCAGTGTCTCGAAGAATAAATCTCTCGAATCGATTTTAACTGACAGGAACGACTGATGCAATTCGTCAAAATACAATTCGAGAGATTGAGTCTTCGAGACATTGGTTACCAACCTAAAAGAGTTCTATACCGACCAACGGTAATAAAGATTTTTCTATATTGTCGACAACATTTTTTAAATATTATTGTATTCATTGTTGAAAACACTGCCGAGTATATTTAAGAACGCCGCTTTCAAATGTTGTTGCGATTATTGACAGCAAGAAGAACGTGTACTGGATCGCCAATTTTTACGGGTACTGCTCTGTACAGACCATAGTAGATTCCTAGCGTCGGTGCCTTTCCATCTACCTCGACGCGTTCAGAATCCGTTTGCTCACGAAAACTGCAAATAAAATAAGCACGATCTGTTTGTAATAGCAAATGAAATGTATTTTTATTAAGTATATGATTACTTGAAAATTATTTCGTTATCATTAGATAGATATCATCGAAGAAAAAGAAAACCATAAACTGCAATCGGTCGTTTTTAAATATTTACAGACCACTCGGCAATCGTGAATTGCGGCAAAGTAATAATATTGCGGTCGACAAATACAACACATTCGGCGGTCGGTTGCAGTGATTGTTTCTATTTTTAGGACATCTATATAGATATCTTGAAAGAAAAGGAAACTTACTTAGGATTTAGATAGAAGAAAAAGAAACCTTCAACTTTAATCGGTCGTCTTTAAACGTTTACAAACCGCTCAACAATCGTAAACTGGGGCAGAATAATAATACTGCGGTTGACAAATACAATTATTCGGTGACTAATTGCAGTGATGGTTTCTTTTTCTTCTAAATCATCTGTGTGGATATCCTAGAAGAAAAAGGAACTTATTGAGGATTTAGATAGAAGAAAAAGAAATCTTTAATTGCAATCGGTCGTTTTCAAAGATTTAGATTTAAATAGAAGATTGTTCATATTTTGTCCACAAACAAATAATAAGTTTCATATATAAAACGTATACTGCGTACACCAACTGTATGCAGTATAAGTAAACTCAACTGTATACAGCATAACTCGATGCATTCAAACATAATTTCCTTTTGTCTAAAATACTATATGTCTCTGAGAAAATGAGAAATCGATAATGGCTCGGTCAGTGTGTTTTACAGCGCTTTTATTATTTATTTAATTATAATTTATCAGCATTCTTGAGGTAATGTGCCTCGGTCGTTAACAAAAACTGTAATGCCAATTGCTCTGTCACGATTGATCTTTCGAATAAAAAAGGAGAACAGGGAATTGCATCTTACAATTCTACATTTCACCGTTCCAATTTTTTATCTAATAGATCAATCATAGCGGAGAACTTCGCGATGGGAAAATTTTACTATCTCTCTTGTATAACGATCTGAGAGATAAAGACAACATATAGTACATCGTCTTAAGGGGAGGTGAAACTGATAACTCCAGCCACGAGTGCGAAAGAGATAGAACTAGTATGGCAGACACGGCGAAGTGAAAGAAAAGTAGCACATCTGTATGAGTATGAAGGTTTCGCCTCCCCTTAAGGTAATGTGCTACCCCTCAGTCAGTAAGAAAAACTGTAGTGTGAGTGTCTTCTCGGTACGATTAACCTTTCGGATAAAAATGAAGAACAGCGTCTGGCAATACCTATAGTTCAGCATTCTCGTCTTTTATTCGAAAGATCAATCGTGGAGGAAAAAATTGACAATGAGAAAATTCTATTCATCTCTCTCGTACAACGCGTGTGTAGCGCGTCGTCTCAAGATGAATCTCAATATTAAATTTAAGATAAAATTGAGTCGAATTTATAATTTCATCTACAATAAATAAAATTTCATTAAGCCGAATTTTTTTTCCATACAAATAAATCTTTTGTTTTCGGTTTACAATAAAATTTCGTATTCTCAAAGTATAATATTCATCCAAGAGATAACTTACGATCGTAAAGCTTTCAAAGGTTCAAGCTGATCAAGTTTTTCAGTCTCAGGATCTATGCGAACCATAGAACATCTGCAAAGTTTCAAACAGTGAAAATCATTTTTATAAATAAAAGAACGAGATATGAATTTTTCGGTAAAATATTGACAGTGTGGATACCTTGAACAGGGTTTAACGTTTCTCAGGGTGACGCATTCACCTATTTTAATCCATTCCCAAGTATCTTCGGCGAATGACTCGCAACCGGAAACGACTATGTTGGGTCTGAATTGAAGAGATGGAAGCCCTCGCTCCAATTTTTCATTGAGCCGATCGAGCGAAGTTTCATTCATGAGCATAGCTAGCGAGGTCGTCGAAGTAACCCTTTGTTAATAATAAATTACAATAAATACTTTATATTCGATTTATCTATTTTTAAACCGATGAGAGATATTATATCATCGAAAATTAACACTAAAACTACCGGAACAGTCCTTTTTACTGATTTATTCAAGAATAATTAATGATTCTTAAAATGATCGAATACAAATATTTTCTTTTTTAAATTTAGTAATTAAAGGCATTTTTTATTTTATTAATGAATTCATTCAAAATTTGTTTGTAATGTGTGAAATAATTTTAGTGCGACGCGTTCTTAAAAAAAAAAGTATTTTAACACTAGAACAACCGGACCAGTCAAAATAACTGATGACAATGGTAAAATCAGTCATTGTGACTCGTCCGGTCGGTCTATTGTTAAAATACATTTTTTTGAATATAATAAAATAAGAATATATAGTATAGCGTTATCTTAAAAACTCAAGTCTGTATATGGAATAAACACTGAAAATTAATCTCTTCTTAAAAGACATAACTCTGATTATCGTATAGATAAGATTATCAATATCACAGGTTCGATACTCACCGTGTCTTCGTTTCTAAGAGTTTTATACAGCCTCGTAAGTTTCTTCCAAGGGTCATTGAAACTATTTCTCCGTTTGAAAACTGCTGAAGCTATTCGAAAGTTACAACCAGCACTTCCTGTCAAAAAAGCGTAAAGTTGATCGTTAAAATGAAAAGATGGCTTATGGCGCTGAAGAAATTATGTAGAAGGAAATTCAAAGAAGAAATATGTGCCGAACTTGGACATTCACGCAGCGGGTTGTTGTCAACAATCGACGCATTCCAACGTTTCGCAACACGACATTAAACACACGATTTCACTTCTTGAATTTTCCTTATGATTCTTTAGCAAACTGAAAACGAGGTTCGGCATACCATTCGCTTCCATTTTTATTTATTGATATTTTAATTCAACAAGATCATTATCATATCGGTCGCTTATTCTGATACATCGGAGACTCGTCGATATTAAACTTTGTGTAATAAGAGTGTGCTTTACCTGTATTTCAAAGTGACAAATCCATTTTCTTTAACGCTGATCCCAAAATCCGTAAAATCGCATCATTTCCTTTCCTTTCCAGATTTTATTGGATACTACTAAATACAATTCTTTAATTCGACCAGTTTCGATCCAATCGGTGCTATCTAGATCCGGTACTTTACTCTCGATCATCCTTTCATCTTCTTTTGTCACGTGTTTGCAATTAACATGTCGTTTATTAAATTGTTTCATCCAATATACGAGTGGAACGAGTACCGATAGACTCACAGAGAAACCAATTATTCCAAATGACTAGCACTATACGTAAGTTTTTTAAAAATCAAAAAAAATGCATATTAACGATTTTTTTAATTAAAAATTGTAATGTTTAATTATATTTTTAAATACATTATATTTCTTATTAAAAGTAAAAATGCACAATGGGTCCTTAAATGATATTTCGCACAGTCTTAGGCTCCATCAGTCTCACGAAGAAGTCATTTATGACTTTCGTTATCGTGTCGCCGCAAGACTCTGTTACATTGCACTTTGCTGATAAAATGGCACATTGAAATAAATAATAGAAAAATCACTATCGACTATACCGTTAACTCTACTGTCAATCGAGGTTTATATAGCATTTTGTAAGTTTATCCAACTCCCCTGAAATACGAATTTTAAATCATGAGCGATAGCATTGAGCTCTCGTTGTAAGACTCCTCTTCGGCGCATCGTTGCATTGACGAAAACTCGTGCGTATATGAACGCTGCAACGTTTTCAAATGCTAATTTATAACAACGAGCCAACAGATCAAAGTGTAATGCAAGAGTGATTTAATACACACTCGCGTTATTATCTTTTTATTTTTACAGCTCATGCGTATAGGTAAACAGTTGGTTACGCCGAATCTATAAGTAAAACATTGTACGCGTATTCGCGTTATCTGTGCAAAGTCTAAATGTTGTAGCTACTTCGTCGATGTAGATAAGAGATATCGGGAAATATTCTAATTTTTCACCGCTAGACATTGAAATATACATAGAATATTTATACATGTCGCAGTGTCGTAGCCTTAAGCGGGTTAAAAGCATGGCCTCGAATATCGTTATACATTCTAATGAATTCTCTTGAATATCCACCATTCGGTGCCTCTATAGCCTCTGTTGACATTCCTATAATTTCCATTCTTACAAGAATACGTGGAGCGTTGAGATTAAAAATGCATGTACAGTCGATTGTCACTCGTAGACTTTTCTTTTTTGTAAATAATCTACCGACTTGACAGCCAAAAAACATTAAATATATGTCAAAGTCTTCTAAACGGTTTCTTTAAATCGTCGAATACGTCCTTTTGTGTTTAATTTTCAGCTACAATGTCTCGAAATTGTCTTTGACATTACTACGAATATCACTAACTTTTGTTGGATTGATATATCTGCCCTACGAAGACGAACATGTGCGTCGAGGAAAGCTTGTTACTAGTCGAATTTAATTTAAATATCAGATAATTGTAAGAAAAAAATATTTAAGAAGATTTGTGCCGAAACTAGTTTCTATTCGATTGTGTAGTTAATAAAAACAAAAAGTTAACTGGATTTTATTACAATTTTCTTCTTCTTATTATTCAACCTCTAGTTTTATAGCAACGCGTGCTCAGAGTCATACGATTCCACGTGAAAAATCGAAGAAAAAGATCCACGTAACTCTTATCAATCAGTTTCTGTTCGATGTGAATAAAAAAAAACTAACAGGTCGATAGAGAAACTTTAATACAGCTTCTGTTAAAATTGGAAAATGATTGACGGTTTTCTTTTTGAGATTCGACGAACGAGCATTTATCTCTCTCTTACTCTCTCTTTAGCTCAGTCATGCGGAGGGCGCTTTTCCCTCGCAATAAACTGATTATCACATTCAACCCAGCCACTTATCGCATTCAACCCGTTTCCCTTACGAGGCTTTGGCACAAATATCTTTTAAAAAAATGTAGATGTCAAGAAACTCGGTAGACTATGATATAAAATGAATAGCCAATCGGATTTCTCGATTGAGCTCTATACTTTTTCTTATATAAATTGATTAACGGTGAACCGACGCGGGCGAGCGCCTTTCGAGAAAAACCTCTTCGGTCGCTCGTCACTTTTTAGCTCGCTTTTTAGGTCTCTTTTTTGGTCGTACGACCAAATGTGAGGAGTGCTCGATGGTGATATCGCGTCACCGACGAGCGGTCGCCTTCAAAAGAGAGACCGAAAAAACTCCCATCGGCTTAAAAAAAACTCCCATTCGTTATTGTTATCGAGGTCGCCCGAGTAGTTTAAGTTTAAAAAACACTGTTAGCCTAGATATTGGTCCATCGTGCACCGTCTATATCGAAATAGATTTATCTAAAAGTACATTTAAAACGCCCAGACTCGGTACATAGTAGTACGGAAGCGAAGAGACAGTTTCAATTGTGGAATGGTGTTGGAAAGTCTTTTCGTTCAATGTGTCAACTCCCGATCCAACCCAGAGCTTTGAAAAACCACAGAGATCAGCGAATTTCATGTCAGTGTCCAATCTGAAAGATAAAATTGTTTTTAAAAATGTAATAAAATTACATTTAATCCATCTACGCATATATGATACATTCGTTAAAATACATACGAATCACCGATGAAGATACATCTCGCTGGATTAATTATTCCAAACGTTTCCATAACGTAATCCTTCATAGCTTCACCTGGCTTGGCGCAATGAACGGGTTTTCTATCGCTCTCTTTCGATATCGTCTCAACAAAATCCGTGATTCCCAAGAGTGAATGTCGCTCGGATATCGGAAGTTTTCGGTCCAACGCTCCAATCAAATAAAGTACTTTGCTATTTTTCAGATACTTGATCGCACGCGTTATCTTCGCCCAATTCATATTTATATCGAAATCTACAATCACCGCGTTCACGTCTGGTACGTTTTGAATGTTCGAAAGCACTGCCTCAATTTGTTCTTCCAACATATCTGGCTGCAACAAAATACACGCGTGAAATAAGTTTTATGCAAAACTATAAACGTGATGGGAAATTATTGGGGAAAATATGTACACGTGTACATAAATCTTTACTCTATCAAAGCGAAACTTCCTCTGTCGCTGTAGAGTAAGTTGGAATGTTGAAAAATAGGAGCGTTACGAAAAGTGAAACGCTCAGGACCGAGGGGTGCGTTGGGTCCAATGAGAGCATTCGACGTGGCAGTGGAGAAGGAGAATATTGAACGCCCCGCTACTCACGCGGCAAATCAACGGTGGAGTGGATTTGGCGTGTTTCAATATTCGTTACGCTTTCACTCTCAGGCAAGTGTTAGCGAAGCGACGCTATAGTGTTTCATATTTCGTTATGCTTTAGTGCAATTCATATTCATCTAAATTAATTCGTGTACTTCAGTATTTAGAAATTTGGTAAAAACATTTCCGATAGTGTCAGTGTGTTAGTGTTATTGACAGTGGTTAAAATAAATAAAAATAAAAAGAGAGTGCATGATCGCTACGCGCATTAGGAGTGAAACTTCAAAGATATACTGCCTGCAATGAGAGAACGTCACGCTTCCGAAACTAAATGCGATCGGTACAGTCAGACCCCGACTGGTGTGCCGCTCTCTTTACCCTCTTCAGGCTGCCAAACGGGCTCTGCAGCTGGCCAGACCCGGTGACAACCAACAAGGGTTTCCAGATGCCGAAACCCAACGGTTCCTTTTACAGAACGTAGATTTTTGGTGGAGGGCCCAAACGTACGATAATTTAACTACGGTCAGTACCGTACCGTACAATTTAACTACGTTCAGTAGCAGCGGACCCCACTACCCCCAACCGGCTCACATGCTGCGCAAAGCTGCGTTGCGCTGTGTCGTTCTCTCGTTGAACGCAGTAAAGAGGAATAGAAAATTTATAGGCTAAACAGATATTTGTAAAAATTGAATTATTTCTAAAGGTATTTTCAGTTGAAAATATATCTTTATTCATCAGTGTCCATGACATCGTCCAAATCTAAAAATGAGATAATGGGTTCACGATAGCTAAAATATGACACATAAGTTCGAGATTGAAGTTTATCTAAATATTTACAAAATACTGCGTCGATGTTGGTATAAAAATACCAAACATATTGAACGGTGATTTCAATGTAATCTTCGTCAAACCAGAAGCACAATTACCGATTGACTTTTTAGACAAGAAATAAATATTGAACCTGAATAATGATCGAACAATATTGACTACAAGATCTGGAACAACTATCGACGCAGTATTTTGTAGCTATTTAGATAAATTCCAATCTCGAACTAATGTGACATACTTAAGCTATCATAAACCCATTATCTCATTTTAATATTTGAATGAAGCCATGGACACTCATGATCAAAAATATATTCTCAACTCAAAATACCTTTACAAATATTTCAATTATATGTTTAGCCTATAATTTTCCTATTCATCTATCTTTGAAGTTTCACTTTTATCCCGCGTGGTGACCACGAACTCTTTTTTTTTTAATATCCCATATAGAAATGTGACAGTGCGGGGACTACACGGTGGCGGCACAAAGGGGCCCGGCGTGACGGTACAGAGTTATCCACGTCCGCACTTGACTGCTTCCGTGTCGTCACAACGTTCCGACATTGTGTCTGTAAGGTTGCCACACTTTGCAGGGACTGATGACTTCATGAAAGCGTACGGACACGGTATTGGCATGCTGCGCTTTTAAAAAATTGTGTCGTCGCAATGTCATCCTGGCGCGGACGTACTTGACGGCATTCTGCCGGCACTTCACGATATTCTTACTGGAATCTTATTTCGACATAAATAAAATTTCATTATTTGTCAATACCCACATACAAGCTGGTGACACTTTCATGTCTGTCAATTGTGTTAAATGCGACCAGCGTATCTTATCGCATTGATTTATTTCATAGGGGATTGAATCGTTAATTGTCCATGATCTAAGTATATTCGAAATAATTTTCTTTTTGAAGAAATAGCATTTCATTGAAATTGTAATGGTATTTAAAACAACAAACACTGCGCATGTAATTGAATTAGTTTAATTTGAATAATAGAAAGTATAGAAAATGCGAGTTTCTCGTCGTATTAAGAAATTGTTGTTAAAAAAATTTTAATTGATAATCAATATTTATCTGCCTTTTTAATATATCGGCATTTTATATTAAAAAAAATGCAATTGTATCTTTTTAATGATAAAGGAGGATTCTTCTGTATCTTAAGGAAACGTGAAGAGAGAACGCATCTTACAGAATTGAAAAAAAAAAACAAGAAAAATCATTGAGCATGAAATTTGTGCGGAAACGGAAAGTTGTGCGGTGAAACGTTCTTTCCGATCGAAGAAATGAGACAACGCGGAAGTATAGTGTACAGTCGCATAAGTGTGAATCATACTAACACCAGGCTCGCCAACATCGATCCCTTCGTCCTTTAAAACACGACGAAATGTCTTCATGCTCATTACGAAAGCTTTACCATCGAAGCCCAGTTTCTTTAAATACCAGCAAACAACACTCGAGGGAATTGCGATCTGATTCTGTTGATCAATAACGTAATTATTACTTCGTATTTCAATTACTAATTAATAAATAATAACAATAATAATAATTCATTACTCACAGGACTCGCTGCATAACCAAAATTCTGCAATTTTTCGCACATTTCGTCTACGGTCTGTGTACTGTTGTTCGACACAAAAATAATCTTTTTTCCTAAGCTCTGGAGTTTCGTGAGAGTTTCGATAGCTCCTTTGATAGGAGTACGGGCGAGCCACAGGACACCTAATCAAATAAAAAGAAGTCGTCTCAAAAAATGAATAAATAAATAAATAAATAAACCAACGTAACGATCGTACCCTCCTATGGTGTTGGGGGTTTTATACGAGCCCATGACACTCTTTGATCCACTTATATCCTATATTATTATTATTATTATTAAAGCTCAATATATATTTACAAAGAGTATTTTTATATCGCATAGTGCCTTCAAGCAACTCAGTTGTATTAGAAAATAATTATCTTCTATTGAAATGAATGATAAAATTTGTAAAATACTCTACGTGGAATAAATAAAAAATGAATAAATAAATAAATTGTACATAACGAAAAAATGATTATGTACGAAATTAGAGTGTCGAGCTTCGGTTATATGCTTCTAAGGATGCGGCTGTCATTGAATCGATTCCGACTTTAGATAAAAGAGGCCACTGACTCACCGTCGCAATCGGTTATAACAGTATCGAAGGAATCCACAAATTCCCCTATTTCTCTCGAGTTGAAATTCTCGAGAATTCGCGGTTTATCCATGCTGACACTGATGATTGGAAGACAAAAGTAACTAAATGGTGAGAGTACGTTTTACCGCGACGTAGAGACGTCTGCTTCGAACGACGACCTGCGCCTGACTGACTGCGGCTTGCGTTTTGCGGCAGCAGAATCTACCAGACCGATGCACCGGAAAAACGATTACTCGCACGTACTTACGGACTATACCGATTCTGACTATTCCGAGTCCCCGAAGTGACCTCAGGCAAGAATGCAAGATCTTTCTTTTGATTAGATTGTGTCCTTACGATGTACCAGGTCAGCACACAATATAGAATTCCATGACCTGCGTTCTTTTCTTCTCTCGACGATGAATACTGCTTCTATTATAAGCTCCGACGTATAGTACTTTCCAAATATAGAGATTTATATTATGTAAAGTCAGACCCTGGAAATACCTATTTCGATGTGATGTGTAACATACGAATGGTTTTTTTTTTTTTGCATGGTCAAGAGATATGACACGAGTGGATATTGAATGCGCAGTTCTAACAGTCTCATTAGAGGTTACAGTCAATCGAGCAATAAACTTACAATTTTTTTTTTTCAATCCCTGATTACACGTTTTCTGATCTAATAATTACTAAAAGCTTTAGCTACCTATTCGTATCGTACGCACATAGTTGTTATTTTTAAGCACGTACTAGGCAAATGAGGGCTAAATGTTTTAATGCGCTTCTACAATTTTTTGTTGTTTTCAACACTTATGTGCTGTACACACGTAGTTGCAACTTTTAAGAGCGTATCAGTAAAATTAGAGCTAATTGTTTAAAAGCGTTTCTCCAAATTTCTTTGTCCTTTTAGTCACTTGTGTGCTGTACACACATAGTTGCAACTTTTAAGAACACACAAGTGAAATGAGTGTTAATTGTTTAGAAACGTTTCTATAATTTTTTTGTTCTTTCAGCCACTTATATGCTACACATAATTGCCACTTTTAAAAACGCACTAATCAAAGGACTACTAAATTTTTAAAAACGATCCAAAACTTTACACGCTTACACGATAACGTTTAGAAATATGTGCAAGGTTTTACTTTGCAACCTTGCGTTTTAGATATTATCTCTTTTTGTATATTAAAATGAGCTGTCAGTCATTATAATCGGATCGATATTATTTTTTTTAAATACACTAAATGGTTTATTCTTTTTCAAAAACTGAATAAAAATATATCTCTTCGGAAGTTAGCATAAAACGATCAATTTATGGTCGTCGAACCAAAAGAATGAAAAACCAATATACAAAATTCTACTTTGCAACCTTTTCTTTAAGATATATTCGTATTTTCTTCCACAAAATGAGCTATCAGTCAACACAATCGAAAGAGTAATATATGATTTATGATACGATTTATTCTTTTGAATAACCTAAATGGTTTATTCTTTTCAAAAACTAAACAAAATTATATCTCTTCGGAAATTAGCAACGATCAGTTTGTAGACGGCGAACCATAAGAATAAGAAAGCAACGTGCAAAATGTTTTACTTTGCAACCTTGTGCTTAAGATATTATCGTTTTTTCTTTAACAAAATGAGTTATCAGTCATCATAATCGAATCAATACTGTATAGCTTATTCTTTTCAGAAAACTAAACAAGAGCATATCACTTCCGAAATGAGCACAAAAAGATCAATTTGTGGATGACGAACCAAAAAAATGAGAAAAAATGTGCAAGCTTTCACTTCTTGCATTCATTTGTTTAAGATATGATCGTTTTTTCTTTAACAAAATAAGCTGATCACTCATTATAATCGGATCAAGAATACATGGTTTATTCTTTTAAGAAACTAAATAAAAACACATCTCTTCGAAAATTAGCATTGAGCGATTAATCATCTTTTTTTTCACTGTATTGTTATGCAAAAGTTATCCTTCAAAACAAGTAAACAAACGACCAAAAGCCGTAGATATTGTTCTAAGAAAAATTAGACTTATAATTGATAAGTAATCCAACCTTCCTTATTATTCATGCTTCATACATTATGTCTGATAACGTGAGAATATATTTCTATGTCACAAATTTCTTAATGCTTAAAACTGATTAATGAGGTAAAATGTAGATACTGACATTTTTTTTTACTTTTAATGGATTAAATTAGCGACTTCACCACGTCCTTCATACTTGACTGTACGAGCTTAAGACGTTATAAGACAGCTTTTCTTCGATTTTGTTTAAAAGAACGATTCGGTTTCCTTATCAAATTCTTGAATGTGGTCAATTAATCAAACTTGTTACATCAAACGAATGATTAAATATTTTCATAATATAATAATATTAACATAATAAAAATTATTATATTTGCACTTAATAAAATGAATTTAAAATGCGAGCAAGAGATTTAAAGAATTACGAAGGCGAGAAGATCAATATCACAAAAATAATCGAGGGATTTCATTCCAAACGTAATTTTTTTAAATACACAACTCTGGGTAAAATGAAGTCATCATATGAACAGACCATAATCAGATAATCCAGATTGATAAAGCTCTGTATCTACACAAACACTGACGTCATTTTACCCAGAATTGCGCGTTGTCTAAAACTTTTATTTGTGACCAATCACTTGATTATTATTCTGTCATAATTATTTTTAATATTACTTTTCCCGCGCTAATAATTTTTTTTTAATCTCTCGTTTTGCAATATCAATACCAGTGAATGAACACTTTTAAATAATGTCTTCACACTACTGTTTTATTGATTAATAACAAAAGTTATAAACAATGAAAATGTTTATTCACCGATAGCATTTGCTCCACGAACCAGTGCGAAATTTTTCCTCAAAATACATCCGACTACTCCTAAACTCTTTAAGAAGACGATCGTTGCATCGATTTACCGATTCGTAAAATACGGGATACGTTCGGACGACTCATCTTGTGACAGTGAATCGTCTATTGCGTTTAAGAACAAAACAACGATCTACGAAGAAAGGGAAAAGGATTTTTTTAATAATTGGTCCTCTTCTCTCGATGAATGATGATCGGACGCCTTTCGGTTAATAGAATTTCAATTTATTATGTTTTCCTAGCCGTCAGTGTCTTGTTTCTCATTTACAAAGGTATTATATGGATTGTATCAATAATAGTAATAATGACAATGATAATAATGATAAGAGCATCAATAATGAACGAATGAATAAATCAATGAATCAACCAATCAATAATTAATTTGTTTTTTCTTCTTTTTTTTTTTTTTTTTTTATATGAATAAAGATATTGATAATGGTTCCTTACGTACAATAATAATATCTTGTCTACGTCCGATTCATGCGTAGTTATACACTATAGTATAATATTAATTATAGTCCTCGTAAGCGTCGCGTTTACATTACTGTTTATTTATTTATTTTTCTTTAATTAATTTAATTAAAAATTTTTTTTCTTTCATTTATCGAATTTGAATCGCAAGTCCGCGGTGAGATTCGTCGGTTAGAGGTTTAAATGCTCAAGCTTATTGTTGCTTCAGCGCATGAATATTGGTCGCGCTCGATATCGATAAGCATTATTATTTAATAATAATCACCCTCGTCGACTAGTTCGATTATCTCGTCATATACATAATGCTCCATTTTTCTTTCTTTATTTTATATTCATTTTGCCGGCAATTCTCATTGATTAGAATGTGCACTGGCATCGACTCGTCTCGGCGTCTCAACTCTCATCGTAACGTCTTCAAATTTTATTACTGCTGGTACTCTCGATAGTCTATCAACGTAATTAATTTACACGTACATATATAGAAACATTCGATTGTACAACAAGCGTGGAAACGTGGGAAGCGTCCTCTCTATTTCTCTCTCGCTCTCTCGCTCGCTCGCTCACTCTAACTTTCTCACTCTTTATTCCTCTCGCACTGTCGACGTGGTTAATTATCAATTTTTTTTCTTTTCATATTAATATTATTATTATTAATATTAATATTATTTTGTTTCATTCTTTTGTAGGTACATTTCACATGTTCTACGTTTCTCGTGACTCATTTCGCCTCTACGTAGTATTAATGTTATTCTTTTAATTCATGTTATGTATAATAGTTATCTATATCGTTAATAATAATAAAAGCTAGGACAAGAGGCTACGAGACGTTAGTGTTAATTTTCTTATTTATACAAAAATTTCTTGATGAAATTGAAAAAAAAAAAAAAAAAATGATTTAACAATTGCGTCTGTCAGCAATATTTACGCTTGTATTACGAACGTCTCGTTAGGCCTACATCTATTTTGATGTACGTAAGTAATAGCGTGATTACCAAGTAACACAACTGAGAATAATAAAAAACAATTTTTTTTTTAATTAATAGATAATGCGAAAAAAAATTAATAAAAGTAAATATGTATATCCGTGAGGTAGCCTCTCCTTCTTTGCTTTATTATTATCTTATGTATGTACCTACCTATCTACCTATCCAACTACTAGCCCCTTATACGCTTTTTTTTTCATTGTCTGCCTATTATATTATACGAATGAACGAAGAACAATGCCCGAAAAACGTGCAAAAACGCATCGTAGATCGGCGTCGTTATATAATAATATATCATCTAATCAACGCGTTTGACAAAACGACGACTGCTTTCTTTTTTTCTTCTTCTTTTTTTTTTGTGCCAATTACATACACACTATTATTGTATTAGTTTTCGTACGTGTTATTTATTTATTTATTTTTTTGTTGTTTTTTGCTTGTCGATAATTTGATACGTTTGATACGCACGTTATTTCTTTTGTTTTCATAAATCTTCGTAAATACACGTTAGTATGTAATGTATAACATTACTCTCGTGAACGTCGATGTACACACCGATGTAACATAAACTCGTTTGATAAAATTCATCATTTTCACATCTCTCGATATCGTTAACTGTTACAGTAGATAAATGTATGTAAACGTGTATACTATGCTGAGATATTTTTTAGCATCGATCTTATTGTCCCTCGGTGCTAGTCAGAGAGCTAGTCAGCTAGATTTATCATAGGCTACTGTTAATAGAAGAGTGTGCTGCTGTGACGAAATCCCCGTTCCCTCCTCATAATCAATAAAAGTAAAAAAAAAAAAAAAACAGTTTGTCTCGATACGTTGTCTCCGTATAACGCTGGCCCTTTTCCCAAACCTATTTTCGTTTATTGTAATCGGTAGTGTTTTGTTTTCGTGGGTAACAAAACACGCACTACGATAAACAACGTTAGTTTTTCTCAATGTGACGAGACACGATACGCGCACGATTTATAGGTGAGATAGACGAGATACGAGAGGTACGAGTGATACGACATTACGATGATGAACGCGATTATAACGCTGCGCCCCTCCCTACCTCTCTGTTAACTGATGAATGGAACGCATTTGATCTAGTGTGAAAAAAGTCATCGCGTCTCATGTAATAAATCACCGATTAGTCTCACTTGTACGTTAATTACCTTAAATAGTTATTATCGTGACAAACGATCGTTCGACAATTAACTCGATAACATCTTTATTATCCACGTGTTTATTACACCTATGCATATGTCTCTCTCTCTCTCTCTCTCTCTCTCTCTCTTTCACTCAGTAGATATAAAGAAACGTGTCATACACGACTATATCGGTACGTCGGAGCAACAGCGTAATATACTTGAATTTCTTCAAATTTCTAAACGACATTTTTCTTGTTTTTCCTTTTTTTTCTGTTACTTATTTTATGAATCATAATTATTTCTTTTTTCATTTCCTCATATAGTTTGTTACGACGGGCCTGGGCACATGCATAATTGTACGTTTTATTTAGGCGTGACGTTCGACGTTAATTAAGTCATCGGACGAGTCTCATTATTATTTGTTTTTTTTTTTTTTTAATTCTTTCAAATTTTTTTACAACATTTCATATTGATTACGAGAATTTTTTGCATTTTTACTATTTAAAGTGCGCTCCGCGCTTTTGCATAAATAAAAAAATATAAATTAAATTTAAATTTAAAATAAAAAAACTTTTTCAAATCCCCGGCGAACTTTTTGTACAACTTGACGTGTACTTAGCTATATCTTTCTCTCCGTCTATTCATGTTTTGTTTCTTCATTATAGTAGTACTATTATCATATTTAAGGAACAAGGATTGCGTTCTCTCTCTCTCTCTCTCTCTCTCTCGCTTTTTACTTAGCTTCACAATTAATCGCCGATTAATATCTTAGTCTTGACGATTAAGGCCTTTGCTAAATCGTTTGCAATCTCTTTGGTGCGAAGTCTCTCATACAAATGAGCGCATAAAGCCCGCATATCCCTGTGAATGACCCTTTAGTAACTGCATGCACGATATATCATCGCAACGAGTCGTAAAACATTCGATTGTAGAAACCGGTACGTTAGATTAGTTAAAAAATATGTAAAAACAAAAAAGAAAGAAAGAAAGAAAGAAAGAAAGAAAGAAAGAATAGAGATTCGACCGATTGAGAAAGATTAGATTTTTCGTTTGCACACGCGCGCAATTGCGCGAGTCAATGATATTCGATAAATCCTACGATATAAATATTTATTACTGCCGTTGTTATTCGTTTACGATAGATATTCGATCGCAGATCGACATTCGCATTTAATAATTATAAAACAAGGCGTCTGTTGAATAGGAAGGTAAAGTTAGGAAAGGAGGTAAGATAAGTAAATAAGTAAATGCTATCATTGTCACCGCAACCTCTTAAATACCACTTAAAAGTAAGTTATTGCACAATGAACAAACGATCGTATAAACCGAAATCTGACTCGCCCTACAATCAGGAAATGTTTCATTCCTATCAACGTGAAAGGATTGTTATTTCATTTTTTTAAAATCCTCCTTCCCAATTTTTCGTATCTCTCGTTCTCTTTCTCTCTCGCCCTCTCGTCCTCTCTCCTACTTTTATATCCCTTTCATCAAATGTATTTTCTCATCTATACTAAAGTATAATTAAGTATTTGTGTCTCTACCGATCCGAGCGATGATAGATTTTCCGATCCCTCTCACCGACTCGGCTTGCAATATCTATTACGCGCACACTCGTGTAAGTATTTATAACAGCAGCTTTTGTATATTATTCATTCGTGTATGTGTACGTTTGTGTATTTTGTTTTTCTCTGTGTAATTGATGTATTTATGCATGTATGTATAGCTATGTGTTTCGTCATTAGTGCCTACTTATTGTTAGTTAAGGAGGAATGTAGTAATATAAGTCGCGCTGCTAGATTGAGCGAGATTTCGAGGTATGAGTCGATGGAGCCGACAGGACGTTTACAACACATGAGATTATTTTTACACAGTCGTCTCTCTTAAAACAGCATTGAGTATGATAACGAGAATTCCGTGTCTCTCGTTCAAACACGGTAATCATTTTTCATTATACCCGTATGTATACGTATGCATCCGTGCATCGCGCTCCGCATTTATAATAGAGTAAGTACTACACATCAGTACGAAAAATCTTGTTTGGCGTTATTGATCGTCCTTTTGCAAGGCACTTCTCCTCTTCTGACGACCAAGCAGGTAAATAAAAGGGGAGGAAGAGGTTCTTTTTCGATAAATCGACGAAAGTGTACCTCTCCGCGCCCCTCCTCCGAAAAAAAGAAAACAAAATCAAAATAAAAAGCCTCTTTTCACTCTGATATGGAGATTGGTGCACAACTCCCGAATCTTTTTTTTTACCGATATTTCCGGGAAACCTCTATGACGTTTACCTCAAATGACTTTCTCTCTTGGATTAAAAATCAGGCATTCATAATCGTTAAAAGCCTAAACGTTCTTTTTGCAATCAGAATTTTACATGACCGCTATTTTTTTCTTCTTTAAATTCATTTAAATTCGCTTAGTTCGCTACTAAATCGTCACCTGATGGATTCGAAATGACAAACTTCTTCATCGCTCTTTACTCGCGCCTTCGATATCGTAGAATTATATATTGTAACCCGGTTCCTTCGTCTGTATTTCTGTCTGTTGCCCGGCTTTGTCTCACGGATATATCCAATGTGTACAAATTTGTCGATACTTGTCTCTCTATTTGTGTGTTGTGTATGCATCTTTTTTCTTTGTTATTTCTTATCGTTGTTTGTATCGTCGTTTGCTCGACAAACCGCTTTCACGCAGAGTGGAAAGTACTCGGGGCGTAGCGAGCCAGCCGCGTAGCGTACGTACGCGCGTAGCTAAGGCGAGTTAGAGCGACAAAAGACCGTGTATATAAAAGCAACGGCGGCGATACCCCGTGGCGGAACGAGCAAGAGACCTCCCGTTTCCATTCCCTGCCCCGATAGCACGACTGCCGGGCTCTCGCGCGTTTTACCACCGTCTCCGCAGAGAATTCTTTTTATCGTGTCTCTTCCCTCCCCTTTTTTCCCGTTGTATCGGTGTATCTGTTTCTCTTATTTTTCTCTCTTCATTCCCATATTATGTAGCTAATAGAAGCTTGCAATGAATCACAATCACAATCTTGATGGCAATTTGGTGAACGAGAGGTCTCAGGTCGCGTCGTTACCACCGAGATTGCCATTAACAAGACGCGGTTCACCCTTTTTGCGTCGTCGGGTACGCGAAGCACCGCTTTTCTTTTTGTTCTTCGTAACACTCCTCAAGTACTTGGAAGTCTCAATATTGTTAAGTGCCGTGAAATATTTTTCGCCTTCGATGAGCGGGATACGATCTATCGACGCGGCTGTCTTCGGCGGCGGCGGCGTCGACGCCGCCGCCGAAGCCGGTAACGATATCGCGGCTCGTTCTTGCTCGGCTCTTGGAATTTGAGCGAACGTAACAAAGTCAGACTCGGTGCTGAGGGGTAGGATTGGAACACTGGTGTCGCTGCTCGAGGAAACGGGGACATCCACGAAAAGGTCGTTTGGCGTTGTGCGAATCGTTGATAGGTGAACTCCGACTTCTCTAAGATTGCTGTTGCTGCTTGACACGAGCTCGAAAGACTCGGGCAGGGCCGTTGATACCGTTGCTTCCGGTGAATCGATATTCTGCCGCAAAGAATCCGTGCCACGCGATATAAAAATAGGGCGAAGCTTGTCAAAAGAGATTGCTGACTGCCGCTTGCCGTCCAAATAACCAGCGCACCGGTAATCATAGCTGCAGCATAATTGACCGTCCTGCGAGGAATCAGAAAATACTTTAGTCGTCATTGTATATTTACTTCAAAATCATTATTTTTTATCGACAATATATACACACACGGGCACGTGTATGTATGCACTGTACTAGACTTATTCGTAACACCTTAAACCGGGCCAATTTTCTCAATTCTAACGATATTTTTCATTGATACAGTTTATTTCCATTAGACGGTAGCTATTTAAAAAATTTATTTCATTACAATAAATTGAGTTGAGACATTTCTTGCGACTATTAAATTGACATTATTCGTGCAATTACCCAATAATACTTTTTTTTTTTCTTAATATTTTTATAAATACTGGCAACAGTCTTTGTAACTGCATACAATAACTTTTCATTAAATACTCTGTATTATTATTTTTCTGTTGAATTTTATGAAAAAATTATGACAAAAATAAATATAATTTTAAAAAACGTCATCGTTTATTTATTTTTTCAATAATCGTTAGTCGTAACGTTTTTTTCACAGATATATTCTCTAATAATGTCATTAACGTTACGAGCAAATTGTTCGATAAATAAATAAAATAATGCTATTTTTTATTTGTCCAGCGTGCTCATTTTTTAAAGATATATTTTCGAACTGTAGCGAAGATCAATACATAGAGTGTATATGTTTATTATACACACACACACGCACACACAAAGAGAGAGAGTATATGTATTTATCACAAGTGTCCAAATCTCGTGGAAAAGTGAAAATTGACCGTACCCAGTTATAACTTAACGAAAAAATAGATAAAGAGAGACAAAGAGAAAGGTAAATAAATGCGTATACGTCTTATTCAATTTCTCTACATCTATGTACGTATCTATGTAATATTCATTCGTAATTCATTGTTCAATTGCAGAATATACAAGATATGTGAAAAAAAAATGAAATGCAATCATTCGATTCGACAATTTATTTCAATTTCTTTTATCGTCATAGGTGTTGATTGTCTCGCTTATTGAGAACAATGAATTAGCTCATAATATATGGCGCTTGACCACTCGCGATTCTCTAAACTAATCACTAGACACTACTGCGTATATGCTGCAAAGGTACTGGCGGCAAAACTCGTTACGTGTTAATGATTTCTTTCAATTTGGCATTTACTTTTATGTCTCACGATATATTTAGTTTAATAAATTTATTATTTTATCGTTCTAAACCACCAGTTCCATTGCCTCAGAATTTTACGGCCGTACGCTTGCATCGCCTATCACATACATATGCTGCAAACGAAATAAATGTGCAAATAAAGTCGCGATTTTAAAAAATCAAAGATAATTAAGTACCAAGTCATCGATAACATTTGAACGTAATGTAAAAGAAAAAAATTACGACTTTACGCGAAGATAAAAATCTGCAAATACCGCAAACGAACCGACTATACAATAAACATTGCAATTTTTCGAAACAACAACAAAAACAAAAATAAATATCAAGATAAAAGGACATTTGAAAATAATGTTAAAAAAAAACTACGAATTTGCAGGAATATAAAAAATCTGCAAATGCTGCAGACAAAACAATTGTGCGAAAAAGAAAATTTCGATTGTTTTTAATACCAAATAAAATTAAATACAAAGTAATGTAAAAAAGAATTGCGAGTTTGCGCGTTAGCAAAAAATCCGAAAACGCTACAAACGAAAGGACTGTCGCCAAATAATCGGCGATTTTTTTGGAATATAAGGAAATAAAATATAAAGACAAAAGGGCATTGACAAATGATGTTTTTTTTTTTAAATATTATCAGTTTGCACGTAGATAAAATATTCAACATTATTGGAGCAATCGAAATTGTAAGATCGTCGCGTATTTACAAATCAATTCAACGGTTCACAGATTCATTAAATCCTCTTTTCACTGCGGCAAATAGTCGAAAGGTAGAATGTGCGTTTTTGTGTAAGCAACGTTAGTGTTTTATTTAATGGGACTCCCGAGACAAAATAATTTGTGGTGTCAAGTGCAAACGATAGTTCGTGCCATACAGCGTACTCGGTGCAATCGGAAATGCTTAAGTGAAAAAATAGAAAATATAACATAAATTTGAAGTCATTTGTCTACACAAACAGAGAAATCGTGGGCGTTCTGATAACTTTATCAAGTGACAACAATCAATTGTTGGTTCATGCGTCTATTTTTATAGTGAAACAAATTTTGAATAATAGTTACGATAACTATAAAAATAATTGCACGGATAAAAAAATGAATAGTTGTCACTTTCAATAGTGGTCAGTTCCATTTTTTTCTCTCAGTTTAGCAGCAAAAGATGTTGGAGGAGAAAGGGTGCTGGGTGATTATTAGCACGAGCAATATTCAAGCCTAGTGGACATGCATTCATTCAGGCAAATAAATAAGCGAGCCGACAGCCAAGCAAACAATAACACTAAAATAATTTTGTTTTAATTATAGAAGAAGCAATCGAGCTCAAAGAATAATAACAAATAGTAATAATTAGCAGATAAAAAAGAGAGAGGCAGCAGGTTTTAAAGAGATATAGGTGAGGTAGAAGTGATGTGATTACCGATGCACACAACACGCGCTATTGCTCACCAATTGGGCGCAGTACGGCACCTGCAAGGATACCCATTGTTAGGCTGGTTAGTCGGTTAGTTTTTAAATATCAAATTACTATTAATAATTATTTAGGCGTAGGGCACAGTCGATATAATCCTACCGATCGTAGCCTCGCCTTGTTTATCATATAAACTCGCTCCACATATTGCTATAAATATTCATTACATTCGAGTAAATTCTCTTCTTTACACTCTCAAAATCCAGACAAAACGAATCACTGTAAATCTTAGTTACCGTCATAAGACGAAAAAAAAAATGCATGAATTTGAAGGCGGTTCACTCAGGTCTGCGTTAATGAACATCGTTTGTGTATAACTTGAAAGCGATCCATGCAGGCCCAACCCAAATTGCGCGCGATCGGAATCTCAAATCATGTTCAAGGTATCCCATCGTATTGTATTGTTGTACAATGGTTACGGATTTTTTTTCCAAGTGCCAATTAATAAAGAAGCCTCGAACAAGCGAGTCAGCGTATTGGAAGAAAAATAAAAAAGAAAATAAATCATCTCGATGATTTCAGATTTAAGTGGAGGTACAACTGCTTAACACGAGATTGCTAATTGCGCATTGGCGCTTAATCGCTACGTTCCAGGCACTGGTATATCAAACTAGGACAAAAATTACGAATAAATCAGGGCAAAGTAATTGGACATTGGGAAGAAATATAAAAATAAAGATAGTGTGTATCAGCGGTATTATCTTAATAATGATTTACAAGTGATCCTGCCAGCTTGGGAACGACCATGAACGCATAGGCCTCCAAGTAATACCATGATGATTAATTTAAAAACAGCCGCAGCACCTACTAACTTTAATAATACTAGGATTTAATTATACATTCGGGATCAGATGCATCGAAAAAAGATTTGAGCCATAGCACGTATGAAATTTTTATGGAGTACACATAGCCTTTGGCGAGGAAAACAAATTTGACGAAAAATATATGTGACATACGCAGCAAGAGATGCGAGCTTTTCTATTTATCTTCTGGACGATCGACCCAATTGAAACAAAAAACAGCGACAATAATTGTTCGCATACAAATAAACTAATTTGTTACAGGGTGAAGCTGTCGGAAGGGGGAGATTCATTCCTTTACTCATTCTCGCAGTGTATATTACTCGACGTGTGTAGGTGGCACGACAGCACCTTGATCTTTGGTAATTTCGTTGAAATCATAATTTTTATCGTCGTACTGGTATATCCAGACGAAGTGTCGCGGCCGACAACTTCCATCCGCAAAGTTCACCGGTATTTACCCGTGATATCGAGGCTGTCACCGAACGACGTTGCCCTCTGGTTCCCTTACCTTGCACTCGCAGGTAGTGCATTTGTCATGCAAATCCTGCCAAGAGCTGCCACTATCGTGAAGCAAACCGGCGTAACTGCAGGGTTGCGGCCGATCCGACGGCGAGAGAAGAGCGGCAGCGCTACCATTTGCCACCGCTACTCCTGGAAACTCTCTTCCGCAAGGATCGTCTTCGCAACGGTGACAACAGTCACCGTCCTCGGTCACCGGATTTGGGCAAGTCACCGGTGGACATTCCATCTGCCAACAGTCTATCTCGCCATACTAAACAGATAAACAGACGTTGCGTTATCAACGATTCTCACTCGAAAGTTATATCAACTTTCCAATTCCTGTTTTGTTTCAACTTTGAATCCTGCTTAAAATAATTCGCAGGCAGTTGAAAATATTTATTAAGAGATTTTGTTCATTAACTCTTTATAAGTCTCAAGAAAATCCCCACTCCTCGGGTCTACCATAAGAACTCTTCGCTTCATAGTCCCATTCCGGGACGGTTTCTTCAAATCTTTCTAAAAAGTTATCTTCGAATTACACGAAATTATCTCTTGGAAGTATCCCTAAAACTCAATTTAACTCTTATATTTGCAAATTAAATTATTGCGTGTAAAATGGATTTTTGAAAATTTGTTTAACGACAAAATATCTTTGCATACTCTCTTTAAAAATCGGTAAATTGTGCATTTTTTAATTTAACCACAAATTTCAGAGTTAATGTTTTTTTTTTTGCGATAGGAACTTCTTCCCTATCCCACGTAAGTGAAGTCATGTAAGTGAAATTAGAATTCGCAAATATTAATAAAACCCAAAAATGAAGAAGAAAAAACAAGAAGCATATTTCTTTCGCATATAATTACCAAACATTCGCAAGTCTGACACTGATATATCCAGCGCTCGCCGCTTCTGAATACAAGATGATGAAGTTCCTGATGTCTGCAGGACGCCGCAGGGTCGCACTGGGGGCAACACTTAATCCTATGACTTTCGGGTGCACTGCAGTCGCATATAGGCTCTCTGCACGTAATTACACCGTCCTTGCACGTACAGTGTCTGCACGCATTGTCGGCAGGCGCGAAATTTTCGCCGTTTGCTAGCTCTCGACCCTCGAACCAGCAACCTGAAGAAGCAGATCACGCGAATGTGTCACAGTAAGAAAGCTTATGCGTCATACGAAAAGTTACGGTCAGATCCGGGTGAATCATCAAACTCGGTCTTTAAGTAATTTTTTTTCCGTCAAAGGCATTTCTAATGGCTTTATTCAATATTTCATTGTAAAATTGACTTTAATTTCATTAATTAACTTAAATGTTTCCGTCGTTCAACTCACTTATTAGGAAATTTAAAGAAAAGTTTCTAACTGGAGAAAAAAAAGTAACAAAACAATACCCGATTTCAATATATAAAAATACAATAACAAATCAATTGCCGAAATTTTTGGATATTTCTACTTCGAGAGAAAGGATTAAGCTTCTCGTTACACTTACTGAGTCTGCAGTCGCTGTCCAATAACGACGACGCCGCCGACGACGACAACGCCGCCGACGTCGACGAGTTACGAAGGCTACGCTGATTCCCGTCTTCCTGAAGACACGAACACTCGTAGCCCCCCTCGGTGTTCACGCACCTGGCGCTTGGATGGCAGGTGTGTCTTCTCTCGATCGTTTGATCATTGCACTCGTCGATGTCGAGACACTGGGTATCCTGATTGTTCTCGTGTAGCGCACTCCGGTAGCCGGGCTTGCAGCGACAGTAGTACCAACCAGGCATGTTGAAGCACGTGGACGAATGATGACATCGATGAAGATCGGATGCGCACTCGTCCAAATCAAGCTCACAGCTGTTGCCGATGTAGCCTCGCCTGCACGAGCATCTGCCAGGTGCTACGCATTCACCACCGTTCTGACAGCTTTGCTCGCACTTTGCTACCTCGTACATAACAGTCCAATTGTAGTATATACGAACATGCTCACGCTTTACGCGCTTCAATATATTTTTTATTCAAAATAAACGAGGGCTCTTACGTTTACAAGTATAACCATCACCGGTGTAGCCATCCTTGCATACGCAGTAGTAACTGCCGACTGTGTTGATGCAGGTCGCGTGCACGGAACACGAGTGATTAGCGGTCGCGCACTCGTCCAATTCGGCACAGTTGTATTTGTCGGTCCTGTGATAACCCGGAAGACACTCGCATATATACGAGCCCACTACGTTTACGCAACGCGTGTTTGCGTTGCAGTGATGACCCTCCGAGCCACCCTGATGTTTGCACTCATCCACGTCTACGGCACGCCCGGTGATACAGTAAAATTTATTAACACATCAACGAACGACATTTTGGTTATTAAGACGATATTACTTTTACTTAAATTCCGTTTAAACGTTTTTTTTAAATAGATTCTACGTCTCAACGAAATATTAAATAATTATTCTTTTTAATCGTACTTCATTTAATGTTGTCACACTCTGCTAAATTGGCTAAAAAACTTTCGAATGGTTGCCATTTTTAAAACTATCCGTATGAAAAATATGTTGGAGCATTCTTTAAACATTGCAGCCTATGTTTCCTCATCAATAACGTGACAAATCAAATAATAAAATGTACCAAAAAACTGTACAGTAAGAACAATAAGACTTGAACTCTAAAAAAAACATACATTTTTTATTTATTAAAATTTTTAGCTAAAAAATTGAGAATAATATTCTTAAGGTGGTCCTTTCATGTGCATCACGATTCAATGAGTATCTGAATATTTTATACGTTAAAGTTAGAGTGTACACCTCAATTTTGTTGAAAAATGAACACGTGCGCCAAAAGCAGAATCTCATAGGGCGAAGGTTAAACGCCCTTCGTCTTTCTCGATTAGATAACGTTCGAAATAAAGGAACAATATGTTTCCTGGACTCTAAGGTTCGGTGTGACTCAGGATCACAACCGATGATTAATGATAATATAATCAAATTTAATTAATATAACAATTTTTTTTAGTCGCATAAAATAATTAAGAAAATTCATAATTTTGTATAAAATTGACATTAAAAAAATATGAATTGTATATAAGAAATGCCCACGGGCAATGTGTTTATAAAAGTTATAACTAAGAAAATTCGATTATACAGAAACAACACTTATTTATGCAAAATTTTTTAATGGCCTATTGAGATCGGTGGATAATTTCGATCGTTTTAGAGGAATCACTTGATGGTAAATAAAATTGTTACGTTTAAAATGTTGAATCGGTAAAACAGAGCTTTAACATTTTCTTAATATGGTTCTATTACAAAAAATACAAATACGAATAAATGCATTGTATATTAAATGCATGTAATGTGATCGCAAAGCATTATCGTCGATTCATCGTATCATTGAGTTTGCGGTTAATGAAATTAGTTGTTAGATATACCGTGACACTTGTGACCGTCCCCCTGGAAACCGATATTACAATGGCAGGCATAGGTCGTCTGAAGATTAAGGCAGGATGCAGTCGCGTGACACTTATGACCCTTGGCGCAATAATCCACACCTGGTTAGATTGTGTTAATTCGGGCATGCGGAATGGCAAACCCAATGGTTGTATTATTAAAAGATTATTAACGGTATATTAATAGCAGTTAAAAGCTTCATGGGAATTGTTTGACAAATGTTATTGAAATAGAAAAAAAAAAATTACCCGGGCAGAATTTGCAACATTCTTCGGCAACGCTTATCTGCTCGCTTGCTGGACAAGGCAGCGGTGGACATACGGTCTTTTTGTCTAACCTTTCACAGGTAAAGACCCCATCGAGACATTTACACCGAGAGCATGGCTTTGGCGATATTTTCACACCATGGTCGTAAAGTTCGCCGTCCATTAAACATTGTTCTGCGGAGGCGTACATAATTGCGACATAAATAATGAAAAATCCAGGAAACAAAGATGGCACGTTAATCATGACAAAGAGCGATACATAGTGAATGACTTACTGAGGCAGGACGGGCAACACTGGTTCTCCAGTATAACTGGATTTTTACACGTAACCGGCTCGCATTGGGTTGGCCTACACTGAATTTCGCCGCTTACACAGGAACACTGTTTGCAGTCTTTTTCCCACGTAGCCCCGTCCTCGTGCACCGTTCCATTTATACGGCACGATTTTTGGCACTCGCATTCCTCAACCTTGCTTATTCTACCTTCTGCAGCAGCTAGCTGAAAGGAAGGACTTGGATGAAAATTAATTTCTTGATTTTCTGGAAAAGTTATGAAAGAACGAGTTTTGGGGAATCCGAAGGTTCGTGTAACTCACCCTCTGAGTAAGCTCGTTCAAATTGTGCATGAGCTGCTCGACAGTATTTTGAAGCATGGAGAACTGACCGCAAGTCGGACAGGAGGAGTCTAGCTGCGGACACTGCGACAGGTAGCCGTGGGCTCCCGGTATCAGCTTGACGTCCTGCAAAGCACCCTGCCAGCCCGAAACATTAAATAAAACTCAAGGAATTAATAAAAATATATTATTATTATTATTATTATTATTATTATTATTATTATTATTATATACAATAGAATAGAGTAAAAACTTTTTTTGTATGAAATATTAATTGTTCTGTAGGCTGTACGTATATATGAAACTCTTGCTGAATTAAAAGAAAACTGTCTCCCGCGAATCCATTGGAGAAATCGATAAATTTTGTAACGGACGATCGTAGGATAAGAAAACTCGTTTACAAGGAATTTAGCAATTACCTTGAATAGAAAATGCTTGGCGCTTCTTTGGCCAACCCAGAGCTGTAGCTGGGGAAGAGTGAAATTCGTGTCAGGTGGACCTGCCCTGAGAAGTCGCCTGTAAAGAGGATGACAGTCTACCAGGAGCTCGACCTGCGAGCCGCTGATGCTTAGCGCGAGTCTGTGCCACGCTCCGTCGGCCAGACGAAAAGGAAAAACCTCTACGTGGACCGCACCGTCGCGACGTGATACGTAATGCAGTCGGAGTTCATCCTTCCGACCGCTACTCTGTAGCTCCAAGTACCTGATAACAAGATAAATTTCAGGTGTTATTGTGGCTATTAATCCATGATTTACCGACTTCAGACTGGCCGGTCTGACAATACTCGTACCTATTATTGCCGTGAGAGAAGGCTACGATTGTTCCGGAATTTGCTTCCTCCTGGCGCAATGCAGCGGCCAACGTGAATTCCGGAACCCGCCGGAGTATCGCGGCCACGTGCTCGAAGCTTCCCCCGTTGAATCGAAGATCTCTCCCCTCGCCTGCAGAAACACAATTTACACAACTCAATATCAGAATCTATTATATCTTTTCAGTTTTCGATTACGTGCCATTGTATGACTTGTGTCAAGTCATTGAGCATCGTGAATTACGCTTTAACTTCTCTACACTTAGGAAGTTTCAATAAACTATTGTGCCACTTGATTAATCTTGTCTTGAAAAATATCCCGTTAAGAATATTCGAATTCTCCCATCCAAAAAGAATCTGTTATGTTCACAAGATGTATCTACATCTTCTATTATCGGTAAGCTATAAACAAAAATATTTTTTTTAATATTTTCGTAACATCAAGACCGTTACTGCTGGGGCTTTCAATTGATTTATTTAAGAAGGGAAGTTCTTTGCCATCCAACTAAAGTGTTTTCTCGAAGAAGAGGTTCTTTTTGATACTTTTGAACATTTTTCAAACTCAAACACCCTCCGAGAGGGTTAAGTTTAAAAAAAAAAATCATGATTACCTCATAGAGAAAACTTTGTACCAGGTGAAAAATAATTTGGAAACCATGCGCAAGATTCTACTTTATAGGTTTTAAAAAATATTTTATACCGTAGCTCTTATTTTGTCGAAAATTGCTAGCGAAACGTTTTTAAAAACTTCAAATTTCATAATTTTTTACACCATTTCATAATTTTTTGTCAATCTCAGATAAACCGATATATGTGTAGAAAGTTTCCGTTGGATACTTAAAAATTTACACGAGCTGGCGCGTTTACGTCATTCAGCATTGTTGAAAGCCACTTAAGCGCTAATAAAACTTTAGTGACTTGGTCGATTTTAATTAATTTTAATTAATTAATTTCAGAGGGTGAGTTACACCACGATGATTGCCAAGTTATACTTGAAGCTGTTCTGGAGTTGTAAGAGTTAAGTCGAATGTAGTAATTTTTTTTTATTTCATAAGTTTTTAACCTCTTTATTGATTGAGGCAAAATGTAATACGAGCCATAACCTTGTTGGTAACTATACTTGTAGAGTAACTTTCAGTTCGATAGCTTAAAATTTTCACGAGTTAACGTGCTTACGGCGTTACATTTTATAATATAATTAAACTCTTATAAAATATTAAGGACAGATGCAATTTTAATTAAATTCTCCGCGATGAAAGGTATTGCTTTTCTGACATACTAAACCTTAGCCTGATAATTCAACCCGTTCTCTAGTTATAATAATTAATTTTTTACCGTTGATACAAAAACGCATTCACACACGCACGCACGCACGCACGCACGCACATACACACGCACACAGAGCAGTATTTGTAGACTACTTTTCAGACGATTTGAAGTATCCTTACATTAAAATCTCGATAAAAACATTCTTTTTTCGCGAAAACAAATGTTTCTTTTCCCTATAGAAACAAAGTATACTCGACATATATACAAGATATATAATCTTATATAATAAAGACGAAAAGTTTTATATGCTTTATATATCTTTTAGACATCTACCGAACATATCTTAAAAGATATATCTCAGATGTATAAAATATATTTTGCGGCAAAAAGTTCTATCTCTCGTATCTATAACGAAGTTAAAGTTCGCGAAATAAGTGCAAAGGTAAATAACAGGATAAAACAGGATAACAGAAGCATATTGTATTCTCATAGTTTCTGACGTCGACTCGAATTTCCTAATTACGAGAGACAGACTGGTGCCCGCTTCGTTCGTAGTACCGCAAACCCAGGAAGGTATTTGAGTCGAGCAGGTGGAGTTCATTCGAGTGGTGTGATCATCGCATCTCATTAAGTTTGCTCGATGTTACACCCTACAGTCGTTACGACAATAGAGAGAATAAAGAAAAAGAGGAAAAGGTAGGAGGAACCGGGTGTGTCCCTGAGTTGGCCTCTTTGCCATGAGTTGGCTTCGCCGCGTATGCTTCGTATTTCAGGGGATCTCGTGGTCCGCGTGGGCTCGTGCTCGATTCTTCGCCCGACTGACCGCCCACTCGTTCGCCACCCCACTCCAACAGTAATACGAGAGCTTTACTAATAAACCGGCAGCCTTAACGTATATGACGAATGCGACGATCAATGTGAAAGCCTGTTGTCGTCGGCGTCGTTCTCCACAACTTCCGGTCGGGCACGAATACGAACCAGATCATTCGCAGCTCCCTGCAGCTTCTGCTTCACCCGACAAGACTATTCAATTAGCCGGTTCTCCGAGCAATTATCAAGCGGGAAGGGAACGGTGAATCGCGTGGCAAGCGGGCACGAACAACGAGGGATGAACGAAGAATGGGGCGGAAGAGGAGGAGGAGGAGGAGGAGGATAAGGAGGAGTATGTGTTGCATATACGGTAGCACGTAGCACATGGCTCGCCACCTCGGTCAACTCGTTCCCCACATGAGCACCTCTACACTAGTCCAGACGCTCAGAACTACCGTAAACTATTGATTTCAAGGTCGGTACAATAACTTAATTGCATTTTTTCAAATTCTGGAAATACTCGTTTCTTCGTTAAAAAGACAACGTGCTCGAATCAAGATATTTCAGGGAGTTGTAACGTCAAACGAGTACGAACGTTGTTTAATTCAAACTTATATAAATGATGATGAGCCTCAATATTAATAAGTTGCAAAGTAAAACCTTGTGTGTTCCTTCCCTGTTCTTTCTATCCGTCATTCGCACCGTCCCCTATGCGAAAAAGTTCTCTTCTGAATTTTATCTTTCTCATAGATTAAGTTTTGTGCACAGTCGACAGTTTTATGAAAAGACACAGCAACGCGCACGATTCTACTTAACAAATATTTGCTTTCCAAGGAAAACCATTTTACCAGTTTTCAATGTTAGACAACTTGAAATGCGCTTTGCTACTTTTATAAGATTGACATCGTTATAACTTTTTTTATTCCTTAATTCTAGAATAGCGTCATTTATATTTTTTATAAATATATTTTGTAATCTTTTCTGTGTTCGATGATTGTACGATAATTCATATAAAAATGTTCAATTCCAAGAATAAAGTAGAGGTTGCACTCTCGAAACTTGAAAGAAAACTTCACTTCCCGACGTTTTTATTGCTTATTGCACCAACAACCCGAAGATTTTTTTTTTGGAAGCGAAGCTCTTCGTTCTACTTGCTTTTGCTATATTCCGTAGAAACCTAGAACGATCAATGCCACCACGAAAAATACATAAAATTTCACTCACTATACCTAACGAAATTGCTTATGACTCAAGAATAATAATTGCGTGGTCGCATACGCGTAGACTTCGAAATCCCTTGAATTAACGAACGCGCGAGACATTCCCCGAATCAGATCTGGCGTAGTTCATTCTTGCTTTTTTTTTTATCGCGCTATATGTAGTCACTGCAATTATCAACGTTGTTCCAGGACTATCGTGCAATATCATGCTAAAGCCATTTGCATGAGCTCTCTTATCGTTTTATCGTGGCGCGTGCCACAAGCCTTTGACGAGCGTACAAGTCCAAAAATTCCAGGAATTCATCGACTCGACGGATATAAAGGTTGGATAGGTTCATAAATATGTATGTGCTATGCATAGCCACTCCACCATTTTGGTATATTACGCTATAAGAAAAGTTAACTTCTTTCAATAAAAATTATGGTTTAATGATAATCCAGTTAATTCGTTTTCACCAAATTCTACAGTGCATCGTGGAATAAATCGTATAATGAATCGTACAGTGGATCGTACAGTAAATCGTACAATGTATCGCACGTCACCAACAAACAATATACCCGACATTATGTATTTAATATGAGATATAAAATCCGTGCAAAAATTGTGAAAATTAAATGAATAAATTCATAATTTAATAACCAATACAATTTTAATTATTTAAATATATATATATATCTATCAAATGTATTTTTAAAAAAAGCGCATCGAGGCCGTTACTACTCTTACTTTTACCAATTTTTCCCATTTTTCATCCACTTACAAATTGCTACTCGAGTTTTTTAATGAAAAAACGTTGGGTATGGGAATTTTTTCTGTATCCAAATTTTTAATTTTATAAAATATATAGTTTCTGTACAATTGTCAAATAAATGAAGAGTAATTTTTTATTTCAACTAATTTATAACAAAAAGTTCGTAATTTATAACAATAAATTTGTGTAATAATTAATAAAATGATATACCTTGAAGATAGTACGCTGGTCTGAGTCTGTCGAGACCCGGAACTTGAGTCACGCCGATACGCGTTGTGTTGTACAATTGTAGAGCAGCTAAGATATCTACGCTGCTAGACAAAAAACCACCAAAACTGCTACTAGCCTTTGTATCTACATTCGGTGGGGTCTCAGCTAGTGCCGTTCCTGTACCTTTTCCACCCATTCTTATTCTCGTGGCTTCGTCCTTTTCGCTCGATGTCCCCGACACTGAAACACATTTATCAATTTTACGTGTCAATTCATTTATCACTGATAGTAAATACGATATAAATCAGTAGGGTAAAGTCACCATGAATGAATGAACATTTAATCATAACCACTTCTTTATCATACGTTTTCATGAATAGAAATGGTTTCACACAAGCTGCGACCATATTTTTTCCAATAACCTGTATAACGAAATATGTGAAATAACTTTTAAAAAATCGTATTTTCATTACGAAGTAAATAAATGAATACATTTCAATAAAAAAATCCGATAATCCCAATGAATGAACGTACCGATCTAACCTATACTTTTAATCGAAGTTCATTTTTGATGGCAAACCGAGCATGCCAAATAGCAAAAAAATGGACGAATCGAACTGTAAATTTTTATCTGAACCATCACAAATTCTCACGAGTCCTAAAAAAGCCTTCGTTCATTCACTGGTGAATTCACCCTATTCGCTAAAATTGGCAAATTGCCTTAAATTTCGTTTATTTCGTATTCGTTACTCCATTACTCCAACCCTCGAAGAGTCGTGTACCAACGAAACTGGGTTAATGACAAACACAATGGTAACATTATACGAAATGACATAAAAATATCATTGATAACATCATTTAAAGTCGTATATACGCGAAGACGTTCGTGGAAAAAACGCTTCATATATCTAACTTGAATTTCAATTGAATTAATTCAATATTTGAACAACTTTTAAGTTGAAAATTTCTGACAAAATGATGAGTAATAAAACGGAAACAACAGTTATGACAGATTCTTTTTTTTTTTTTACATTGGTTCAAACGAATTTTAACGGTATACTTCTCGATGATAAAATGATCCTAAATGCAATTATTATAAATAATAATAAATTGAATGTGTTTAATACATATTTGTAGAAATAGTTTTAGACTTGAAAAAAATTTGCTTCCGTTGATAGCAATAACCCTACCGATTGTATTTTTTTTGCTAGCGTCGAGTGACTCTATGTCATCGTCGCACGATGATTAATGCTGTCGTAAAGTTTTCATACTCTGCCGACAAAGTTTCGAAAGCAGGCGATACTCGTGGCAAGTGCGGGGTTATTTCCTTGGAGCTCGAGGCCCATGGCATTGACCGTACACGAGGTCGCCCTACTCCCACTCTACCCGTTACTCGATGATTATTATTCACCGGTATTATCGATATGTAGTTGTATGTCAAGTACCTACAGTCGGAAAGGGTCGAAGCGTGAGAAAGAACGAAATAAGGACACACCGGGCACACGCTCGATAACATATAGCTCTGACGTGTAACTAGATTGATAGACGATATCAGAAGATGTTGAGCGAATTTTAACGTCGTCGATTATTATCTCATTTTACTTAGTAATTTTTTTAAATCGACAATAGGCTTCCCGTTTTTTTTCGATTGCGATCACCGCGCGAGAGGCAACTTATAGAAGGATGACCAGTTACATCGTGAACGAATTAAGCTTCGTTCACTAACGCGTTAAAACGGATCAATACAAAAGTTTTACGCATTGAAAAAATCATTCTACTAATATAATCGGTACAACATAAATAATAATACATTTATCAGATTTAAATTATTGATTAAAGATAAGTTATTCAAGGGTGTTGATATGATCAGTTTTTGATTACCCGTCGAGACGTGTCAATGTCATTTTGACAGTTCGGTCCCGAATATAGCCGATTTATGCTGTTTACCTAATTGTTTACTAATTCGAGACATGAAATATCAGGCGAGCCCCTAAAAAATTTGACAAGATGTCTTGACAGAACTGGACACAGAGATTCTGTGCATCGTTACTTCCATTTTTGTCCTAGATTCTATATATTTGTTGAGATTTCAGAAAGATAAAAGCGTTTAAAAAATGTATGAGAAGCACAGTTGTATATATCGAAATACCACAAGATGGCCGTCATTCCTAATATAATCGTTCATCTGTACCTTCAGGACGCTCATGGTGGAGCGAGAGAAAGAGCACGGGGGATTGAGTTAATATTTGTATACATGCTTTATTCAACAGCATGTAAACTTGAATAAGTTTATTGTACATCGGAGATGTTGTTAAAATTAGAAGCAAATAAAAAGCGAAATGCAATTTTCTAATTGCGTTTGTTGATTTTATTCTAAATACTAGAGAGCAAAAATGATTGAGCGATTAAATACAATAAAGTTATTAAAAATTATTTAGCTGTTTTCAAACCTAAATACATTTTTCAAAAATATTTACTATACACCATAATTAGGGGCTCTTTAGGTGCTAACTAGGTATTGAGCTCGGGTATTAGGTGCTTTTCTAGTTTCGCGAAAAAATCCAAATTTTACACGGACTAAAATAAAATTAATTAAAATGACATCGGAAGTTATTTAATCCTTTTTAGATTTATTTTCATATAAAAACTGTTTAAAGTTTAAGTCATGTTTATTATCGTTCTGTACAGGCGGAAGTTAAAAATTTTTTTTCATTTTTTTCATAATCGCGTTGTAATCTTCACTATCAGATGTATAAATATTGACTTTGTTATCTGCGTCATATCATCGCAAACGATGTTAATTGCCTGATAACTGGAGTATCGAGAAATCCATTTTTAAATAAGTTAAATGATAGATTTATACGTTGAGGGTACCTGTCAAGAAAAAGTCGGTAAGCAGGTTTGAGAATTAACAAACTTTGAAATTCAATTTATCTTATATTTGAAATTCAAGTTTTCGTGTAATACTAGATGACACTGATCGATTACCTTAACATCTCTTTATTTCAAAGTGTCGGCACATTTGTAATAGTCAAAAGAATGTGAATCTTTCCGGAACAACTATTTTGACGTTTCGATTATTGAGTGCTGGGCCCTCTTCAGAGAGTTCATTTCATTAGTACAGTAGTCAACAGCGCAAACAATTTCTTATCGACAATAGTCTAGACGCTGCAGATGACTAATTAGATTTCCAAACTCGTTAGATAATTCCGAAAGATGCCTCTTGGTAAAACCGAGTTGTATTTTTCAAAACATAATCTGTTAATAAATAAAACAGCCCGTTTGCCTTTTTTTTACCAACTTTTGTGGGACTCTTAACCCCTCGAGTGTCGACATATCGATATTGACGCATGGGGGGGGGGGGGCACTCAAGGTGGGTCAACAATGCGGCAGTTTTTTTTAAATTTGAAAATGATATAAAAAATAATAATGCAGCAAAAACTGAAAAAAATGTAGCAAACCAGCGCATTACGAAAGTTTTGCAGAAGACAATTGATATCAATTTTATAAATTCATTTATTATTAAATTTCCCTCGTGCGTCAAGGACAGTCATAGAATAGAACGACTTCAAGTCAATCTAAAGAGAGTTATGGAATAGATCGACTCAAGTCAATCTAAAAAGAGTCATGGAATAGATCGACTTCAATTCAATCTGGAGAGAGTCATGGAATAGATCGAATACAATAAAAGTTCAATTACTATTGGGAAAACTCTACGGCATGAGTCGAGCAATTTTTCCATCCAAGAAAGAATGCAATTTATGATTTGTACAAAATTCAATTCAGGGCAGATTGGGAAACATAAAACGGTTAGGAAAATAGGGATAGCGTTCGTTAGTTTCGCGGTCCGCACCATCCCACAATCCGACCAGCCCTCTTTACGCGCGGAGAAAAAAAGATTAATTTTGATTACCAGCTATATCAGCTGTGCAAAGCGATAAATTAATAAAATTTATGAATATTTTGGTAGCTCAAACCGGTAATCGAACCGGTAATCATGATCGGTAATCGAAACTAATCTCTTCTCTCCGCGATAGTCAACGGCCCACCGGGAAATGTCCCAACTTCCCCTCGGGTCAATGCTCCGCTGAGTCACCACACAGAAATAAATTATTGATTTGTACAACCAATTTGCAAGGTTAAATACGTTCTTTACGATTAATTGATTACATCGACAAATTAGTTGATTGACAAAAAAATTCATTGGTAAATTAAACGGACTAATTTGTAAAGGGAAAAAAATTAATTGGCTGTCAAGTAACTAACGTGTTGGCGGAACCGATAAATTTTTTCTCCCAACGAAACGAAAGCTTTTTCTCCGTGTACAATTACGCTTGAATATCAAGCGTAATTGGTCGTTGCTCGAGAGTCAAGCAACGACTTCCGAAATACAATTTTATTAATTGTATTTTAATGTTGCGAAATGATAAGGGGTAAAAGTCCTTATAACGGCTGTGTGCGATAAATCAAAGTAATTCACTATGTGGGACTCTACAGTCGTTTAACGTAGAACATAGTGGCAACGATCTTTAAGCTTTACACATTCAGTGGCGTAATTGGCAATTGAATTTCTTGTATTCGAGGGTTACTCGAGGTTCTTAACAATGTGTTACGCAGTAATGCTCACGATCCGAGATGCCTTTGCACTGAGAGAGGGCGGAGGGTTAAGAAGAAGAGGGAAGGGGTTCGGTGGCAGACTGCCGGGCGTCGCGATGCCGCCGGCGCAGCTATTATCGAACCACGTACGGATCGTCTCTGTCTCTCGCGGTCTGCCACTTTATGTAACTATACTATGTACACAAAAGTTGTATAGATACCTTAACTACGTATATATGTGTTATATAAAACGTAGTATACGCGTAAAATGTTTTGTAGAAGGGTATATAGGAAGAAGAAGAAGAAGAAAGAGAAGAAGAAGAAGAAGAAGAAGAAGAAGAAGAAGAAGAAGGAGCATAGAGGTATGCGATGATAAGTTTTCGTCTCGTGCTCGTTCATGCTTCGATCACCGCGCCAGCTCTCGTAAGCGTTGGTGACACGTGCGAGCGAATAGCCGGCCGGCGTCCGACCGGCCGGCCTGGCGCTTCGTCGCCCCCTCTTTCAATCCTTAACCAAACGACGATCATAGTCTACCCCCACGAGCACAACGTCGAAAATTACCGAACTAATAAAAAATTAGTCAGTTATATCAAGTGGAAGAATAGAAGATTCAAGAGTCGCGCTTAATACGATAGAGTCTTATGGATGTACCTTCCCAAATAAAACCAATTATTCTTTATCGGTGGAATAAATGCTTATTAAATTCCTGTTGACCCTTGATCAAGCATCGTTCATTCGGTTAAGAGACAATTGACAATCGAATTGGAAGTTCAAAAAGTAACGTAAGAATAAAAAAATTATTGAGCTGAGTCGAGTAGAAAAGTAGAAGACTCAAGAATCATGGTTACTACGATATAATCTTTAATCGAGAATCATTCGTTCGGCTAAAAAAAAAAAACAATTGGCATACGGAGTTAATAACAAAATGATGATTTCAGATGAAAAATTTGATGAATATTGAAATTTGAATTAAAGATCTATGAGGAAACATCGTTGCTCGGTTAATCAAAGTTAAAATTCAAAGTTATTTTCGAGCACTTGAATTTTTATACGAAATCATGTCGATTTCTTTTTAATATCCTAATAGAAGGAAACTGCATTTTATGATTTGATTTTACGCTGCTACTTTTGTAATAATTATAAAAAATTAATGTAAATACAACGATAAGATGAACTTTTATAGGTGAAGATGTAAATTTGAAAGTATTGTAACGAGTGAAAAATCATATTCTCCTAAGATTCAAATTTTCAATGAATTTTTAATAAATATTAATAAGATTAATAAATATTCAAATTGATAAGTTATACGATAGCTTCGAAAATCGTACAATATTTCACGAAGAATATTTATCATTGAATTGCAATAGAAAATAGTTTAAGTCTCCGAGTTGAGGATGAACCGAGGATTTCATGTGAATTATGTAATTGATACAAAAATTTTGAAAAAAGTCGCTAAACATTGTTATTTTATTCTTTTTTTTTTTTAATATACAAATCTACTCACATTGGGACGAAGTCATTCCAATAGCCGTAAAGCAAGGAGAGACAACGAAGAGTGTCGCTAACGGATATAAGTTGGTGCGAGCTGCGGTGTCCGGTAAGCACCGGAAAGCCAACAAGATGATAGGAAGAGTGGCCGGTACCCACATAACACGCTCGTTACTGCAACGATAAGCCAAAGCTCAACCCTCGAGTGGCTCAATGTTCTCTTTTTTTCTTTCTTTTCTCTTTATTTATTTATTTATTTATTTATCTATATAATTGTTTAATTTTTTATATAGATGACGCGTCCGTCGTTGTATATACAATTTTTCACCGAGGTTCGAATCTCTCGAGTGTCCAGTGACCGACGAGACAGGGACAAACCTCTCGACTGATAGCTTCGAGTCTTGGAAACTCCATCCGCGAGTATTCTCCCCGGAGTTCCCCCACGACCCCGCAACGAGGAGTGTCCCTCATATCGCGCGCGCGCACACATATTTGTCGCATTTCCGAGGTTCTTGCTTTCTCATTTGACACTTTGCAGTTGTATCCACCCGCAACTAACTCTGACCAACGGCGTTTACAATTTTTTTCTCTCTTCTCGTTGCTCGCGATAACCGGTACGTATAGCGTGCGTGTAATGCGTTCGAACGGAACGGTGTAACACGCCTTACCAAGCATTTTGTCCGGTCATTGAAAGTTTAAAGCTAACGACAAGATCACACTATAGTGCAATTGACACCGGATCCCCGTGAGACACTCCAACTGCTCACCTGATTTTCTCGCATGTTCTGGCAACGCATGCGCTTAAATAACGCGTGACACGCAATAATATTTAATATACATGCGCCTGCCAAATGCAACTCCTAAAAATGTACGTGGATTTTAGTATTAGCGGTATCCATGTACTCATCGCATTGGTGAAGTCAAAATACCGTAGAACTGACATAATTGTATTCTTCAGTTTTTACCCACTTGAAGACCAAAAGTTGGGAATGGGATATTTAAAAAGTGAAGACTTTCTAATTTGCGAAATTCAGTCCATTTGAGAAAACACATGCAGGGAAATTATCGACAACAGTAGCTAATAACATTTGCTACTGTTTTATAGTATCGTAGGTGTAAAGGAAACCCAGGCAACTGTCAGAAGTGCGTGTACAACCAAGATTTCGCTCAAGATTGGTATCGCTACTGTGCCAGCGATGAACCAGATGCTAACCTTTATCGAAATCAAAATCGTCGCCGATACAATGTTGGATCGTGAAATCCAGTCCAACTCTTAACTCCGCTTTGACTGGATACTGACCTGTATCTAAATCTGATACTGACAAGTTGTTCACATTCGGCACTTGTAGAAAGTCAGTTTTGTACCAGAGTGTTACTAAGTTACTATTAATAGTTAGTATTAATCGAACTCTGACCTATTAATACTAAGTCTAGTATTAATACTAACTCTGGTCCAACACTGATTAGTATTAATGCTATAACTCGAAGTTAATATTGGGTCTATATTTAAGCCAATACTATAACTTCGGCCCAACACTGTCTACCGGTACCTAAACAAAATAACTATTCGCTATAGAATTACGGGTACGGATTAATATCATGTTGAATCACAGTCAAATGTTGGTCTAATCTTATTAATCCAACATTGTTCTGCTGTGATGATTCTAATTTAAGAGTAATGAATTACCATTAATTCGGAATTTATGGATAGAATTTTGTGAGATTTGATAAAGACGCATTTTATTAAACACCAAAACGCAATAGCAAAGGAATGAAAATTGCACAACAAAATGTTAAGCATTCGAGTCTCTTCGATTCATTGGTACTAAGTTAAAATAATATGAATTTGCCGACAGTGATAGGTGTGTGGTTAGCATTTGGCGACGGTGATTCTACGTATCAAGCAGGATTTTGTGTTAACATTACTCGAATAGGTAGTCGCTTAACCGTGCGCTAGTTAGCTCATCGAAACATGGAACAGGAGATAATTCCTGTTCCTGAGTTTCTACGAAATTTCTACCAGTCATGGAACAGGAAATCATTCCTGTTGCTTCTTGAATAAGTCGGCTGAGAACGCAATCCGGTAGAAACGGGATACGTAAAAGTGGCAGGACGTTGTACGGTGCACGAAATATTTTTAAAAAATTATAACAATGTCAATTGCGAATCTAGTTCGACGAATAATAAAATTTAATAAATAATTCCATTAAATTGATGCTTTGCGTGCAAGAAATATTTTGTTGGAAAATGAACGAATTTTATGATAACATTTTTTTATTTAATCAAACTAAAAGAAATCTAAAATAATAACTTGAAATTTTAGCAGGAACGCTATTGGTCAAGTACTTGATATCGATTGAAAATTAAAAATCGTTTTTCCACTGTATTTACACAAAGTTAACACGCGGAACTTTATGCTGAGCCATTACCGATCGATCATAGTCTTCGTTGTACCTAAGTGACAAGGGACAAACCACGATGAATGACAATTATTCTGACGCTCAAAAAAGAGCCCCTGGCACACATTCTATGGTGCATACCCAACATGATACACAGAAGGCAAGTATGCCCCTTGACGTATCGTTTTTTGCTGAACTTCGGATAAAACCTCGATACGGTTTCATGAGTCTAATAAAAAAATGTATTCACTTCTCTACAAACTTGTGGCTATAAAATAACGTACTCGGTACCCGAAATACGTGAATGATGTAGAGAAAGAAAAAGTAAACCAATAACCGAAGTCGTAAATCTGGTTTAGAACTTGTAATTAAATGTTTGATACCTATAAGGGTGGAGCTATAAGCCAAAATGTTGTTTCAACTTACACAAGCCTTAACTCTTATATACCCCGTGTAAAAAAACATATTTATATTTATATTTATATTTATATTTTGTCAAATATTTTCTGTGTACAGTTGCCTTTAGCTTGAATTCAACGTTTCGATAAACAAATTATTAATTTCTGTATTTGATATCTTTAACGGATTAAAGAGCGATGAATCTCATCGTTTTTGCACTCAGACATTCAATGCCAAATTCAGAAAATCTTTGACTCGCTAAGTGCACAGTCTGTTTCTCAAATATAACGCCGTAGTGGCCGTAGCACCAATGAGACGAGGACCCTTCTAACGAGAGGAGACTCGCGGCCAACGAATATCCGTCTGACTCGTCTCTCTCTCTCTCTCTCTCTCTCTCTCTCTCTCTCTCTCTCTCTCTCTCTCTCTCTCAGCGGATAATCCTTTCCTCAATCACGACCCTTTTGTATCTCCAGCACCTTATCCGACTGTAGCAGGGCTACAATCGATCGCCATCGCTTCTACTCTTACAAGCTCGTATATATATATATATATATACATATATCGTCCTGTCACAAAAATAATGACATACCTCGCAATGACAGACTGTTCATGTGTAGAGAAACCAGTGGAAGCTGAGAATACTGGGAACAATCGACAGATCTCATTTCTCGTATGACAGATCGGCCACCGGCTCCCTGTGTTCATACAAACGTTAGTAACATGCGGAACTGTACTCGATGCGCATTCCGTTTTGCAGTCTCCTGCAATTGCTAGACACTCCAACACACTGTCTGGCTTCAATTTAATCCTTTGAAAGCTGCTGTTGTCACTTGGCGTTCATGAATATTCATGATTCTGTGAATACTGAATATTCAATAAAGTGGAAGGTCATTGATAGTACTACTACTATCAAGTACTTCTGTCTCGCTAAATGAAGTTATAATATCTCTATTCCGACAATGTTTGTTATATTTTCACGTGCTCAGTCTTAAAAATATCGCTTCAAAAAATTGGAAAAATTCCAAAACTATAAATGTGTCGACGTTTCCATAATATTTTATTTCAAGAGAAAGGTTCCGCAAATGTCAGTACACTGTTAAAAATTTAAGGGTTTTAATGCGATTGGTGTGAACTTTTGACCAGTGTTGACCCATTTGGTATTAATTTTAACAATTTTCACAGGGTTAAATTCACACACGCGATTGTGTTATCATCATTAGGTCCCATCTAAAAATTTACAACATAAAGGGTGATTTTTTAAGAGCTTGAGAACTTTTTTTTAAAAAAAAACGCATAAAATTTGCAAAATCTCATCGGTTCTTTATTTGAAACGTTAGATTGGTCCATGACATTTACTTTTTGAAGATAATTTCATTTAAATGTTGACCGCGGCTGCGTCTTAGGTGGTCCATTCGGAAAGTCCGCTTTTTTATCGACAAATTTTGTTCAGCGATGAGGCTCATTTCTGGTTGAATGGCTACGTAAATAGGCAAAATTGCCGCATTTGGAGTGAAGAGCAACCAGAAGCCGTTCAAGAACTGCCCATGCATCCCGAAAAATGCACTGTTTGGTGTGGTTTGTACGCTGGTGGAATCATTGGACCGTATTTTTTCAAAGATGCTGTTGGACGCAACGTTACGGTGAATGGCGATCGCTATCGTTCGATGCTAACAAACTTTTTGTTGCCAAAAATGGAAGAACTGAACTTAGTTGACATGTGGTTTCAACAAGATGGCGCTACATGCCACACAGCTCGCGATTCTATGGCCATTTTGAGCGAAAACTTCGGAGAACAATTCATCTCAAGAAATGGCCCGGTAAGTTGGCCACCAAGATCATGCGATTTGACGCCTTTAGACTATTTTTTGTGGGGCTACGTCAAGTCTAAAGTCTACAGAAATAAGCCAGCAACTATTCCAGTTTTGGAAGACAACATTTCCGAAGAAATTCGGGCTATTCCGGCCGAAATGCTCGAAAAAGTTGCCCAAAATTGGACTTTCCGAATGGACCACCTAAGACGCAGCCGCGGTCAACATTTAAATGAAATTATCTTCAAAAAGTAAATGTCATGGACCAATCTAACGTTTCAAATAAAGAACCGATGAGATTTTGCAAATTTTATGCGTTTTTTTTTAAAAAAAGTTCTCAAGCTCTTAAAAAATCACCCTTTATATACGTTTGTAATGAATAGATGAAAATTGATAAATTATCAGCAATCGATACAGAATTATGCCACGAATATCATCTTAAAATATCGTTGAATTTCATTTACCAATTTTCAAGTAAATCGTGTTGAAAGCTTTGAGGTTATAATGCAAATCGACACCAGCTATTGAACACCGGCCGTTGACACCAGACAACATGATAACATTTTTTAAATCAAAACTCCCATGCGTTTGATTGTTCATGATGGTGTTTCGATCATGTGAAAAAATCTCCAGATCCGAATATAACAAATTGTAGGAGGAGTTTCATTAAATAATATTTTCTATTAAAAAATGTAACTCCTCTTACAATTTTTTTATATTCGGATATGGGGATTTTTTATATGGCCAGAACATCGTGACTAACAATCAATCGTTTAGTTTTTATGACACCATTTTTTTTACCAAAAAATAAATAAAACACGTCTCTTTTATTGAAATCGGCAGTCCTCCCCCCCCCCCCCCTTCGTAACAACTTTTTACTGGTTTAACCGACGGTGCAGTTTTTTTTTTAACTGTCAAACGCACTGACCGATTTTGTTGAAGAAAATTAACCTAAGAAAATTAATCAAAGTATATTGTTCCTCGACATACTAGTGAATAAATAAAACTGTTTAAAAACGATTTATTCGAAGATTAATTAATTGCAATTGATCTTATGGTGCCAATAGAATTTACTCGATTTAGAAAAAAGCTTTTTACATCAATAGCTTGAGCAACAGATTGTAGTAAGTGGCTGTGATAGATCGTAGAAAATTATTATTGGATTTTACCGTTGTCATGCGGTACGGTACATGCACTAATTAAACGATGCGACATTTGCGGCGAGATTATACAATGGAGGTGAGAGATACATGGTGATCGTAGGCTGGGTATGATGCGAGCTTCGACCCGACTACTCCACCGTGAAATGGTTTGATCGGGTACGGATCGTCTCGACCCAACGGCGCCGTGCTATCCCGTACACCATTTCATCGAGTGGAAATAGTAAACCACCACCCCTTTCGTCACACACTTGGGAATAAGAGTACCACGTACCTCGCAAACAACTCTTTATTTAATGGGGGATAAACAGATATAACGATGATGCGATAACTTATCTTTTCTTCTAGGAACAACTCTGTATAACACCCGGAGCTGCGTACGCTTAAGAGGTCTTGACATGTGAGGTCACAAGCGTATAGCTTTATGTTGTAAAATATATTCTTACAGCACTAAAAGTTGTAACATTTTTATACATCGAACATTCTTCGTTTTTGCTTTCACACGGAGGAAACTTATTTTTATCGAAGGGACGAAAAAGTGTTTTAGAAAAATCATCCGAACGGACGTGTCATGTTAAAACCCCGAAAAATGTAAATATCTGTATCTCAAGAATAATTTAAGCTATCAAAGTCAAATTTATCACTTGTGGCTATCGAGATAAATAGTTATTCATAGTTGCAGTAACGTTCAAGTATGGTTACTTTTGAATTTTGTCGAAATCGATAAGAAATCTCAAATTTTACAAAATTTATGATTTTTTCGAATAATTAACGTTGTTGCTCTAATTCACATAAACTATGATCAATTAAATTAATCAGTCGAATTTCTCTATACAAACCAACTGATATTCAGCGATGCTAGTTTTACAATATGGCGAATATTTGAAATGTTTAATGAAACGAACTAAAACTTCAGACACGTACGTGATAACAATCGATAAAATTCAAGGAATTCTCTTGAAATTGATATAACATTGGATTTTTATATTGACGGGTATCCGTGCAAAAATAACTCGAATTGTAACGTAAATGACTGGAATAACCGATTGAAAACGCGTTACATCATTTACGCAGTAAATTCTCGTTATTAGCTAAAATTTTTGTTCAAATATATCGAAGCAATAAGATTTTTGTTAAACTTCAGTTTTTTCATTTTTTTTTTTAACAGGGATGCAAACTGCAACTTTACTGAAAGATCTGCCATGTAAATAACCAAACAAAGAATACAACATGACAGTTGATAACAAAATGTATGGAACGAGTTCAGCGTCTTTTGTATCTGAAGAACGGCAAAGGAATGCTCAATATATTTAATCGAAGATTGCCTCAAGGCATTGCTAAGAAAGTGGCTTTAAGAGAAAAACCTTTCAACTCCTTTTACAAAATGAGTTCTCTTGATGTAAATTTAATTCATCGGTTCTCTTTGAACTTCACAAGAAGCAGGAACTATCAATCGCATATTGACACAACGGCGAGCATTATGAATTTATTCCAACGCCTCCCTTTTTTCAGATTTTTTTAAAAATCAAATCTGTGTCTGAACATAGTGAAGAGTCAACAACAAAAAAAAATAAAAAGTTTTTAATGAAACACCGACAACCACATACTAAAAAGAAACAAAAAAAGCACAAACTAAAAAAAAATATAATAAATCTACAAAATATTCCAACATACTCGAAGTAACGATTGAATTATTCAATAATATTCGAATTATTTCAGAATATTCGGTATAGATAAAGTATTCGATTACACAAATGTTCTATAAGAATTTCGAATTTAATAGAAATATTAAGTACGATTTGATTCAAACATTATCCAGTGACCCTTAATTTTGTGGTATATCCTGAAAAATATATTTAAAAATATGTAATAGATAGGAGATATATTTATCAATGGAAAAATATAAAAATTCTCACTTGTACGTCTATTTGCAACCTTCTTCCAAAGAGTAGTTAATCATAGTATAGTTATATGTATTGAAAAAATAACCGAACTGATTGCTTTTGTAAACTTTTTTTTCATGTATAATTGTATTTCTTTAATTAAGTTAAATCGTTGTTTCCGTTTAAGAAGAATTCAAATGTATAATCGTGTTGAATCTTCATCTTCGAATAATGATGAATTTTTGAAATTGCTCTGTTTACACATGTACAACGATGATTTGTCATATCCAAATTTCTATCAAGCCGCAACCCCTAATAAATGTTACGTACGTCTGTTGAACTCATAACAGATGAATGAATTAATTAAGGTGCGCTCTGACACTCGCAGTTTTGACAGTTTTGTAGGGTAGACTGGTTCCCTTGATCATCCCAATTCATGTAATTCGTGAAACGAGGTGCCAACAGAAAATCTACGCTATTCCCCGGTCCCCTAACGTGACAAATTTGGCTGAACGTAGTAGTACCTCACGCACTAATAAATATTAGGCACACAAGAATGAGGAAAATTGGAAATCCGAGTCTGGTACCCGAGATGAAATGCCGACGGGCTATAGAACATTCGTTCACTGGTGGTATTGGAAAAAAAGTGGAGGGGCGATAACATCGTCCTGTGCTAAGGGAACCAAGGCCATTGCGCTTCGCGTGCTTTCCTGTCTACCCGGCGGCTCAAAGGGTCGTTTTTTCGGGCGAGACTTTCCACGATAGTGCTCGGGGGTGGGTTCTTCTCTGCGTACCCTCTCTCAGCTCAGTGCGCGCCTTGAGTTCTTCGAGAGAAAAGAGAAACGAGAGAGAGAGAGAGAGAGAGAGAGAGAGAGAGAGAGAGAGAGAGAGAGAGAGAGAGAGAGAGAGAGAGAAGCCAGAACCAAGAGGAAGGACCACATCGAGCTCCCAGAGGAGCCCTCGTTCTCCTTGCTCCATTCGATAATGAGCAATTCGCTCGCCATTTGCCAGTCTTTTGTGGCCTTTGTGCCTGGCCGCGTGCCAGACTCTGTACTCCCTCGGGGCCCTTACGCTCACGCCCTATCTTCTCTTACAGTGTATTTCTTATTCCCGGTGTGCTATATACAACACACATTTCGTGCAAGGGCTCCCGATGTTAGTACCTTTTATTGGCTTTTCTACCCTACGCCAGTCTTTTAGTCTCCGGGCCGAGCTTTCTGCGACGATTTACCGAGGGACATAGACTTTTCGCACTTTAGTCTATATAGGGTGAGAACGCAGTAAATATGGCCCCGGGAGTTGAAATCTACTGACTGAAGATGTACATTTTTTAGGAACTATACCTGCCACTCTTACTTATTCTCTTATCAGTGGTCATACCTCTCGCTAAAAGAATTTTATTTCTCTATATTTATTCCACTGTTCATTGAATATTCATTATTTTATCAAACTAAATAACAATGTACGTTAACTATACGCTTAAATTTTTCAAATTCAACTATTTACGTTCGTGCTCAGTTTCTTTCAATTAAAAATAATGTTTATAGTCAAAAGTGAAATCACGCAGACACATTGCCGCTATTATATAATAATTAATAATTGCAGATAACTTATGTTACACGAGCTTATTTTATAATGATATTATAAGTTAGTTGCTCGTGCTAAAGAATAATTTTATAAAATGTATCGAAGGTGAATTATATTTTTGATATACGATTTGACAAGCCGAAGTATTGTGATTGGTTCACCCATTGGCTTCTACCCATACTTCCTCGCTACCCTTAAGTTTCATCTTCGCTTCGACGAGACAAGTGAAAATGTTACCGAGAGTGAATCGAAACTCAATCACCTGTTACTATAGCACACTTTGTTACATATAGCACAGTATATATATATATATATATATATATATTCAGTTAAGTGACAGTGGACGTGCCTGGTGGAGAAGAATAGCGAGGGTGTCTGTCCTGACTGCTGTGAGGACTTCGGCAGACGCATGGCCCGGCGTGTGTCTGATCGATAAATAAATCACGTACAGCAGGGGGCGGACAGGAGGGTCAGGGGGCAGGGGTGTTTGGTGCCGAGTTCCATAGTTGCCAGTCTCCAGGAATATCAATTATTCAGAGGGTAACCTCGTCGATTATTTAATACGAAGGGGTAGGGGGTGGGAGTGCGGGTTGGAACGGGCGAAGGCGTCGAGCTTCGAGCATCGAGCCTACTTGGGCAAGTCAGTCCTCGAAAAATGGCCAGCTGCGAAGCTCAACTCGTCTTTGAGAGCCAATCGAACCTGCCAATATCTATATAACTTTGTTGTGGGCCACGTTTATATCTATATAGAATATTCTACTCAATTGGCATTCTATAGCGCCGCTACGAGGAAAGCTTCTAAACGTACTTCAGATAACTCGATTAATATATCGTATAGGGTACATCGTATTCAAGACTTCGAAGGTTACTTCGTGAAATGTAGTATTTGGTCTTTACTCACGTGGTCGAATTCTAATATAAGAAATGTGCCAGAACCAGGATTACTCCGAGTCTCTCTCTCTCTCTCTCTCTCTCTCTCTCTGTACCAGATAGATTTAAGGTACTAGAAAGGATTACTCGAGAAGTAAATAGATGCTACCGATGGAAAATGGCGAATAGAATGGATTGAGTTGCTGCGAGTTTGCAATGACCGCGCCATGTTGTCCGGCTGGGCCCGCATTGCGCCAGTCAACTCGGCGAAACTCTGCCTGTCCATATATATAGTAACTATTGTACTCGTACAAACAAAAATACACGTTGCTGATGGTTGAATGCTTCGCTCTTCTGGAAGATCGAGGTCGAAAAAGTATGGAAATTGAAACGATATCTCGAACGCAAAACGGAATTTCAGCAGGAACTTAAGATACCTAGATATAAGGACAATCTATAGAATAAAATAAAAATATCAATTACTTGTGAAAAATAACGAAAAACTTTGATTTGAAGACCTGGTGACAGAGAAGGGGAGGGGGGCTCATCGATTTCGGTAAATTCAATGTGCTTTATTATTATTTTTTTGGTTTTCTGATTGTATAAAGAAAATTCCACAACCGAATATAACAAATTGTAGAAAAAGTTTCATTTTTTAAATATTATTCTCTGTTTAAAACTCGATTTTTCATACGTTTTTTTTACCGATAAAAACACGCGATTATTTTACCGATATCAGTGGAATAATTATTTGAGATGATAATATATTCGATGATATTTATTTTATTTTATTACATATTCGCTGCATGACAGTGAAACGCATACTCCCGTCGGGAGTAACAAATGAATAATTATTAAAGAATTACAAATTTAGTTCATCTTAAAGAGTGCATTACAAAATTACACCTTTTTTTCAATTATCACATCTTAGTGGCACATTCATAACTCTGCGATCAATTTTTATATTTAAAAAATCACTGCCAAATCCTGCTATGAGACAAAGCATTGTTTTATTATTGTAGAGTTGTAATGATGTATTCTCGGTAGAGAAATGAATGATAGAGCTATAGATGTGTATAACGATCTTTCTGACGTGATATTATATGCTGTAATGAAATATTTTTTCTACAAGGAGAAAATAAAATGAAAAGAATTATCTTCAAATGACTATTAAAGGTTTAAGGTATTAAATAGAAAGAAAATGCTTTTGCAGTACACATGAAAAGTATTAAATGTTTTGGAATACTAAAAAAAAAAATATATAAAAAAGAAAACGCTTGAAATAAACTGCACATTTTTGGATGATCTGATAATACCGGATTAAACACATGAATGCGATAACTGTGTCGCGTTTTATCGCTGTCACTCAATCAAAGTATAATTAAAGAACACGAGAGCACGTTTACCAAGCTCTACTATATTTGTAACAGTACATAGGATTTACGTAAGTGAGGACTGAGAGTTCCGCGTCAACTCGGAAAGATCCCCTTTAACTGAGGGAAAATCAATTTGGAGCCACGGAGCGACGGTACCGGGGTAAGAGGATGAAAGGGGCGCAGGTCGGATCGGGGCAAAAGGCGGGGTGAAGGAAGGAACCTTTCCAGCCGAGGAGGACGATCTCGGTGAACTCCAACACTTAGAATTGGACTTGATCTGAGAAATTCGTTGATTTTGTGCATTGGTACAATCTATTTATAATAATACTACGCCGAGAATAGTAACGGAGCAAGTATATGCACGTAATTCGATAAAATTATTAGACAGAAACTCGCAACTGGGTAATACAATAATTCTGATCGCTATCTACATCAATGCCTAGACTCGAGGGAGGTACAACTATTACTTTGGAGTCAAGCATGTGTTTGAAATAAACCTAAATAAATATTTATCTTCGAAAACGTCTGTTTTATCAAAAATTAATTCGTTGAAAACTTGAGTATGAGTGTATCAACAACTTCGGAATCGTTGTCAGAGATACAGTCCAACGGTGATAAAACGATAAAATTTATTTGAATTAAATTAAAAACGCGTTGGGATTATTAAGAATGTAAACTATGGATTTATTAAACATATAGTTAGCGGCAAGGCTCTATAGATTTATCCGCGGTGAGGTAATATTTGATTATTTAATGCGCATCAGCTGTTGACTCTTATCCCGTAATCTTATACGACGAGACAGGTAATTTTCATCACAAAAATATTCTTTGTCTTCGTTTTGTCTTAACGAGTTTGGTTAAGTGCGAATTTAATATTTGTTACATCTTCTGTTATGATTAATTTGCCAAATGGGAGTTTTCCAAATTTTGTGGCTGCGTCTACGACAATAAAAAAAAAACGATCAATGCTATCTCCGTAACGAGTATGGTTACAAGCGAATTAAATATTTTTGACATTTTCTGTTATCGCTAATCTACCAAATGGGAGTTTTTAAAGTTGAAAGTTGGCTGCGTCTATGACTATGAAAAAAGCGGTAAATACAATCTCCAGAACGAGTATCTCTATAAATACAATACTTAATAAAAAAACTACGCAATCAACATTCTCCAAATTTTGGTAATAATTTGTATCAAGTTCTCTTACTTAGCTCATTGATATATTTGTAAAAAAAAAACAACGTATTTTATGTTCGATTGCGTTGGAATTCAACTAGTTGATCGAAAAAACGCTGATTGTTTTACAACTTTTTCCAAAATTACTAACGATTTAATAGCTTTTTTATCAAATTGTGCTCAAAGTTACGCAGTTTAATGTGAAATGTTGAGGAAACCGGCCCATGACTATTGAATTAAACGATTTTCTCTACACGATTCTGCTCTAAACGAATAAAAATTTTAAAGACCAGAAGAGATACTTAAATACAGCTACAGTCCAAATTAAAAAATGATTGACGATTTAATCTTTTAGATTTGTTAGGCAAACGAATGACTTTCAGCATTTATCTCTTTCTAGCTCAATCACGTGGCTGCCGACGCTTCTCTCTCGCACATTAGGTCTGTTCGTTTTTACGACAAACTGAAACCCCAAGAGCCCCACGAGTGCCGGCCGTGGGTTGGTTTAATTGAAAAGTACAAGTATTAAGTATCTAAGAAATTGTACTCTGTCATATATTTTGTCTCTTTTTAAAAAATTAGAATTTCTAACAGTCAACTAGAATAAAATTAAAGATAAAATTCACGAGATACTTCGTTCATATACCTCAGGTTGAAAAAAAAAATTCTTTATCTTTTGCTATATAAATAAGAATTAATCAATTTTCTAAATCTACGTTAATAGAAATTATTCAATTGAGGTTGGTCGTGGAACTGGTCACGGGGCACTGGCGTACAGAGAAGCACCTAGTGCGGTTGGGTTTTCCTGCAAAACCGGTCTGCCAAAGGTGCAAAGATAAAGAGGATACTCCTCTCCATCTGATAATGCGGTGTAGGGGACTAGAGGGCGTCAGGATTAATTTTCTCGGGGACTCGATCATCAACGAATATAACTTGGAGGACGTGGAGGCGAGTAAGCTTCTACGCTTCGAGCGGGAGGCCGGCTTCCCCGTGATTCCGACAAGGTGAAATGTTTAAACCGCAAGGGGGTCGGGCACAATGGTCCACTAGGACTGAGTATCAATAGAAATTCTAGAATCATATTAATACAAAACTATGAAGAATTATATTGAGGATAATTCTAATTAATTTCGATGAATCATCCACAATTATTTTCTCAGAATAATAATTCATGTCGTAAATTGTATTTCAATGTAGTATTAATTTTTAGAGAAAGTACAACTAAATAACCAAACTAAATAACCAAACTTGGCGTCTGCCCTTCTCCGGTTCTGAAGTAGGTCATAGTAATCCTAGTAGCGATGTATATGTATCAAGAACAGCAGGATACAAGTATACGGATCCAACTTGAAAAAGAAACAACATTCCGTTTTCCTGAGTTTGATCGCTCGGAGAAGTGAACAGTGGAGTAAGGGAGGAAGGATAGAATAGCTGTTGGTTGTTGATTACGTTCGATATGATTCACCAACGAGAGCGTTCTCGAAGGTAATTTAGCGGGAAAAGCACACGTCGCGGCAGCGTGGCGCCCGGTGTAGCTCTTCACCCGGTATCACCGACCTTTTTCATATTATCTCGCGTCTTTTTGTAGTATCTTTGATAGCTGTACGTCGTGCCTATCTCATCGAGACAAAAGTCTCGTGCTACGTTATGTGCGACGCGGAAAATTTCGTAATTCTTCGAAGAAAAAAAGGAAACAGGGAGAGGTACGGTTAAAGGTGATGAGTCGACGGGGTACCGACGGCCTCGACGCGGATCTACCAAGACCATGGGTCGAGGGTTGCACGTCCACTTCTCGCGCACCCCATGGATCAGCAAACGCTTCACTGTCGAACGACTTGCTCGCGGCAATGGGAATCAAGCTGAGGAACCGACGATTTTCTTGGTAACTAGCTACAGGGGGCACACCTGGCACCAATCAAGGATCCTTTCGTCCGATAAATGACACCGTGTCGACCGAATCAAGAGACGCGCTGCAAACGGTCGTATATACTCTTATCTGTATTATGTGTACAGCTGTGATCCTCCAATTATTCGAATAATGCTTCGACAAATACCGTGGTTAATAGAACAGAAATCGCAACAACATTCGTCAATTATTCTTATGGCTATTGCGACGAGTACATTATTAATGATAGGAGTCAACCAAGGTTACCGTGATAGTAGTCCTGTATTGAGATAATCTTGTTCTTGCTTCCTGATGGACGAAGATGTGTTTTCGTGTAACCTTATTTTTTTTTATTTCAATGTAAGTATACAGGAAATAATTCAAGGATTCGAGATAAGTGGATTAAAAAAAAAGTCCGTATGTGCGATCGACAAAATGTATGCAATCATTCGGGTTATGTGACGTTTTGAATTTTTTTTTTTTCTAAATACGCATGATTTCTCTAACATTTGTAAAATGTCGAGTAATGGAACCAAATGGTTTTTTATAATTTCAGATATCTTGTAGGTTGCTTCTTAATGAATTTGACCGAAAATGGAAAAGGCTTTTATGGGATCGCTTTTATTGAATTTTTCGAAAAATTAACGTTGCAGCATTAACTTTCGCAGAAATCGAGCTGTCAGGTAAAAACTTACAAACAAATGAAATGCTAGCGGTTTTTTGTACAGAGTTTTGTCAAACGTTGAACTCTTCAATTTCTCACACCTATTCAATTTCCAGCACCCATATTCTTGCACAAGCGTTCAAGAATGTTTTGTATAAAAATTAACTAAAATCGATAACGAGATTTGAATGTTACACAAGATTTCATTAATTATTTCGCTATTGTTTTTCTTTGCAAAAATTAAACACGACCTGTAGATTGAGAATTACTTGAGCTATTAAATAAAAATTTGGCACGCAATTAAAGCAGTAGGAACTCTTTATTTATTGCAATTTCCATTAAAATTTATTGGAACGATATGATTTTATGAGAGATTGAATTTTTTAATTTGACACAGTTTTAATTTTTTTAAACTATGAACAGAAATTTATAAAAAATACGACTGCTCTTTCAGAAGTAACAAGGATGCAAATTTGAAATTTCCACATTGCATCTTCGTATTTCTTGGCAACCCCCAGATTCTCCTCTATGGGTAACAGTTATTTCAATTCTGGCTTCCTCATGGAGGAAGTGGTATTAATATTTTTAATAGAATAGAAAATTTCGTAAAATTGCAAATTTAATAAAATTTGAACCCCTTAATCGATTCCCAACAAATTCAAGACCAAGTATCCTTCTCCTTTCGCCAATTTGTATGCCAAGTTTCAGTTTTATCGATGAAAATTTACCAAAGTTAGAGCAAAGATAGATTTTTTTCGTTAAATTACAAAAATGCATGGTTTAATAAAATCTGAACGCCTCGATCGATTCATGCCAAACTTAATACCGAACAACCTTGTCCTCTGGTATATTACTATAGAAAGTTTGAGCTCGATTGCTATTAATTTACGAAAGCTACAGAGGGGGGTTTCTTTTTTTTCGAAAAATTCAAACTACCATAAAATGAAACACCCATTAGCGATTTAGCTGAAGATTGCAGTAAACTGACACAAGTTGTGACCCGACCCGTGTGCAAATTTCAAATTACAATTTTGTAAGCTCATCACACACACACGCACGCGTGAACACGGGCACGCGTGCGCGTACTTACGGACATTAAAAAAAAATTATTTCTCGAAGTTTTGGGACTTTTAAGTACTTTGCCATGAAAACCTCGAGAAATTTTTTGTTCACGAAAACATAGCTTCTATGAGGAAGCAAAATAGAACGTTACGCAATGAGCCAAATGAATGCATTTGGCTCATCATCTGCAAAGCTTACTCTATGTGGACGCCAAAATTTACCAAAATTGATTGTTTCCAGACGAGTCTGTGTGAATGAAGGATCAAATGAATGAGTAACCAACGTGTACAAAGTTCTACTTAGGAATTTATATTTTTTGGAACAGATTGCTTTGCATTACCTTCCTTCGTTACAATCGTCACACTCAGAAAAATCGTTGTAGGCCTGGTAACTATTAAGTGACAACTATATCAATTGTTGGTCCAAGCGACCATATTTATAGTTGCATAGACTATATTTATAGTGAAACTAATTTAAGGAAGTTACAGCGATTATAAAAACAGTCGCATGGACTAACAATTCATAGTTGTCACTTAAGGTAGTCGTCTTCCTACGTCCTAGTCAAATTGAGGTTAGGTACAAATATCGTATAAAACGAAAATTCATTCGAGTTTTCGGTATTTTGTAAATGAGTGTAATAATACTTGATTGCATCAATTTAATAGAATGTCCATATTAACTTAATTATAAATATTAAAGAAATTTTATTGCTGACTCGAGTCCCTCTGATTCGGCTGATCCAGTGATGTTTGGAAGGATTTGCTATTCTCTTGTGTCGTACGTCGAAAAGTCTAATCAAAATAATCACAAAGTCACATTTTTCTTGTACAATGTTTACGAGAATGTTTTTGTTCTTCCTGCATTCACATCTTTATGGTTTTTTGGTACCAGGGCTCAAGTATTCCAACTAATCGCGATACTGACAGAATTTATATGAAAATCGCAGTAAAAAACGATCCAATTTGTTGTTTAAAAAATATGCTGGAACTTTTTCAATTAAATCTATTAGCTTCAGTCCCTTCTTCAGGATGATTAATAAAATATTTTTGTATCAAATTGAATGACAAAACTGCGATTGTACAATGCACAGGCGTGTGATATTGCGTTTTTAAAACTCCTTCGTATTAAACGCAAGTCCATCTCTCGTAGTTCTTTACTGTACCCGCATTGTACACGCTTGACAATTACACCCTTGCGATCTATACACAACTTTACGTAGGTGGTACAAAATACGAGAAAAATTGAAGCCCGAGAAGCAACGTCGTTATATAAAATCAATAAATATCGCGAATATGCATTGATGAAAGTAATAAAGTGGATAAGGTGTGAGTCGTTGAGGCCGCGATAGATGGGGAGAGAGGCATTCTCGCCTCGGTTCTTTCGTGTTTTTATTCGCGTCGAGTCTAGAGAGTCAAGCACAAAATTACACAAAATGAAAAGAGGAAGAAAAAAGTCTACGGACACGGTAGTAAAGAGAGGGGCAATGTTGGTTCGAGCGTTATATATGCTGTCGAGGAAGCGATTCTTGTCACTAACCGTCGGAGCTCTGTACTCTGTTCCGAACGTTGGAATATAATATAGAGGTCTATGAATTTTGCTCATGGCGGACGTTTACGAGGCAGTCGTAAATGTACCAGGGAGCAGATTTCTTGGCGGTAGCTGACTCTTTCCCTCCCGTAGCACTTTTCCGTCTTTCACACAGTTAAATAAAAAGATAAATTAGTCTGCGGAAAACGTCAAATTACAAGCGTCCTCTCCGATCCATTTCATCTGTACAAAAAGTTGATTTATGTCGTCGATCAACTGAGAATCAACATAAAGATTTATAAAACGTCAGCCCATTTGCACATGTGTTGCATGCACTATAAAACCATATCAACATTTTCTTCCTACCGTAAGTATTAAAAAAGCATGGCTAACGAAATAATATTTTAATACAAGTTGAAGCTAGTGTAAGACGTCGAGTTTTTCATAGACTTTTATATAACTTTGCTCTGGTTTCACCGATTTATCACTTTCATGAGATGAAAATTCTCTTTTTTATTTTATTTTTTTACAAAGTACATGTGTGCGTGCGCACATGTCTGTGTTATATTGTTTTATTCTATTTCAAACCCTAGATTCATGTATTTTTTCACGTTTATCACGAATTCGCTAACCCTTAACAAGCGAAATACCTCCAAACACGGATACGTAGACAAAAATAATATGGAAAACACGAAACCCGTTCGTGACGTGGCTGTTTAAAAAACTCAATTAATAAAAAGACAAATTGAGGACAAGCTCAACAATTTATTCAGGGTGGTCGATATTTTTGATAGACTTTTATGAAACAAAGTTATTGTTCCTTGGGACGGTTTATTTTTCGAGACATAAATTAGTCAAAGCAATTAGCATAATAACTTAAGCTGAGTCAGTTGCGTGTCGTAGGAGTGTCACGTAGCCAAACAACACGAGACTACTTTGGCAAAGCTCAAGATGTAGGAAGATGTCGTTGAATGAAAGTAGTGCCACAGGACGACGGCTGCTGAATACACATCAGACCACTTAATTTTCTTTTTTTTTTTTTCAAATTGGCAACTGGACTTTGAGCTGTCAGCATGGATATTCCAAAGCTACAACTCGAGGTTCCTATTTTTGGTTGTATACTGAATACTTAACGAAGAAAAGCTGTTAAGGAAAGTTCTCCACCGATATACACGAATTGAAATACCAGAAGGAGAATAGAGGAGCAAAGCTGCTAAAGGGCGTCTTAAATTCTTTGGGTACCGAACTGAAAGAAATCCTGAAAAATGCTGAAAAATTAAAAAATAGCGTCGAATTCGCGGGAATACGTTGAAAGGCTTTCATACTCTTATCGTTCTTCTGTTTCAATTTTGTTATAAACTTTTGTTTATATAAATCAAAGTTTTTATTAATTCTGTTATTACTAGAAAATAATTAATAAATTAATTTTTGTTTTTTGCTTCCTCATAGAGGTAGCTATGTTTTCGTCAAAAGAAATTTTCTCCAGATTTTCATATCAGAGTACTTATAAAATCTAAAAACGTCGAGAAATCATATTTTTTTAAAAAGTCCGTGTGTGTTTGTGTGTGTGTGATGAGGTTGCAAAAATCCAATGGAAATATCTTGGGAACGGGTTACTCGATCATCCTAAAACTTTGCACACGGATTGGGTCGCAACCCCCCTTATTTTGCTGCAATTTTTGCACAAATTGCTAACGGTGTCTCTCATTTCATAGTTGTTTGAATTTTTCGACAATGGGATTTACGCTCTCTAGCTTTCGTAAATTTTTATCTACCGAGATGAAACTTTCTACAAGAATAGGCCAGAAGACAAGGTTGTTCGGTATTGAGTTTGGTAAGAATCGATCGAGGTGTTCAGAGTTTACAGAATCATGAATTTATGTAATATTTCGAAAAAAAAAATATATATTTGTCCTATCTTTAATAAATTTCTATCCATCAACCAAAAACTTGATATAAAAATTGGCTAGGGTACAAGGATAATTGGTTTTGAATTTGGTAAGAATCGGTTAAGGGGGTTTAAACTTAACGAAATTGGCAATTTAACGAAATGCCAAAAAAGAATTGAAAAAAGGAGAAAGTTTGAATTGAGATAACCATTCCCCGTAGAGAAGAATCTGTGGGTTGGCAATAATGACGATGAAGCGATATAAAAATATCAAATTTTAGACGCCTTGTTAATTATATCAACAAAATTTTGCAAATTTTATATACATAAAATAAAAAATTGTTTAAATCAATCTTAGAACAAGCCTTTTCTCAGTGCGTTCTTAACTGAAAAATTCACTTTATCGTTTAACGTTAAAGACGTTGCTATTAATGAATATACGTAACAACGTTTCGTACATTAATCTTATTTTTGTCTTGTTTTTAAAATTTTTTATTTTAATAATGCGATTTACATTCTTATTGGTTGATTTTTCGGGACCTCCCACGATCTTTTACAATTTGCGGGTGCCTCGAGCGTCGGGGTATGTATGAGAGAGGGGGCGCGAGGTAGATATGAAAGCGTGATGCAAAAGAACGAGCGGTGAGTTAGAAGGAGATAGCGCCGTGCACTCGACACTCGGTCCGTCGCTTCGCGCGCCCACAGCAGCCTCATGGAAGTATATCAACAGCACGAGGGGTAGGGGACGAGGTACGAAAATAGGCCGGGCACGTCGGGTATTTCTGTTTCATGCCGCCGCACGCCCGGAACGCAAATCCTCCCTCCCCAACCCCGCGCTTTCGTCCTCCCGGAGACCCCTTCCCGCAATTACAGCGATTCTCGCCATTTCCCGCCGTGATATACGTACCCTACTACCACAACGTAACACCTACCACCACTAATCTCTAGGTGCTCTGTAGTTACACTTAGCACGTGCGGTTTCCTCGTATCTCATCGTTTTCCACCTACATTACGAGCAAGTGAAAACAAAAGTACTGAAATTAAGCCCACGGCCTCTCACCGAAACCGCCCTTTTTTACGACTACCATTTTTTTTTCTTCTTTTTTTCTTTACCGTTATGTTAACAGTGTCGGTACTATTAAATTCTTTTGACACAATACGGGAAAAAAAAAATGATGCAAAATAGAAGGTTGCACGTTGCTTCCTCATTATTTTTCGTATTTGACAAAGTCACCTCTCTGAGCAAGTATTTATCGATCGATTTCGGCTTTCTCATGGAGGAGAAGCCTTTCGTAAATGTGAAAAATAATAAATATAAATAAATAATAGCTCGGTTTCGAAAGTAAAAATAGTAATTGAAAAATTTTTATTTCTATAAAATCTTAACCCTTTTAACTATCTTCACCAAATTGAATATTTACCACCTATAAACGTACGTTCCTTTTTGCTACAAAATTTGAATTTAATTGATTAAAATTTAACTGAGCCAGAACGACGATGTCAATTTTCAAAAAAATTCATTAAAATTTCATTAAAATCCGAAACGCTTTATAGATTCGATTGAGATTCAATTCCAAACCTCCTTTAACATTACTCGTAAAAAACTGTTTTTCACAAAATTCAAAACGTAAAATTCAATTCATTCAATCTAAACGAAAATTAGACCGAACAAAGGGACTTTTCTGATTTACCTGCATGTGCCAAATTACAGTTCGATCGATCGAGTAATTATGGAGATACGGAGGTTCGAATTTTTCAAGGTCTTGAAACACACACACGCATCCGGTCATTTTTTCTTCATAACTTTACGCGACGTTTTAAACAATTTGAAGTGTCTTAACATAAAAATTTAGAAAAAAAAGTTTTTTTTTCATTGAAACAAAGATTTTTCTACGACGAAGTAAAATTTTTTTAAATACTGCGTCATTCTAAACAGACCCGTAAACTACTGATTAGCATAAAAAAGAGTATTGATACAAGACAAGCTCAAAATCCTGGAAAGTCTAACGGAAAGCGTAACGTAATGCGTCGAGTTTTACATGATGTACGTCTTACCGATACGATTTGAAGTTTAATAGCTGGGATTGGATCAACGCGAGAAAGACAGAATGTAGTGATGGAAGTGGAGGAGGAGGATGAGGAGGAGGAGGAGGTGGAGGAGAAGATGAGAGACCTCGGGCTGCCGCGGAAATTCGCTAATTATAGAATCGAGTAACGTTGGACTTGAACGAATCCTGACCTTCCCTGCTGCGTCATGCGACCTAGAAAATGCGTGTGCGTCGCGACTGCCCTCTCCCCATGAAGGAGATGCGCGTACGTGTATATATATATATATATATACAGCTATTCGGTAGCAAACATAAAGGCCATAGGAGACGATCCGGAAATGCCCTCACATTCAAAGTGACCATCACATGAAATCTCAATATACCCTTTATTCCGGTAGACACAGTGGCACGTCTTTTACCGGCCGCCATCGATCTAATCTATAGCTGAAAGCATCAAGAAATTTCTTTTGGCTTTCACGATAGGCCAGTCCACAATGAATATAGGAGGGAGTGATTGGGGGCGATCGATGAGCCTCCGAGGGAACCGGAAAAGAACGAGTAGCCCAGGTCATATCCAAGGATCTCTCCCTCTAGTCTTGCATTACATTACCTAGCGTCGTTATCTCCTTGAGCGATGTCTTGGACGTTGCGTTAAGGTAGAATAACAAAAATTCAAACAAAGCGGCTGACCCAGTTGTTGATCATGACGTTTGCAAAATAAAAATGCCGCTGTAAGTCATAAATAACTTGAGTAATTGATCTATATTTGTTACATCAGTTACGCATTGAATTCTCGTCGTTCGTTGAAGTATATCGAAGCAAATTTCTTTAAACTTCAGTTTCTACCTTTTTGTTTTTTAAATAAATATGCAAATTAGAACTTGGCACATTGCTTTCTCATTATTTTCCACCTTTTGCAAAGCTTCCTCTATGAGAACCCTAAAATTTATTAACATATTTCCTCATAAAAGGGAATTGGTGAAAGGTTAAAAATAATGAGGACACACCGTACAAGGTTCTTTGTATCCATTTTTAACCGCAGTGATTCAAGGTATTTCCGTCTCATTTCCCTCCCCAAACTATAACCAAGTTATCAATGATTCAACTAGAAGTTCAGTTAATAAACGCTCCAGAATCTGTTTTTCAACTCTGACATTACTGAATGTAGCTTAATGTGTCAACTATTGGGACAACCACCTTCAAGAAACACAATTTCACGTGTCCCATCGGATCTGCTTTTGACAATAGCCTATACATATCATGTATTTAGGGGTGAACAGGTCGGAAACGTCACAGAAGAGTGGTGGATGGACAAAAGCTCGATTATTGGGCTCGGTGGTGGTGGTGGTGGTGGTGGTGGTGGTGGTGGTGGTGGTGGTGGTGGTGGGTTTGGTGGGCGGGGGTGCGGCGCGGAGTGGTTACGACACGGTGGGGAGTCGCAAGTCGTCGCAACGCCCGTATCGCAAAGTCAACGCCCTGCCAGCAGCCTCTCTCTCTGTGTTAGTGAAACAAGTTTGACTGTGGTAGTTGCGTACACTCGGTGTGTGCCTGCATTATGCAACCCTCCGGGTGAGCCCGAACCGCACCAATCGCTGCACCCTCTACGCCACCAGCGCTGTTACTATACTACACCACCAGCCACCTACACCCATCGCACTTCCGACATCTACGAAACGCGATAACCCATGAATTTCGCATGCTTCACACATATCGCAGCTAATATCCTCAGGTTCGGGCTAGTGGAATTTTCATCGACGCAGTTTAATCCTTTTTCAACCAGTAAACTGACTCGCTTTTGCAATTCAGCTTATACGATCTACCGGGAATCCATGCGCGGAATAATTTTAGGATGCGAACAATAGTATTGATCACATTCGAGGCAGCAATCGCGTTCCTAGATCTAGCTATCCTCTAGCTCTGCTTACAGGCTAATTCACAATAAAAATCTATTTCCAACCATAATATTTGTGGTTAAAACAATTTTTTATATTTTTATTTTAATTACCCAGGAATGAGTTAAGAAAAATATTATGAGACTCAATTTTTTATTAAGGACGAATTTACTTATTTTTCTTGCGATTTAATGTTTCTATATTGTTGCAAATTGCATAATATATGCAATTTGTATAATATATGCAAATGTACAAAAAATTTATTTTACCTATAAATTTTTCTATGATGTTACTTTTTTTTTAATCGCTCTGTATACATAGATTGAATATATATGTAGTGTCCCATGCGATAATATAACTATATCATTCTACTGCCTTACTTTTTTTTTTCATTCGAGTTCAAGCCCTCCTCTATACCTTTCTCTTTCGATTGTCAACTTCAACTGTAACAAATTATCAACCTACTTATGGGCAAACAGTGCCAGTTGAGTCTAACGCGAATCCCGTAGATTGCTATCCCAGAATACAAATGATTTTTACAAGCGGATAGCACCTCCCAGTCGTACGACCTTAGTATTACATTTTTTATATAAATTCTCAGTAGTCAGATAAGATAATCGAAAAATAAATTCGAGAAAGAGAGGCAGATACAGAGAGAGAAGAAATATGGACGAGGACGCTGGCGCCAGTTGCAAAGTACGACTGGCGTATACTCACTGCAAAAAAAAAAAAAAACAGACTTGCAGCCAAGTGTGGATGCGTTTGTTCGAACTGCCAGCAGCATCGTGTACTCGGTGAGATGGAGGAGAAGAATCCCGGGAATGGGAAGGAGAGGATTTTATGAGATGAGCGGGTCGCGGGTCGCGAGTTCCAAAGCACCAACCGTAACAGCATCTGTCATACCCAGAGTAGCTGTACCACTGTAATTCCGAGCCCACTGCCATTGCCACGACGTACGTGACTACGTTTACGTAGGGCCGAACTCCCCTTCGAACGAGCCAAGGCTCATGCACTCGCACCTCATTCACTCCCTGCTTCTCATCGGCCTCCCTCTCCCTCTTGCAAGAGAATTAAGGGAAAGACTGTCTCCTTTCTCTCGTGCTTTCACTCTGCCTCTCTTGAGTCACTCTCACGCTTCACCACCTTCGCTGTACCAACCGTCGAATACGTATTCTCGCTTTTTTTTTTTTTAATATTCTTCTTCAGAAAATGTTCGTCACTGTACGAACCAGCCACCTAGGCACGTATCTACACTTCTTTTCACATACGGCATTGGTATACTATATACAATCACGTATGTCTCAACAAACTTGTTTTTAATACTTGTTTGACTTGTGGCTAAATACGAGATCTAATGTCATTTTTTTTTCGCGGATATAAGCGAAAAATATTAGGGTCGTATATAGATTAATCTACAGCCTATAGATTTGGAAAAATTTACGGTTACAGAGTAGAGTCTTGTACATTGCTTTCTCACTATTGTCCACTTTTCAAAATGTCACCTCTATGAGAAAGTGTGTTTATCAATTCTGGCATCCTCATAGTGGAAGTTATGTGAAAGTTGGCCAATAGGGATTAAACAATGTGCAAATTTTATTACGAGGAAGCGAAATGAAAATGTATCGTAACTTTTGAAACATTTGATCCATTTGGCTTCAATTCAACAGCGATCATCCTTGTTCCAAACTTCCGAACGATCCGTCGAGTCGTTCTTAAATTATAAATGTTTTACTTTTGAAGTCCTTAAGGTATAGCGAAGTCTCGATACTTAGACAGATATTAGGTTTAACAAAACTTCGACAATCGACGATTTTTTTTTCTCTATACTTTAATAAAAATTTTAGTTGTTGTAACGGCCGTAGCTTCACTAAATTTTTTTCCAATATTTGTATGCGTGGTGGAGGTGGTTCCCAAATCGATGATAGATGAAATCGAAGTACCCCATGCTATCTTGTTTTGTACCAGTAATTGATATTAATGATACGTTCTTCGCGTGAATTATTAGGTTTAAAAAAGCTTTGGCAATCGACGATAATATCGATGGTATCTTATAGAGAAGTACCACTTCTCTCTCACTCCATGATGAGGGCCGTACTAGTTTTATCTCTTTCGCACCTGTCTCTTTCGCACTCATTTTAATGTTTCACTTCACCTTCATACCCAAACATACACGAACTAGTACGCACGGGCAACAAATATTTTATCTAAATCTTTTTTCTAGACGTTGCAGACAATTTTAAGTATCCTGACATTAAAATCTCAATTTTTTTAAATTAAAACGAAGCCTTTTTCACGAGAGAGCAAAAGATCCGATAGGTCCCAAAAAAAATCTATCTAAAGGATTTTTTTGTCACTCAAAATTGCTTCAACATATTTAAAAATAATTATAGTTAGATATTAATAATTGTTATTATTAAACCACAATTCAGTCCAACAACAATGAATCATTGTGATGTCATTGTTACTATTATTTAAAAAATACTTTACTGGCTCTAACCCAATGAGCTCTGTGGGGCTCCGAATCACCTACAGGACGGGCTTTCAAAATGATTCTGCTTAACTGCTCCTCCCAACCCGGAGACAAGTAATCAGGTTATTACTATTATAATTAATATTGTAAATTATCAGATAGTATTATAAAGAAGGAACTTTTGTGCTCTATTTTAGATTGAATTGCAGAAGAGAGGACCGTCAAATAAATTTTTATTGAAAAGCCTCGGGCCTTTTTACTCATTCTGGGTGAAAGACTCGACAGGGATTCAATGGGACGCAATATTGAGCCAAGCGGGGTATCTTGTAGTACGAATAGATTGTATTTGCCTTGAGAGACTGAAGGGAGATCGAACCCGTCTTATTTTATCTCAACGGACTGAAATATATTCCGGTTCATCGAGTCTTATCTCTTTACACTTCGGTTGTCCTTACCGCCAGCGAATTAAGTTTTTACTTGATAAGCCCACTAATGGTTTGTTTCAATCGTCACTCAATATACGGCATACAACTTGAATTGTAATGGAGTCGAATGAGCAATATACGAATTAAAGAAAATGTTATATATTTCTTTGCTACATTTTTGAAAGATTATTAGTTACAATTGTATAATTCAATTGTATTTATGATTTAAATCGACAATCTTTTTTGTTTTTTTTTTTTTTTTTTTTCTATTTAAGTTCATTACGACACCCTTAAGTGCACTTGCTTCACTGCAATACAATTCTGCCTTTATATATTTCGAGATTCACATCGAGCCCGGCGCCTCTCGTCAATTCAATTCCTCGAGAGCCATACAAAGTGCTCTCCCGAAAACCCCTTTAAACTTCCGGCAACCCGAGATGAAAGGATATGCGATCGAGATTCAAGAGCACCGGGCCAGAACTTTAAGCGGTGTATAGGTACGCGGCGCCAGACAGACGCCATACCAACCTTATGCTATAATCTATATTTTTTAAACTCGGGACTGCAAATAAAATTATTGGTAAGTGATCAAAGTTGGTTGAAACATTTTTTTAAATATAATGACATTCGAAAAAGAAATCGACTGGAGAAGGGACTTTAAAACAATAACAAATTTAGATTATCGCGTTAAATAAAATAATATTTTTTTTTTTTAAGATAGGTACCTGACAATTTCTAATAACGTTCAATACGATTTTGTAATTTACAATATGATTGCTCAATTTCTGGGATACATCGATACCCTTCAGAAAACTTTTAGACAATGCTTTAAATAATATTTGTACATGAAGCTACGTGGGGAAGACAGCGTGTTTAAGGGAGGAATAAAAGAACGAATGGTGTTCTCATTATATTGTATGCTCCACTATGTTATGTTACAATTATTTGTATGTGTGTTGGACGGTGCGTGTTGATCGTAGGGTCGCCCGGGGTCGCAGGGTTGCGTGGCACCGGGCCGGCCCCGAGCCCATACACACCCCATCCCCTCTCGCCGATTATGATGGTGGCATGGCGGGGGTACAAGAGGGACCATCGACGAAACCCAAGGGAATAAAGGTCTCACGCGTCATCCTATACGAAAGCTCGGAGGATCCGACAACCAGAGAAACCATTAGTCTAACCAACTCCAACGCGTCGATTATAATTGCATTCGTGAGTGAAGTGTAATAATAGTCAAAGGCGAGATTGCTAGGTCACTCACCATGTAGGTACCTGCATTATCTTAACGTTATCGCATTAGAAAGATGTTTTTTTATCCTAAATCAACGATATAAGTTTACATTTTTTTAACATCCCGGTCAATTACGTCAGATTGATTGTCCAGCGATAAACAGCATTGAATTTTTAAATTGTAAATTCAACATTTAACCATTTATATATATAACGAATAATTTGAAATCAATTTAAATAAAATGTATTGCAATTATATTTTTAATCATACGTGAATTTTTGGAAATGCTGAAACATGTTTTTCATTATTTACAACGTAAAGTATTTGTGCTAAGTTTCAAGTAAATCCAACCAACAAAATATGTTTTTCCATACCCAATTTTACATCCTCTTGCAACCTCTTATTTAGGTTGAATTTTCGAAAATGCTGAAATATGTTATTCATTTATTTGTATTGTAGAGTATTGATACCAAGTATCAAGTAAATCTGACAACAAAAAAAAAATGTTTTCCCATACAAACTTTTACAATTCCCTTTTACTCTCTTAGGGGTTCAATTTCGAAAAATCCTTTCTTAGTGGGTGCCTACGTCATACAGTGCAACTACTGTCCAAATTTCATGGTTGTAGCTTTAGCGGTTTGACGTGGGCGTTGATGATCTGTCAGGACAAGTCTTTATATATATCATTGTATATAGGTATATTTTTCTTTGCTACATCTTTTAAAGATTATTAGTTACAATTATATAATTATATGGTATTTATAGTTTAAATAACAATGTTTTTGTTTCTTTTTCCTTCTATTTAAGTTCCTTAAGACACCCTTAAGTGCACTTGCTTCACTGCAATACAATTCTGCCTTTGTATATTTCGAGATCCACATCGAGCTTTATATTGATTAGGGTGGCCCAAATTTTGGCCAAGTTTGAAATTTGAAACGCATACCCCGTACATTTTTTCTTTATGAATTAAAACTATCCTACACAACATTTTAGCTCGATTGGTAATCATTAACCGATTAATACTGATAAGCCGACTCGAGCTTAAAAATGTCGCATTACGAGAAACTCTAAATTTCACGTATTTTTATGATTTTGTACGAAAAAACAATGTTATATATGTGAATACATATTTGTATATTTATATTTTTTTATAATACGTTATATCAATGGATAAATTATTCGGGATATATTTTTTTTTAACTCCCTTTACTACAGTCGCGGTACAACTTTCTGTGCTCCATTACGCATTGTAAAATAAATTCTTTTTGTTTTTCTTTCTGAGTAAGTAGTCCGTTATATTCTTCCATTAATTTAAATGCTCTTTCAGCAGTATTATTAATACAAACCAGTGTATCTGCAATTCTTTTTGCGTTGTTGAATTCTTAATTTGTATTCCATTTTGAGGGATCTATTAGAATAAATTCTATATCAATTCCCAAACGCTTCAATAAATTCATAACTTCTAGATCCACGAAATCGTATATTGTTTTATCTGCATGAAAAATCAAGGACAAAGAAATTTTTACCTATTGTACACAAATGCAAAATAAAATATAAGAGAAAAATTTACCCAACAGCTGATTAATTTGAGAACTTTGTATTTCATATTTTTTTCCGGCATGTATATCATCGTCATTGCTTTCTTGTGTTAAATTCGCAACAATTTTCCTCTTCATTTCAGATTATATGTTGTCATCAAAAAGTGCGAGAGGGGACGTTTCCGGAGATAAGTCCCAGAGATGCTTCGAAAATGTTGTCACTGCAGCTTTCGAAATCGCAGTATCTATTTCTTTATATCGCAATAGATTTTGCATAAATAGTAAATCTTGATACGGAGCTCTTACTCTTATCAAGCACGTAAACCATGCTTTTACGTACATTTTGACGATAAATAAGCAAATATCTCGTAGTGAACTGACGTTCGATTTAGAAAGCTTAAATTCAGATTTGAGTAAGTAAATTTTTTAAGTGTAGATTGCTTTTGCCATCCACCTGGCATGATGGAGAGCACCAGGTGGATGAATGTTCAATTCCTTCTTGCCCAAAAATCTCATGTCAGTGTTAATTCAAGTAATTCGCGATAGTCGTGCCGTACACTTGTATCTAAAACTTTCCTTTTCGTAATATCATCGACTTCTTCTTCTCCAAAACGTGTTTTAAATTCTTGTAATCCATCTTGAACTTTCTTCGTATCTATGTTCTTCCAATTCTATCGAAATTTTTGAAAAAGCGGAACGTTCGTACTAGTTGTAGTATATTTAATTTTACTTTCGAATACACCATGCAAAACAAGCTCATAGATATGGTGTCTACACGACAAATATAACAAGTGTCTACCCAGCATTTGTTCAATACAAGCTCCGTTAATTCGTCCCGTGTTTGAAGCTGTAGGGTCGTTGCATAAAATTTGTGCTTTATCTTCTAATCCCCAATTTTGTAGAGCGTTACATGCAGCTAATGCTTGTTATTTACCCGAAGAATCTGGAAGCTTCGGAACATCAATAAGTTGCTCTTTGTTTTCGTACGTAATAATAATAGGAAGGTGTTCTTGTTTCGGATCCCGAACATTCAACGATGGTAAAAGTTTACCGTCCCAATGTACAGTGACAAACGCAGGTGTATTTTCCTTAAATATCTCTTTTATCTTGTTCCCGCGCTCTGCCCGATAAGTATCACTATAACGTTGAAGAGACGTACGACTAATAACAAGTTTATCAATATCGTGTCCGAGTTCTTCAACTGCAGCTTCTACAATATACATCGCATCTCTTGTACTTAACTGACATCTATCCAATACCGCCACTAGTTTCGGTGTAATACATTGCTTTTTCTTTTTTTTTTTTGGTTCTGACGCAACCTCAGATGGAGACCGTGTGCAAATTTCATGTTCGGATTCATTTCCAGTCTCTTCTGAAGAATACGAAGACGAAAGAATGTTTAAAGTATCTGCTGATATCTTCGACGATGATGCTAATTTTTTATCCTGGAACTTTTGTTATTTAGCAATCTCCCTCATTCTTCTTTGCCGTGACTTTTCTTCTTTATTTGTCAACTTGATATCTATTCCAGATAAGCATCCAACACGACCTAGTTTACTTTGTTTAATTAAAAACTGCTTGTCTTCTTCGATCTTGATAATTTCAAAAAGTCATGTCAAAAATATTTAACATTTTCAGTTTAAAATCTTTCTCCCGTTTTCGAAATATTTTATCTGTTCTTTGAGGAATTTTTATTTGAGAAATTAAGTACTCTCCATTCTGTATAAAAGTCAATTAATTTTTTTACGCAATTCGGAACGCTTTTAGTCGGAATTCGAGCTTTCTCCCAAAAAATTAAGTATTCTCGAATTACTAAATTTGCTCTTTCATTAATTTTCAAATTTACTTTACGTATATTATAAAATAAGACACTTAAAACTTGCCCATTGAAAGGTAACTTTGCACCTGTAATTTGATGCATAATATTTCCTACAAGGAAAACATTCTCATCGCTTCGTAATTTTCGAGACATTTTTCTGCATAACGTAAAACAAATATCTGAATCGTGCAATCATGCTGCATTTAGCATGAATGAGTGAACGAACGAAACTTCTCTGCAGTATACGGGCTACTGTTTACCATATATCACCTCCTCTACGTGCAATCGCGCAGGGCTGTCCCTGAACGGACGCGACAGAACCTAGACAGCACGTATTATTTTCAAAATATTTTGTAAAATATTTTGATATTCTGTTCGTTCGATGATCCTTAGGCTTTCTATGTGTAATATGAACTTTTTTCACGAAAACATATTTAAAAATTCGCGAATTTTCAACTATTTTTCAATATAACAAAAAAAAATGTATTAAATATTTTTTTGTTTAAATAATTAATACGTAATTAATTAATTAATTAATTAATAACGCTTCTACATAATTATTTTTCAATATGAATGAAAGATTCTTCTCTTATAGCCAAGTATTCGAATTCCGTACAAATAAAACTTTTGGTTGAGAATGTATACGTAAAGGATCCTTAACCTCAAAATAATCGAGAGAGCCAAATAGTTGATACGTGGCTTCGTATATCACCTTTTTCATGATAGTTTGAGATTCTTAGTCCGATGCGGGAGTAGCGACTTTGTTTTCTGCATCATCTAATCGCAAAAGGTGTGCAAATCGTGAACGGTCTGATTGAAGCGTGGTGAAAGCTGTTAACCGATAAGACGTCTTGTTAAATTATTGATTTTACCGTTGAGATTTCTTGTAAATGAGGTGAGCAGGGTTAAGACTCAACAATAGCAAAGTTAAGCACTCGATTAATGTCATATTTGAAATTTAAGACTCGATCGAATACCACATGCAGCTAGTCGATCACCTCAAGGTCTCACGAACGCGAAATGAATAGTGAAAAAAAAAAATGACTCCCTTGCTGTTGGATAACTATGATACGTAATCCAATTTTAGTGCATACATGAAAAAAAAAGTATCGAGAAGTGCAAAGCACTCTATGTCCCCCTTCGGCATGTCAATGCCTGGGGCACTGGGAGCTTAAAGTTCCAGTCTCGAACGCAACGAATAAAACATGAAACGTTAAAGCGTCGTCTGCTAAAATACGTGTCTAGTCTACGATCGTTTGCCGATCGCATATACTTTTTTTCTCTTATACTCCTCCTCGTTATACCTCGACTACATCTACAGTGGTGTGAGCACCGAGGGTCAAAAGAAGCGAGATACAGGAAAAAAGGGGCCGGACGCGTAAGAGTGTTTGGAACGCGTGCTCGCCCGAGCGTTTGGAAAATTTCTAAATTTAAGAGTTAGTATAAGAGTCGGGGAGAGTCGTGAGGAGATCTCGGAGAGTCGCGCGATGAATCGTAGCCGACGGCTCGCAATAATCCCCGCTCTCTCTTCTCCCCGCCTAGCTCTTTATAGCTATCTTCTACTAGCGCACATCCCTCGTCTTAATTCTTTTATCGTACGATGAAGACGCGAGCCGAGGTCAGCCGCAAGAAAATCCACAGGCTTCTCGAATTCGCTCGTTGTCGGCAAAACCAGATGCCACATTAGCCAACGTACGCGCTAAATTCTCAATCCGATGGATTCCCCGAACGACTGCGCGTCTAATCGCGCCTCGGGCTACGAAATCGCAACAAAAGTTGGCGAATGCAGAATATCGTGTTATCCGCAACGCGGGTGGCTTCTCGTGGCAGAGGCCGACAAGGTTTTCACGCGGGCGCGAAAAATACTCTTGGCAGCCGGCAACGGTAGACTGGCAAAGTTGAATAATAATAAATATAAGTGTAACACGGCATTGGATGTGGAGGGGCGATATAAATAAATATAAAAGTAAATAAGTCTGGGCTGTCTCATGGATTTTCACCTTACGCTGTTCTTAACTTTCTTTCCTACATATGCAGCATACCGCGTAACGTCGTACATGCGCGGTACAACAAGAATGTGTACGTGCGGAGAATCATTTGTGCCAAAATGTCTATCGAACGTATGCGATCTGTGGACGCATCCACTCGATTCGACTCTTCTCTATAGATAGCTATGTATAGCATCAAGTATTTCATGGGGCGTCTCTCTCTCTCTCTCTCTCTCTCTCTCTCTCTCTCTCTCTCTCTCTCTCTCTCTCCTCTCTCTCTCTCTCTCCCTCTCTCTCGCTCCATCCCTCTTTCTTTCTCTCGTACAACGCGTCTCATCGTCTACGCTGAAACGCGCGTGAAAAATACTCTTCTCGATAGATGTCTTGGCACTTTGGCAGCCGGCGTCGGCGACATCGGCAGACATGGAGATAAATAATAGCACTCTCGCGGGACGAAAAGGTGCGTGGGCGCGACTCGGCAGTGTCTGCGAGTCGAGCGGTACGATATTTCGTCGTAAGTACACCACGTTTCGCTGCTCCCTCTTTCTTCGTCGTTTTTACTATATTCACCGTGTCTAATATCGTGACACAGAGGTCGTTTATACGCGTGGTACTGTCCAACGCGCGATATTCTCTACCCTTCCCTCCCTCCCTCCCGCCCTCTCTCTCTCTCTTCCCTACCCGCTAATTATTGCATATCATACGACAAAAAATGTTAACGACTATTTACCTGGTGGTAAGACAACAGCGAGCGCGATAAAGGCACTGGCTGTAGCCAAGAGAAACATGTTGGTCGCGAAGCCTCGTCCTCCATTTCTTCTACACCGTTGTTGTCTCGGTAAATCACGATAGTCCACTTGCCAACTACACCTGGAAAGCCGTTCGCTTTTTTCTCTATCATCATCGTCGGCCTCGAGTCTCTCGGCTCGTAGCCTCGCCTCTTCGCATTCGTCTTCGATCGAAACTCCTACCGTCGAAAACAAATCAAGTTCATCGACCTCGTTCTCCTCCTCGTAATCGACCAACACTCGATCCTTTTCTCTTTCCTCATTGTTATTATCCCATACATCATGACGATTCCACTGCTGCAGCTGCTGCTCCAGTCGTTCATCCACTGTCAACCTCTCCTCGAGGCATCCACGGCCCCCGTTGTTTACGCGAGACCAAGCGCCACCGCACGACACCCGCGATTGCTCGCACCGATCGCTTTCGTCGCGATTGCGGTGATAGCGGTGGTGATGATGATGATGATAATAGTGATGGCGATGGTGACGATAGCGATGCTGGCAGCAGCTCGGGGCCCTCTGGAGGCTTGTCGGGCCGCTCATGGCCTGAACCGGACACACCGAGCACTCCTCTCGTCAGCGTTTTCGCTCCAAGTATGTCGACTCTTTGACACCTTTGCTCACTAACCAACGGACTATCGGCAACTTACTACGAGTCATCACCGCTGCCCGACCGCCGATCGACGAAATCGAAATCTCACGGGAAAACGCCGTTGCTCGTGTGACCGCCAAGTTTGAAAAAATTTTTTTTTTTTTTTTAATTTCTTCCAGTCCGCTTCTAGTTAACCCCCCCGAGGCTTACGCGATCACTTTCTACGTTTATTATTCTTTGTCTACCACGTCTCTTTCTCGTTGCTGTCTTCCTCGCTCGACTCCCCCTCCTCCGTCGTTTCTTCTTCCTCGTCCTCACGCTCCTCGATGAGACCCTACGCTGCTTCACCCTCTCTTCTACCTGGCCCTGGCCCTGGCCATCACACTGTCACTGTCACCTTACTATACGATCGACACTCCGCCATTCAGGGCGATCTGATTATCTGTACGTTTCGACCCCGTACGCAGCAGCTTTGACTAGTTCCAATCCTTTCGAGTCGATCTATCATCGATGTCATTTGACTCTTGTACTCGAACACACGTTTTTTAATATATTTTCTTTATTACACTGAAAGATCCATAGCACTGCGAATGCCCGAATGATTCAGCGTTCGCTCAGCGTCGAAGATGCTCCGCGTTAATCCGCGATACAATGAAAAAACACAATACAACGACCATGTGTGGTGCACCGTACTATCGCCGGTACGTCACAGGGGGTGCTGCAAAATCCGTAAGGTGCCAAGCGGAGGCCGGTGGTGACGGCGTTGGCTGACGTTGGGGGAGGATACGACCGAAAGAAACCCTCTAACGGGGCCACATACCGCAAAACCGTCTCGTTCGTCGAGAGAGAAAGATATTCCACAAACACACGCACGAGCACAGGTACACGAACTCCGTGCACGCTCGCTCTCTCTGTCTCTCCTCTTGCTCTCTCTCTCTCTCTCTCTCTCTCTCCCTCTGTCTGCCTGTCTATCACTCGAGTCGTATTTCGCGTCTCCGATGCGAGGACGAAAAGTTACGCTCGACGAGTGCCAAGAGATCTCGCGCTTTCGAACGCAGCAATTACATGGATTTGAGTGCACGAAAGGAAAACGAGGAAGCTCCACGCACGTTTTATCAGCTAGAGTCGAGATATCGGGACACTCGCTTGAACCAGTAGCGTCGCGGCATTCGTAGAAACAGAGACAATTAATAATAATAACGAGAAAATAATTTTTTAAATCGTCGTAGCTCCAGAAAACGAGATTCAGCGAGAAGGATAGCTCGAGGAAGCCGCTCAACTGACCAGATTTTGTTAGCACCGAGGCTAAGCCTCGCTCGGACTTTTCGACGATGTAAACTTGGAGAGAAAAAAAAACCGAGTGAACCGGCAAGGTGCGCTACACACTCGACACACTCCGACCAATTTGGCGAGTACTTTTATCGAGTACGTACGATAAAAAATCGAACGCACACTCGCTCACACTCTATCTCTCTCGCTCTCGCTCTCTCTCTCTCTCTCTCTCTCTCTCTCTCTCTCTCTCTCTCTCTCTCTCTCTCTCTCTCTCTCTCTCTCTCTCTCTCTCTCTCTCTCTCTCTCTCTCTCTCTCTCTCTGTCTCTCTGTCTTGCGCCTCTCAACTGTTTTCACCCAAGTTTTCACCGTTTCGCTTTAGTTCACGCACACAATGTTATTAAAACGTTTCGCCGTGTATAACATTCAATGTTTCGCTAAAGATAAGAGAGCGGTAATAGCGGTAGTAGGGGTGGTACGCGATGATGATGCGCGCTGCCGCAGCTGCCGTAGCAAACAGCGAGTTTTGCACGAACTGCCGGGGTGGTGTATCAACTGCGTGCCAGTGGGGTGGCTACTGCGGCACAACGAGAACATACACCACGACTCCTACAGTTTTTACGATGCAACGAGGTGAAGTACGCGACGTTTGTAGCGACGTCGATGGTAGCAGCGATGTTGATAACGGTGAAGGTAACGACGATGATAGTTTTAGTGACGATGATGATGAAGGTGGCGGTGGCAATAGTCAAAAGCGACGGCATTCGATGATGCTCGACCTCGGCGGAGAGCTCGTCGAAGACTGGCGCGCGAGCGACGACTCTGACTACTGAGCCGTGCGAGGGGCGCACGCCGTTACGCCGCCACACACGCACGATGCTGCTGCTGCTGCCTCTGCCTCTGCCCCTGCTGCGGGGGCAGACTCTCCGCTCGGGCGCCGCGCACGCCAACCGACCAGCCACCCACCTAGCCATCCATTCTTCCATCCATCCATATACAAAAGGTCTATTCGTTCATCAACCCACCCATCGGCCGACCACCGCGGTAACTCCCTCGCTGTCTCCGAATTCTACGATATTTCTTCGCGTCCTTTATACCCGTTTTCTCGTTCTTTTCCTTATCTATGCTTTGAGAATTTCTGGGCTTACTTATAGTCAGTGGGGCACTCGGTGTTTCAGGATTATCAGACACTTGCCGCTTCTTTTTTTTTTTTTACTTATTACGAAAGGATAGGTTCGACCCGTTTGGAAAAGACGAAGAGGAATACATTCGAGTATGTCTCTCTCTCTCTCTCTCTCTCTCTCTCTCTCTCTCTCTCTCTCTCTCTCTCTCTCTCTCTCTCTCTCTCTCTCTCTCTCTCTCTCTCTCTCTCTCTCTCCCTCTCTCTCCGTGTACTTTGTAGGATTGCTCGTCAGAGCCAAGAGTTAACTTATTGTAGAAATAACGGTGCGGCGGAGTGGATGGAGGCCGCAGTCGGAGCTAAGCAATCGAGGAGCAGCAGTAGCGCCGCTCTCGTGACCCCCCTTCCCCCGACCGATTCCCCGCAAAGCCATCGTCCTAGCGAATCGATGCTCGGTGTCTGAAGCTCCGCGACCTGCCGGGCCGCCACTTCCACACCCCCCCCCCCCACACACGACCACCCTTTCTTCTGCCCCTGCTTCCTCATCCTTCTTTACTCTATCCATTGATACACGTTAGAAATTTGAAAAACATCCGTTTCATCTTCAAATAATAATAATAATATTATAAATGTAGAAAAGTAAAAAATGTACTCAATTTGATGTTTTTTCATAAAATTTTTTATTTAATTGTACAAAGTAATAAAATACAGTGAACTTTAACGAAAGATTAAGTTATCGCCGTTCAATATACAGTAATTGTTGATAATGATAATTATAATATAATTATTATAATCCTGGTAAATAAACAGTATAATAAAATACCTAAACTCAAAATTTGAAAAGTGTAGTTGATGAAATAAATAAATTTTATTTCTGCTTAGATTTGATGAAATCTATTTTAAATGTGTTTTTGTATGTTGTTGCACGTGAGGTATGAAACAATTACGACTATATTACCTCGGTAAAGGTAATGAGCTGGTCAGGGAAAGGGGAATGGTGTCGAGCACCTGGAGGCCATGATCGTCGCTGCTACTGCTGCTGCTGTTACTACTGCTGCTGCTGTTGCTGTTGCTGCTGCTGTTGCTGCTGCTGTTGCTGCTGCTGCTGCTACTGTTACTGCTACTGCTACCATTTCCGCCGCCACCAGGTGGTTGCAACTTGTTGTTGCGAGAGCCCGCGAAACGAGGCGAGAGGCGAGGTGAGACGAATCGAGGCGCGACTCCCGCGTGTCTTTCCACTTACTTACACCCCTACCTTCGGAAATATAATGCTTCCCTCACTTCTTATATTTCTTCCAGTGAAAAGAGGGTAACTGCGATATTGGAGAGTTATTGCAGCACTTATTTATCATCGAAAATACTGGTACTCGGTGGAAGAACCTAATTACCCTTCATAAGAACATTTTCAGGTAAATATAAAGACGATTGAAAAAATTGTTAATTTTTTTGTTTCTTTTCCCAGTTCATTGGAAATTATATTATCGAGCGTTGCGATAACTTTGAATCACCTCAAAATTCAAGTCAAATTAATATACAAGAACCAGAGCAATGATCTCTCTTAGTACAAATGCGTACTTACGACTAAAAAATAAAGCTCGCAAAGTATCATAGAATTTTGCAAGTTGCTCTTCTCATTATTTTACTACGTTTTCAAAGCAGCTTCTACGCTAAAGTATATCGTACGATTTTGGTTTTCTCATAGAGAAAACTTCGTGAATGCTGTTAAATAATGATACATTGATTTTTTGCAAACTCGCTAATTTGCAGACTTTGTCTACACTACAACTTCGGTTAGTAAATGTAAAATTGCGAGAGTAAGAACAGTCAGATATTAAAAATAACTCAAAAACTTATATAACTTTTGCTCGTACATTAATTTATAGAATAATCTCATTTCCGCAACATTTGAATTTTACAAAATTCGAAAAATTCAAATACTCATTAAATTTTAATCATTCCATGGATTCTCGACAAACTCAATATCAGTGTCAAACAATCTGGATCTTAAATCTACTTATTTACCAAATTTTAGTTCGTTAACTATAAGTTTGCCCAAGTTTTGAGCAATGAAAGACATTTTTTTGCGAAATATTGAAAATTCTATAATAATAATTTTATTCCGATGAATGCAGTCACTCTCGAATTAAGGAGATTTGCATTTTTCAAATTTATCACACACCCACACACACGTACAGTCATCCAGAAACTTTTTTTCCAAACCAAATATCCTGTTATGAAAATATCGATTTTTTTTCATTAAATCAAAGCTTTCTCCATAAGAAAGAAAAATCAATGACGAATTCTGCAGTGTCGTAACGTCACTCCCTCTCAACGAACTCTGACAGTTGTGAGAGAAATAGATATTGTACAAACTTGAAATATGTTAAAGAATATTCGTAAGACTTTTCTTTTTTAGAAAAACCTTTAGTTGCAATGCAGAAAAGGCTCCTTGGTAACGAAATTTTTTGGTTTTTGTTAATACAACCCACGCATCAAAAGCTCTTGAAGCCTATTCTTCAGTCAATGCAAACAATTTTTGCTTACGAATCGTCAGTTATTTTTTCCCAAAATTAAAACCTTCCTGAGGGTTTACATAAAATTATATCGTCACATCTCTGCTAGATATAACTCTACCAAATCACAGTTCTACTGCGATACAAGCCTCTACCCAAACTCCACATTAATACAATTCTCCGGCGATGGATATTCTCCCAGTTTTATCCAGTAATTTGGTTATCAAATTGTTTATAAAATAATTCAATCATTTAACTAAATTAATATAAAAATGATAGTTAAATGATTATTTTAAGAAAATTGTAATTAATAATATTTATTTAACATTCCCGATTTTATTCGGGAGAATGTCTATTGACGGAAAGTTGTATTATGGTAAAGTTGTAAATGTGCCAAAATATATATCAAAGTCCTTCTTCTTTTAGAAGATACTTCAGTTGCAGAACATACATCGTTACGTCGTAATAAAAATCCAGCGACAACCGTTTTATCGGTGCGAAATTTGGTCGCTGGAAAATCATATTGCAACATTGCAATATTTTAAACTTCCCCGATAAATCTTTTCCCTTCTAACTCATGTTTATTTATGCTGATAGAGAAAAGAAGGGTGACGTACGTGAGGAATTAAACAATTACAGGGGTGGCACATCTTCACCCCTGTACGCTTTGCGCGCAAAATCCCGGTGAACGTCGTTTTGTAAGTGAGATAGTATCTGTGCGAATGTGAGATTTAAAATCTGCGATCTCTCGTAGGACTTACAATCGTCAGGACTTTGAAGGGCTGTTAGGGGGATTGAAAAGAAACATTCAACATTCCCACAGGGCCTGTGGGAACGATGTCTATAATTGACGACCTGAATCTATCTTTAATGCCGTTCCTATCGTTGACTCCCCTCCCTTGATACTTGTCCATAATGGCACTGGTCGCGGTGGCGCCACATTTGTATAATATAGAGATAAATCTAACCGTTTCGATATTCGTTGACACCTGACATAACATGAAATAGTATCTTAAACTACAATACGAGCCAATCAAGGAGCGAAATAGTCTGATGAAGAATAGTTGGTCTTCTACAATATCGATCATTATTATTGGCAATGAATGAATCATGAGATATCGCTAATGCGCGTTAATCGTATTTCGCCAATTATAAACAGATCGCTGGCTATTGAATATTAAAAGAAAAACACACACACAGAGTTAGCCGTTTATTGACATAGAAGTATTCTCAATCCGCGTCCTGGATAAAAGCGAGCACCAAGATAACATTGTCAAGATCACCAGACTTTTCAATTCAGTGTATAAGCGGCAGTGAAGTGGGTTTAATCGTTGATAAATGTGAGCACATACATATTTTTTCATCAAAAAATTCTGGTACATCTGGCTCGAATAAAATGCTGTGAACAAAAATCAATGGACTTTGCACTCGTATATGCCCCTGACCGCGAGACGATCGCGAGTGAACACGATAGTTGTCGATTCGGTAAAGGAGAAGTTTCAAACGTTTCAAAATTGAAACGGTTTTCGATGCATAAAGAACAAATAAATATTCGACCCACTCAACGGTATAAAATCCGATGGAAGACGATAATATATTATTTTTCAGGATAAATACAATAATATACCTTTTAGCAATGACGTCCACTTAAGCAGAATTCTTTACTTTCCATCATATAAAAAAAATTGGAGTCTCCAGTGTCCCGGAAGGCAATAGTTTTAAAGAAATAAATATAACTTGTAAGAGGTTAGACACATGTCGCCGCTGGAGTTTTAATTATTTTTCTTCGATAAGGAGATGATTGTCTCTTTTACAAGCGATGTCTCCTTATGCAGAATCGTTTTCTACACATCATATTAAAAAATTAGAGTCTTCAGTGTCCCGGAAGGCAACAAAGAGATTAGCGTAACAGTCGTGAAATTCGTTAACACCTGATACAACATCAAACGGTATCTTAAAGTATAGTATCAGTCAACTAAGTAACGAAATAGTCTGACGAAATATGGTTTGCCTCTTTTAATGTCGATAACTAAAAAAATTGCGGATAAATGAATAGCGACATATCGTTAATAATATATTAATAATGATATTTTTTATAATATAAAGAGGTAAGCTTAACAATTGTGAAATTCGTTAACATCTGATACAACATCAAACGGCATCTTAAAGTATATATCAGTCAACTATAAGTAGCGAAATAGTCTGACGAACGAGAGTTTACTTCTCACAAGGTCGATAATTCAAATTGCTGATAAATGAATAACGACATATCGTTAATAAATGTTTATCTTCTTCCTTCTTTTACCAATTGTCAATATATTGTTTTACGGCATATATATAAGCACACAAGTACATGACAATTAATGTATTGGGTTGTTCGGAAAGTAATTTCGTTCTTTTTTATAAAAATGAAAGACGATTTTCTTATAGTGAATTAATATTTTATTCAATCCAATATTATCCATTCTGATCCAATAACTTTTGCCATCTTTCTGGCAGTAGCATGATTCCACGCTCATAAAATGTTTGTTCTTTGCTGGCAAAAAACTGATCCAAGTGATTTTTGACCTCCTCATTTAAATTAAACGTTTTAGCATCTCAAAAATTTTGTAGAGACCGGAACAGATGATAATCTGAAGGTGCCAGGTCTGGAGAGTATGGTGGGTGTAGCAGTATATCCCATGCAAACTCTAAAAAAATTTTCCGAGTGGTCAAACTTGTATGTGGTCTCGCATTATCTTGTTGGAACACTATACCTTTCCTATTGACCAATTCTGGCCTTTTTTCTTCAAGTGAATCATTCAATTTGTCCAACTAATGACAGTACACTTGGGAATTGATCGTTCTGTTGCTCGGTAGGAAGCTCAAAATAAACGATTCCTTTGAAATCCCACCAAACAGATAGCATAACCTTTTTTTTTATGAATATTGGCTTTCGAAGTGCTTTCAGCCGGTTCATCTTTTCTACTCCAGGATCTTTTGCGCTTAACATTGTTGTAGATAACCCATTTCTCGTCTCTAGTGATGATACGCTTCAAAAATGGATCATTTTCTTGGCGTTTCAGAAGGAAATCACAAACGTCAATGCGACGGCACAAATTTTTTTCCGTAAGAAGATGAGAAACCCATATATCGAGCTTTAGGATTAAACCTAGCCGTTTCAAATGATCATGAACGGTCGAATTCGATAAATTTAATATCTCGGCGATCTCACGAGTTGTTATTCGCCGGTTTGCATCAATTAATGCCTTTATTGTGTCTTCGTCAGCTTCAACTGGCCTTCCAGAACGTGGTGCATCTTCGAGATCAAAATTGCCGGATCGAAATTTTGCAAACCAGTTTTGGCACTGGCGCTCACTTAAAACATCTTCCCCATACACATCGGATAATTTTTTTCTTGCTTCAACAGAATTTTTACCTTTTTTATAGTTAAAAAGTAAAATATGCTGAAAACGCTGTTTTTCACTTTCCATATTTAAAAGGGTATCAACCAAAAACTACTGTGCAGAATCAATTGAATTTTTTCACAAGCACGCCTTGCTATATCAGCTGTCAAAATACATATGATAATGCGGCTTAAGTGTGAAGTTGCTTGTGAAAAAATACAATCAAGTCCTCTGTTGGGAAAAAACGAAATTCCTTTCCGAACGACCCAATACATGTTCACCAACGTTATTGAACAACACTTGATGAACATTTTAGTGTATATGGTCTCTACATATTTCTAACATTCTAATAGATCTAAAAATTTTGACGTTTTATTTTACAACCTATAGCGGATCCGAGGACAATGGGCGAAGGACTAAGAAATGAAAAGTAATTTTCTTCAATAAAGGTACAAGAAAATGACTTGATTGTAGCCGATATCCGAAACCAGAAATCCCAGTCGCTTCACAGTGACTTGTCAGTCATTACAAAGAGACAGTCACTGAAAGATGACTACTAAACATACGTCTGTCATATAAGCGTAATGCTGAGGTCGCATTTTCGTGTCATGACGGATGCGAGGATACCGGTAAATATCTAGACTGTAGTAAAAGGGCAAAATGTCCCATTGGGACATTTTAAAAGCCACTCACAGGATTGCATGTCATAGTCCGTGTTCAGAGTCTATGTTTCTAATCTTATGTTTCCATTGTGTTTTATAGCTTGGACATGAAATTCAAATAATTTCAAGTTTTATCAATAAATATTTATTAACTTGGTGAAAATTAATACAATTTTTTTTACATAAAATTTATGGATTGTATAATGAAACTAATTACATAGGAATAGGAATGATTTTTACCCCTTTTACATTATTCAAGGAATTTATACTAATGTAATTAGTATAAGTTTCATGTATTTACTACCGACGTGATGATCTTTATGTTTTATGCGATGGTTGCTTGTTGACAGTAGAATATAATATTTTATTTTGTGAATATCGTGTTGTGAAGCGGTGATTGTTAGTTTTGTTCTAACGGAACTGTTTAACGGAACATACGTCTTGTGAGTATTAGTTTATTTTTAACTTAAATTTATTTATCTTGTCCGACTAACGTGTCACTTTTGGAATAGTTTTGTTGCATTGAAAGGAAGAAATCGTGGGATTATAGAAAAATTTTCATTACTCATTTTTAAGAAATTGCAATCACAAAAAATATCATTATTTTTATTAATTTGTCAATTTCTATCTGTCAGAAATGATTTAAATTATGTCAGTCTTGTCATTTTTATCATATAAGATAACAGTATAAAGCACAATTAAATCCGTTTAGGTGTTGCTGAGTTCTGACTCCGTACGGACACAAAAGTGATTATTTAACCTAAAAATCATTGTTTTTTTTTCTAGAAATTTCAAATTTGGCACAGGCCAAATGTAATTTGAACTCCATGTATTATAAGTTTATACCAAAACGAAGTAATCCTATCAAGGAGAACCAAATCGGTTCAGTAGTTCCTGAAATATCACTTCGGATGGACAACCGACGAGACACATTCAGAAAGACAATAATCGTAGATCCTCATCTAAGGGAGTGAGTGCCTAAAAATTGTTATTTTGATCGATAAAGGTACAAGATGATGACTTGTTGATTTCGACTGATTTCGGAAGACAACTGTCAGTAAAACTCCGGTCAGTTCTAGGTTATTAGCCGAACTCTGTAATTTCCCGTTTATTTTATCGAAAAATCCTTTACAATACACGAAAAAAAGTTAAAATTTGATCACTTAGTGGTTAACAAATTGAACATTGTCACATGTCTTATTTAAGTGACCCTGGAGTTATTCTTTTGTTACATTAACTGATCGGCAATCGAATGCCGACTCTTGTATGACCGCGATCGATCAGTGTCTCGCGAATAATTTGGAAATGACAATAAATGCTATTTCAGATCCGCCAAGGCGTTATTTGTGATAACTCTACTGATCATAGTGAAACAGCTACTGGAATCTACTACTACGTCGCAATCGGTTCGTTACGAACGCCCTGTAACTTATCGACGCACTGCTCGAGTACCAGAGCAATACCCGATCACGATATAATCTAATATATTTTTTTAATTGAAAAAAAAAAATGTCATTAGATACTTATTTATCTGTTTGTATTGGCTACTTTGTCTGCAGTATCAGGATTTAAAGAACGAGAGAAGCAGCTTCAGTTAGACATTATATTATTTGGGATTTGGAAGCAGCGTGCAAGCGAGCGTGATCCCCAAACATCCTAATAGTCTTATCAAGCATTATTAGGTGTCGTTGTATAATCATGGAATATCTGAAATAGCGATAAGTAAAGGAAGTACGGTATCCGACACAATCGTACGATGTGTAGTTGTGCGGTGTTGAGTTTTTGGTTTTGACTTTCCGGCGCGTCGACATTTCGATGCACATACAGACGCTGTTCGGTGTACAATTTTTACAGATGCTCGCAGTATACCATTTTCGGTCCAGAGTTATTTGGTGTAAAGCTGGCTGCGTGTACAGTTGTTTGGCGCACACCTTTAGTGTAGACCTATCGTTGTGTATGGTTGCGCGATGTATAATAATTTTCGTTGCAAAATTATTTGGTGTAGAGCTGCTCGCGTGTACAGTTGATCGGTGTATACTTTTTCTATTCACTTGGCTTCGTGTAGACTGGGGGCAGGGGAGGGGGGGGGGTGCACAGTCAGTCTCCTCCTACGTATCGTAAAATATTATTCAAACCTTCGTCATGGTACCCGTAACAACGGAATTCATATCGACACGGCATGTTCTTACGAAGTTCTTCGATTTACCAATTGTGTTACGTAACGAAAACGAATATCTACGAATTTCATACAACAATAACGAAATAAGCAGCGAATAAGCATCTTTCAAGGAAATTACTGAATCCACAAAAAGCCACACGGAAAGAAAAACCTTTGTTACGACAGTAGAGCAACTGCAGAAAATGTTGTATGTTCAGTTGCATCACTAGCAAAAAAAAACCGTATGTAAAGAAAGCAAATTGTTTGTTACAGAGTTCAATACGGGAATAGATCTGATTTATTGCAGTAAAAAAGGATATTTGTTATGCATGAGGCATAATGAAACGACGAATTAAAATATTGATGACTTTTAAGTTAAACCAAAAACATATTTTTCCGACTCGAGTATTAGTTTTTAGATATATATTGTTACAGGCAATCGTTGGGTAGCGGTTTTCAACAAAGAACATTTTAACGCCATTTGCGTGAAGCAATCCGAAAAAAAAACTCCGGATTTGTGGCGAAACAATTCGTGGCTTTTGCACCACGATAATGCACCTGCTCACACTTTATTGCTTGAATGATTTTTGGGCCAAAAACACTACTGTAATGATGCCCCAGCTTCCATATTCGCCAGACATAGCTCCGTGTTACTTTTTTCTGTTCCCAAAAATAAAGAGAACCTTTAAGGGCCGTCGTTAAAGAACGATTTCTAGAAGTATTTCGGGGATTGGAAAAAGTGCTGGCATAAGTGTATAATATTTAATGAGGACTATTTTGAAGGGAATAATATTATTTTAGACTAATAAATAAAATTCTTTCCAAAAAACGAAATTTCTCGTTATTTTATTAACATACCTCGTATATATATGAGTTATTAAACGTTTTACGTCATTTTGCGTTCTCATATAGGAAGCTGCGTACGCCTTGTTGTGTAAGCACTCTTCCACATTTCTTAGTTTATATTTCCACTAACTATCTAGATCATTAATATATTAGGTCGAGTCATAAGTAACTTCCGTTTTGACTTTCCCTAATTTCTCCAGGTGGCGGTTAACAGTTGATTGTGATGTATTCAACCTTTCTGCTATACCTCTTGTTGATTGACGTGGATTTTGCTCCAATATTGCCTTTAAAAGGTTGTCTTCAAAGTCGGAAGGACGTCCCGCCCTCGGTTCGTCTTTTAAGGTCGTATCTCCAGAACGGAATTTTATAAACCAATTTCTAACTGTCCGATCAGTTATTAGTCCTTCACCATATACACTGCATTTTTTTTTCAGCTGTCGCCTTAGCACTATTGCCTTGTTTAAATTCCTAAAGCATTACATGACGAATATGTACTTTTTGACTCTCCATTTCAGAGGTTAAAAAAAAAACAGTTTAACGTAACGTGTATCACACAAAACAGTTGACAACAGATTAACTGAAGCCTCGTCTATATAGTGAAAACAAAAACTTGTTGTAATGGTAACTCATAACGGGTAGATACGAACAATAGATTCTACTTAGCTGCATCGGAAGTTACTTATGACTCGACCTAATATATATATATTTATAATACAAACACATATTTTTTACTTTCATAACAAATATGTGTTTGCTATCAGTATACAATTTTTGTTAGGCTAACACTTCGAATTGCTACTAACGGCATGTATACGATTAGCAAATGAATGTTTGCTGTCGTGACAAAAGTATTTCTCTCCGTCCACTTTTCCTGGGAACATCGTATTTCCATTATTTCTGTACGCTGTTGACTATGAGAATAATAATTCGCACGGAAATGACTGCGGCGTCACGAAATTGTGGCGCCATTTACATACGTAATCCACGCCTGTCCTCGGCGTATCAGTCTAACCATGAGAATATTCTCTTCTCTTTGTACTTTTTAATACGTTAAATTGGGCGCCATAGAAAAAACTCGACTGTTTTTGTTGCGGCAATAGCAAAAAATGTCATAGAAACAAAGGGCATAAAAATTAATTGTTCCACCATCAAACGCACCAGATTTATTTAAATCCATAACAGCGGTGCGTAAAAAGTTCAAATCACTCTTATCAGTTCTATCTAACGTGTTTACCGAAATGAGTTGCTGTAAACACGTTAGTTATATGCTATTCAGTTAGTTGTATGCTATTCATACAAAATTATGAAATAGAACGTGTCTTTGACAAAAATAAAGTGAATCTGCACTTTTTCATAAGTTTGTGCAGATTGTCACGTTGCCATGCATTATTCCGTTAATGTTATACGCAATCTTTTAACGATGTAAACCATTACAATTTGGGTAAATCAAGTTACATACTCAATTATTATATATCTCTGTTACTGCAAATGAAATTATTTACACATTACGAATTCCACACTTTAGGGAACATGAAAAAAAATTTGTTCGTGACAACTAAGTTTTCAATTTGTTAGATCCAAGCTCTCCAAAATTGTTACAAACAACACAACGGTGCGTATCGTGTCTGTTCCTTTTAGACAGTACTGATTCTTACTATACGCGTGGAATTATATGCAAAAGATAAACTTAATTCAAGTTACAAAACTTGTACCTGAAAGATTTTTCCTATATTAATAAACTCGAATGAATGGATTACGATATTGTATTACGTCAGAAATTATAATGAAATACGAATCAGATAAGCAAAAGAATACTTCTGCTTCTGATATCAGATACGATTTATACGAATGGTAAAAATCCGAACTGATAGTAAAATGCTGTACGATTCTAGCACTGAGCTATAAAAAAAAATGTTTTTTTTTTCTTCTTATTACAGACCCACGATCTGCCAACATGGTAAGAGTCTGCACGATATATTATCATTATTTGATTAGAGTGAACGCACATTTTCGGCGCGACAAATAATCCTTAAATATTGAACACCGATATGTGACAAGTTCGGTTTGATAATAATTTTTTAAATTATTTTCTTTGATTGGATCGCTATCGTTCAGAAGAAAGGAAAAAATTCGCGGAAAACGGTATGATAATAGCATTTAAAGAATAATACCAGTTTCCAACACCAAAACGAATTTGACGTCGTAGTAGTACTTCGCTCGAATGAATTTCAATGAAATCTGATTATCTATTAATCGACAATGCGATATTGATGGTTGTTATCGATGTCGCAGTAAAGATACTTTTGTTCGAATAAACTCGTAAATTTGCCGTTATTCATCGTCCAATTATATACATATTGTACGGAAGAATGTAAATATTCATTAGCTATCGCTTCTTTCGAATATGTTCCATAATTTAATCATTGGCGATAATAATTAAGCTTAATTGTAACCGATGCACTATGTCTCGTAAGACTGTTTGGCTGCTATAAAAGGATCATTCGACTATGAAACATTGAAAAATTTACGTTTTCTTGGAATATTCTTTTATGAGTTAATGAAATATCCAGCACAATTCAAGTTTTGCATATTTATTTACACAAATTTATGATTAAAAAATGTCTTATTTTAATTTTTCGATCATTTTCGACGTTAAGAACCACGAAATTGTTAATAGGAATATTTTCTCTTCTTCCTGTAATATCAACGGATGCGTTGAATAACGTGTAAACGTTTCAGACCGATTGTTCTAATAGTTTTCTTCTTAATCACTTAAGCCAGTTTAAACGAATGACGTTTTCAAAAAATAAAGTTTAAAGTTTTTTTAAATCACGCTGAACACTTTGCATTCTGCAACTTTCGGTTGTAATAACTAATTTAAATCGAATCAAGTTTATAAACTTTGTCAGTACATTTTCGAAAGAAGAAACAAAAATGTCGTTTTATCGAAGATTTTACAGTGGAATTACTTAATAATTGGCTCATGTTATATACTTTCACATAATTTTTACAATTATATCAGATGTATCATATCCACATAACACAGAAACATCTAGAAGACCTCAGATTCGTTAAAATATTTTTTATGAATGCCTTTCAAGACGTCACAGATATTTGTGTTATCTGGGTAGTAAAGGGTGATTTTTTAAGAGCTTGAGAACTTTTTTAAAAAAAAAAACGCATAAAATTTGCAAAATCTCATCGGTTCTTTATTTGAAACGTTAGATTGGTCCATGACATTTATTTTTTGAAGATAATTTCATTTAAATGTTGACCGCGGCTGCGTCTTAGGTGGTCCATTCGGAAAGTCCAATTTTGGGCAACTTTTTCGAGCATTTCGGCCGGAATAGCCCGAATTTCTTCGGAAATGTTGTCTTCCAAAACTGGAATAGTTGCTGGCTTATTTCTGTAGACTTTAGACTTGACGTAGCCCCACAAAAAATAGTCTAAAGGCGTCAAATCGCATGATCTTGGTGGCCAACTTACCGGGCCATTTCTTGAGATGAATTGTTCTCCGAAGTTTTCGCTCAAAATGGCCATAGAATCGCGAGCTGTGTGGCATGTAGCGCCATCTTGTTGAAACCACATGTCAACTAAGTTCAGTTCTTCCATTTTTGGCAACAAAAAGTTTGTTAGCATCGAACGATAGCGATCGCCATTCACCGTAACGTTGCGTCCAACAGCATCTTTGAAAAAATACGGTCCAATGATTCCACCAGCGTACAAACCACACCAAACAGTGCATTTTTCGGGATGCATGGGCAGTTCTTGAACGGCTTCTGGTTGCTCTTCACTCCAAATGCGGCAATTTTGCCTATTTACGTAGCCATTCAACCAGAAATGAGCCTCATCGCTGAACAAAATTTGTCGATAAAAAAGCGGACTTTCCGAATGGACCACCTAAGACGCAGCCGCGGTCAACATTTAAATGAAATTATCTTCAAAAAGTAAATGTCATGGACCAATCTAACGTTTCAAATAAAGAACCGATGAGATTTTGCAAATTTTATGCGTTTTTTTTTAAAAAAAAGTTCTCAAGCTCTTAAAAAATCACCCTTTATATCAACGCGTCGGTGCGTTAGCTCCACCGAAAAGGCTAATGATCCATACAACTACTACGCTTGTAAGTGTACAATTGGTCGTCTAAATCATTCTTCTTCTTTCTTTAAAAAAGAAACAGAAGTGCGTTGGGAAGAGGAACATTAAAAAATTATAAGAAAGGACCATTAAGAATTACTGAACTTTGAAATGTTGCAAATTTGCAACGATTTACCAGCAGTCCACTCTTTAATCGTAAGACGGTTACCGCTGGGTGTTTTTATATCTTTTCTAATGGACGAAATATTTGCTGCTTTTTCAATTAAAACGTTTTCTGAAAGAGCAAAGTTTTTCGAATATTCTAAGCCGTCTTTGAAGTCGATAGATCCTCCGAAAAGTTTTTGTTTCGGGAACAAAATCAGAGCTGTGTTCGACTTAAGTTATTATTATTATTGTTGTTTTAATAGGAAAGAGGGTTCTTTACAATTTAAATGTTTTCTACAAGATGAAGATCTTCGGAACATTTTAAGATACGTTTCAAGATTGTAAACCTTCTGGAATACTGTCGGATCACGGAAAAACTATCGGACACAGGTTTTCCGAAACTCTTATCTCATAATTATAAAATGGAGTTCCAAGAGAGATATTGAGGTCGTAATTTTGCGGCTTTCGTCATTAATTTTGCACCCTTGGAGAGGAAGTACTGTTTTAATGATAAATAAAAATGCCGAGATTATTATGTCGGTAGGATATTGAAAACGGTGTAAAACGTTGATAAAAATAATTTTTAAAGAGTGTCCGGTTGGATACGCGCGTTACGATTCATCTTCGATCGTATCAGACATTCTACGATGCAATGCCAATCGAAAGAACGTATTATTCTATAAATTAATCTATCGACAAAAGATTTATGAAATTTGAATCATTTTTAATATGTAATTTTTCTTATTTCAATGAAAACTTCTATATGTCAAATATTATTTATAATAAATACGAAATATATAGAAGCAAAAAGTAAATCTGAGATGTATCCAAACTATACTTAAAGTGTACTCGAGATAACTACACCGACGAATAGTTTTACATGTCGAATATATTTTTGGTAATACGTGATTTCCATGGGAATAATTTCGAGAATTTGAAGTTATGCATGAACAAACCTACAAAGTAAAACCTTGCAAATTGATGACACATCACTCTACATTATTCACAAACCTTGCTCTATAGAAAAGCCAAAATTGATCAATATACTTCCTCATAGAGTTTGCTTTGCGATCCGTATAAAACAATTCCCTCGCGTACTGACGGTCGGTTAATGGTCGGTTTAGGCGCACCAACCAAATATTTCGATCTAATTTAATTTTAGTGAGAAAAAACCGACTCAAGTTCAACCAACCATCGTATCTCGAAATTTTAGAGGTTTAACACACCCAATGTGTGTCTGGCACACGCACCGTCAATTATTGGCTGCGGTTCCTTCCGGTTGGTAAGTTTCTTCAAGGAAGCAACCGTAATAAAGTTGTCTCGAGGCGCACCCTCGAGGCAATAACTACATAGTATAACGAATACACACATATGTATAAAAAGCACGATTGATAAAATACAAGGATCGTAAGAATAGCTTGGATTTGGATAGATGCCCAACAACTAGACGATTCACTCAACTACAATCGCAGAAGTTACAAACGATCAATATCTTGTAATATACGAGAGCGTCATTAATTTAGTTGCAATTCTTCAATCTTTTAAGGTTATGTGACTTACCGCAGTCGGTATTAAAAGTTGTTTACGCATTTTTTGAAGGGTATCGAGGATTTATGGATAAAAGCAAGTTAGATTCGTCTCTTCGTTCATTCGTTACGTTTTTTGCCTTTGTCCAGAAACATCCTGTACCTTTGAGAAAATAGATCAACAGTTTTTTTTATCCGGACCAGGCCTAAGATGGGCGTGGAGAAGGATGTGTCATATTGGCTTAAGGCGAGGCGAAACCTCCACACCACGCATCTAATTCCCGGAACACACCTACTCGTTCTACACTGAACAGAATGAAATTAAATTTGGTCAATAGACTACGAAAACGTGAACCTTTTGAGTGACAAACGTAGAATTTTGAAAATTGATAAAAACATTACACATTAATTATCCGTAGTTACCTGTAATGGAAAAATTATTTGGGGTACAAAACGATTTGGGGTACAAAATGAAAAAACGCCCTTTGTCACCCTCAAGCCAGCACAAAAACGCACGCAATACATCCATTCCGATTGCGATTAAAAAACGAAAAAGTACCTCAACTGTGCACGGCAATTATTGTTGATAATCTCGAAAAATAAATCCGTAAGATATGGCCAATGGTTCAGCTGTATGAAGACATGGCGAAATATGCGTGAGTACGAGCGAGATAGAAATAGTATTGTTTCGCCTCACCGGAATTCCGCGAGAGGCGCTGGTAGTATATTATATAGCTGTCTCTCTCATACACCAGTAGAATGATATGCTATTGTTTACAGTTTTAGTTACCCACTGAGTAGGTTTCCTCTCCCCTTAAAGCGAGGCGAAACCTTCTCAGTCGGTAACAAAAACTGTAACTCATGGATATCATATACCGTAGACATTTCGGGAAAAAAATCGGTTTTAGACAATAGCCTGTTGTGCGTGCATTGTGTAAAAGTTTGCTTTTTTCCGAAATATCAATAGTCTCTGAATGACGGTCTGGAAAATTAGAAAGTATCCTCTCGCACTCGTGTGTCACGTGATACATGTTTGACCTCATCTTAAATGTATCACCTTTATAGAACCAATTACTTAAGAATTTGTTAAAAATTAAAGCACGCACTATTGAATGAATATTATATGAACGTCTGTGAAATTAAAAATAGATTTGCCGTTTCCATGTCAAGATAATTACAATTGAAGTTGACATAATTAGCATCTATCTCCTGTAGCAAAACACGCATGAACGATGTGTTTTTTTTTCCACGGTTGAAACAAGATTAAAGAACGGAACAAAAAACGACAGTATGTTAGAGGAGGATAAAACGAATCCCTAGCCGATCAGTAGAACCCTGATGACTGATAAATAACCGTTTACTATCGAACATCAACGACCTCAAAATTGACATAGGCAGAACCTAAAAACTATTTAAAAAGTGGAAGATAATTATTAGAGGTTACACAACGCATAAATAACTCAAGAATCATCATCGGTTTTTCCGCAGTTAAATAATCAAAGAAGAATTATCGTCGTAATTGTTAGATACATCCTAATTGTGTAGATCGGCTAGGGATCTCTCTAAGGTGCTCTGTAAGTAGCGACCTTTGTACATTGCAGTTTCTTTGTGGTTCCTTCCTGTTTAAATATAACTCAGTTTTTCGGTTACATTAACGGTTCCGCTCTAATTCGACAACTGAACGACAACCGAAAACGAACTGACGGTTGTAATACCACTAGTGAGCGATAGTCACACAGATCCGCTAGGGATCTGCTAAACAAATTCGAAATTTTCTTTACCGTTTATAGTTTTTAAGATGTCGTGAGTCAAATAGAAATGTCGTAGCGTACGCGTGGCATAAGTATTGTCACACATATCCCATCTGTGCATGCCACCGCTTCTTTCCATCGCTACCGCACGAAGATAATACCTTAAAAGCTCTTCAGAACATAATTCTTTAAAATATTCGTTGATTTTTCCCTCTCGGACCTGCCTAACTTTTTACCAACCCATGTCCACCTGGTTTGTTGTACAAAAAGCCAACCTCAAACCAATTGATTTCCAACTTTGGGCTTTGATATACTGATATGATGGTTGGAACTTGGTTGGTTCTAGTCAAATTAGCCGTCAATCCAAATTTTTCCTCTGCTACATGACGATTGGAACTTAGTTCGTTTGATGTTAATTTTTTACACAAATCACCCTTTTGTGCGACACTATCCAAATCCAACGAACAACCAACTGAAAACCAACCGAAGTAAAGGTTGGATTAGTCCGCCCGTATCAAAATAATAAAATTATTATTTAGAAACTTTAGGTTCTTTGTTAGTTCTTGTTATTAGAAAATATAATTCGTATGCTTCGACTATCGTGTAATATTAACTCTGAACTGTATCCTTGTAAATCCAAGTGACCCGGATGAAAAGTTGAGTCAGTCGCTTTTTTGAAATACTACTTTCTTTAATTTCAACGTTCTTTTATCATAAAAACATGATTTTTGTGGAAACAAAAACGACTTTTCACACTTTTCTTCAATAATTGTTTACATTTATTGACATAACTTTTTCAATTATTACCAACCTTTTTTTTTTTTTCAAGATTTCAATTCTATACATTCCGGCATTAATCAAGCTAGAGCATATCAAAGGCCACATTGGTCACTTGAACCCACCAATATAGAATCATGAACCAAAAACAGCGATGTAGTTGACGGTTAAATCCAAAATACTTGGATTAAATTTCATATCAGATCATTGTAATTAATAAATATTAAATCAAAGACGTCGAGAATTAAAAAAAAAGTATTATCCCGAAACAAATTTCAACTATTGTTGAATTTCTATAATTTACTGTAAATTTTAACTGTTAATTACATAAAAGTTTCACAGGATTGATGATTTAATTGTGAAAGGATAGTTACAGTCAATGAATTGTCCATTACTAAGTTATAACGATAGTAACACCGATACGGACTGAAGTTATTACAGAAACATGAGAATCAATTTATTACAGTAATGCATAGTGACGGTGCCTTCGCGATAGACAATAGGAACCCGGTTGGGTATTATCCTCGCAAAATGGGGATGAAGCGAGTGGGATGAATCACGCGCTGTCTCGGTTGCTACACCGACCGAGACGAATTAACACCCCCACCGGTGGCAGTGAGGGTGACTGCGTCAGTACAATTGCCAAAATTCGCACGAATTTTCGTTATAGCGTCGTTCGCGTTTTTTGCAAATGAATTGCTTTGCATATCAATTGCCAAGCTTGGTAAACAAATGTTACTTTCATTAAATAAGTAACCAACGATAAAACCCGAATGAAATTTCATTAATTTAACAAGAAAAAAGAATTAATTAAATCTTAATCTCGAACCATAAGTCGCTCAATATATTTTCTCAACCTTTGGTACCAACACATCTTTATACAATCGAAGATGTAAAATATTTTTTGAAACAAATATATCTATGAAAAATTAAATCATTTATAAGACTCACCGGAATCTTTCCTCAAAGTTCTGCACTTTTTTTTTACAAGAAAAAACAAATCTCATGGGATATTCTTCGTTTCTCCCCGGAAATTCGTCATCGTTTGTTCGCCGGAAACAATTAATTCCATTGTCAAAAGTGAATGCCTCTGGAAATGAGAATTTTGCATTAAGGGTCGTTGGAAAAGAGATTGCAGAAGCTGTTGGTTGAAGGGCCAATAAAGTAGGGAGATTGCACCGGCCCACATATACACACACACACACACACACACACACACACACACACACACACACACACACACACACACACACACACAGGTAGACGCGCGATAAAGTACAACGTGTGCAACGTGGCAAACGCGGGGTTGGTTCCATTCGCGAACAAGTGGGACACCGAGAAAGGGGTTAGAGCTAGATCGTTCCCTCAGTGACAACGGCAAAATTCGAAACGACATCGTCGGACTTGGCTTCCGGCCATTTCCAAGCTATTGATCGACGATACGTTAGGCCGACCTACCAGCTATGTGCAATTATAGGTGTATCGTTCCGCCGCAAACTCTACTTCCACCTTCTTCAACGGTACCGCGCCCCTTCTGCTGTCTGTTCGGTCACGTTAGACGAGCCTAATACTGTAAAAGTAATGACACAGATGACAGTAATACAGTACCCGATACTTGGTATAATATCGAGTCCCTTAATGCAATGCAGCCTCGCCGTACCCAAAAACTCTCCACCTACCTCACAAGATATTTAACGACCCCCCCCCCCCGGCCCCAATCGATTAAAAGTAATAATTATTTTTATAATAAGATTGCTCGATCCTCTGTGGATGATGGGAATTGGTAGATGTTTCCACCTGTAAATCATCAGGTGTTGACACCACTAGAATTACAAATTATTCGAATAATTATTTTGGAAGAGCAATTATAAATATTTTTAATAAAGTTTTGTTAAAACTTAAAACGACGAGTTTAATTAAAGGTTCAGAATTATAGTTGTTATCGTTATTGAATAATTCACATTCTTTAAGCATAGTTTGTACGAATTTACGTGAGGTATCAGTCGAGTAGAATGTATAATTGATTTAAATACAAATTGATTTTAGTTGGAGTATTTGAGAAGGCGCGGTTCTTATTGATTTGTTTTGTCTTTTGATATTTTATAATTAACGAAAAAAAGAGAGAATAACATCTAATAATCTAATATAAATGTTTACTGTCTTGAGACTCCAGTCATTGGCATTTTCGACCGGCTGTAGGGTGAACCGTCTGCGTGAAAATACAGACTAAAGTGCTAACAACGAAACGCCCATTCCTGGTTCAACAAACTCTGCATCGTTATCGCGGCTACAACGCACCCCTGCACTCCCACTCGTGCTGTACGATCAATCGACCGCAAATTTCTTCATTCCTCTCGGAGTATCCTCTTTTTACATTCCGTCATCAAGTACACACCGTACCCACCCTTTATCAATAATCCTATGAAATATTAAGTATTCGCGTTAAATGCGTTCGATAAATAAAATTTTTAAACACATTATCAGCGTCTAACGTGGCTCGGAGTTTTATTTACTCGCGAGAATCGATAGTCGTATTTTATTTTGCATACCGCGGGATAATAAAGAAAATCACTTGATCGTGAGATACAACAATTTATCAACTATTCGTGACAGGTCGCAACCAATAGTTTGCTTATCGGTGAATCGCCACTGGTCGATATCGCGTTGTACAACGATCATCCGGTCTACGATCGGCTCATCCGCAACCGCGATCATCTATTATTAGACCGTAAAATTGATGAACATTATTTAGCCCGTTGCTAGTGAATACAACGATACGACAAAGGAAATGGCGAAAAAAAAAAAACGTTAAAATGAAACTCGAAAGAGATCAGTCGGCTATATAGTCGCCACTCTGGTATAAAGGATCAATAATTCACGACTACGTCCTTACGTCGTCTACGGTAGAAGCATTTACGCTTCGACGAACTACGAGCGTAATGCTTTCTCCGTTAGCTTCTCACCTCGTGCTCCTTCTCACACTTCTCGCACCAACAATAAAAGCCTAGTGGGTACTCGATCCTCGTAAAGCGTTCGAGTCCCTTTTGACCCACAAGCACCTTTTTCAAGTGGAATTATTCAACGTTCGTGTATCAACCGTAGAAGAAGACACTGGAATCCTTTTTCCTCGAGCACTTCATTTTCAAGACTATTTTAATCTGCAAATGTAGTCAAATAATACATATTAAAACAAAATCGTATTTATTTTATTGTATTACGACTTTATAGTCTCTCCTTCTAGCATTAAATTACGTAAAAATGTATGTTCTATTTGATTGAATTGAAAAATCATGGTTATTATTATTATTTCAACACTTGAGAAGGATTAAGCTCTCAGCTCTGGTCAATATAATTCAATGTAATACCACATTCCTCGACTGTTCCGTTTATTTTACAATTGATTTTCAAGAGGAACCTCTGTACAACTTGTTAGCTATATTCTTCGCTTCGTTGAAGCGACAACTACAATCCTGTTAGAAGTGGTGCGAAAGGGAACTTGTATGTACACGAATATATTTTTTTTAACATTAATCGAAGAAACTGTACTAAGCGCCGGATTAGAAAAAATACCGCGGGAAGAATAGCATGATAGGGAATTTGGAAATGCAACATTTCGAACGTAAGTCCATAAGTCCGTAAGCGGGCACATCGGCGTACGGTGTCACCGGATGAAACCGTCGAGTTTTCACGCTGATTGAATCGTAAGAGATTCACTGAAAAAAATCAGCGACCTCGGCGAGTTCTCGATTACGGGCCTGTTGATGGGCCCAGCGATCCTCTGCAAGTTTCTCGCTCAGGCCCCATTTTTCGTGGTAAACCCGCTCTCCGCAGCCCGGACATATTTTACCCCCTGCGAATGTTTTTGAATGGCGTAGTAAAAGAAATAATATATATAATTGATTCAGACAGAGGGCAGTTAAAATAAATAAATAAATAATTTAAGTACCATGGAATGGCGGAGTCTTCATGTATGTCACGAGGCATTGCAAATGAAACAAATGGCCGCAGTAGAGCCTCTCGACATGAAAATCTGCGCTTTCGTCTACCACCATTAGTTTTGGATTGTCCGGAAGACATATGACTTTGCAAAGCTGACAGGGCTCCTTTGGAAGAGTTCTTACTGATCTGCATTAAATTTAAAAAATCAGAAACTGCAATTTGAAAATTGTAATTCAATAAAATATCATTTTCTTTTTTTTCTTTTTTCTTTTTAAAAATAATTGCTCAAGACGATGTGCTATGTCATCTTTTTCTCTCAGATCGCTGTGCGTGCGAGAGAGATAGCTGAATTTTTTCATCGCGAATTTCTCTGCCACGATTGATATTTCGAATAAAAAATGAGAACGGTTAACTGTGGAGTTGTAAGACACAGTTCACCATTCTCCTCTTTTATTCGAAATATCAATCACGGCAAAGAAATGTGTATTAGTTTTGTGTTACCGACAGAGGGATCACAGCACATAACCTTAAGATAATATGGAATTACTCGGTCGGTAGTAATTGTAATTTGAATTTCTTTGTCTCGGTTGATCCGTCGAATAAAAACTCAGAACGATGATCTCCGCTTGACGATTCTGCTGGACGACGTTCTCGTCTTTTATCCGACGGATCAACCGAATTACAGTTTTTGTTACCGATTATGTCTGTTTCGTCGTAATTTTGATAATATTTTTCCTTTATTCTATAGCTAATTAATAAATCTAATGCGATGCGCTTGTTTTGACTTTTCTTACTTGACAATAAAAGAAACGACGATTTGAAGGGAAGGCGCCGGCGAGAATTGTTTGTGTGGATTTTTCTTCAACGGCGGTTCGACGCAGCGTCTTCCCAACTCTTTAGCATGTCCCAGAAGATATCGGGTGAAGAGAGCCGGAAAGTTTGTATCCACGTCGTCAATGCTACATTATTTAAACGGGCGAATTTATTTTATAATTCATAAAGATTAATTATATTTATTTCCAGTAAACCTACTGCACAGCTTTTATAGGATAATCGTCAGGTACAAGTATCTTGACTTTGAAATAGTACAATCCCTGTGACACTGTGACTCGCAACGACGCCTTTTTTCCGTGTAGTTTCAATCCACCCTCTTCCTCCAACAACTTCTTCAGATGAGTTATTTCATCGTAGCAGCAGCAGAGAGGATTCTCCTCTACAAAATTTCTGATAAACTTGATAATATACAGAACCTGAAATTTTTTAAATTTTGTTCAATTTTCTCTAATCCATTTTTATTTTCTTTTACAGATATTTTATCATCGTTTATAATATTTTCGAAATATATAATCAACAGGAATTGAAAAATTCTGCTTTACCATCAGTTGCTATCTGTAATTATTGGCTGCGGTTTATTTGCAATTGAAATTTTTTCTTAACAAAATTAGCACGATGTCACCGGCAAATAACTAATCACCGGTGAATCCACCGAGGCATTTTATCGCTCACGTTTGAATTCCTAATGATTCAGATGAACATTGTCTGTTAGATTCGCCAATTGTCTTGCTATTTGCGTCATTCATAATTTTGATTAAAGCTTAGGTTAGATCGATGTGTTTTTTAATTGAAATATTTTATTTAATTTACTTGGCAATGAACAATAATTGTTTAGTTCCTTTGGTTGTTGTCCTTTGAAGAAATTGTCAAAATTGATGTAAAACCATTCTTTTATATGAAAACTTACAATAACAAAGTGGTTGCTCTAAATTGATCATTCACCGATGATTATACTCTGGTATTGTCTCTGTTTATTTAATTCTCTTTGATTTTAAAGATATTTATTCACTTTATTAAATTAAATGTCTTTGAAAGTTTAAAAGTCTGAGTTTCTGTTGTCTCGGTCGAAGGTGTACCTGTTCCTTTCCCAAAATACTCTTGCACTTTTTCTCACAAACGTCTTCCAGTCTCTCCAAAAATTTTGGAGCAAGAGTTTTACTCTTTAATTCTATGAGCAGAGGCGCTTGAGGATAATCCTTTGGAAATTGAATGCACGCAATAATTTTCTTGAACTCCGTTCTCCTGTGTAACACGATCAGAATCGTAAGATAAATTTTATAGAGTCCTTAAAGCGTAACCAAATTGCTTACGTTATTTCAACGCGGACCATGGACCGTACGCATGAGACCAATCTACTATCGGGCACAGCATTCTTACAGAGTTTTGAGACTTGGCACAATTCATTGTCAATGAATCCCATTAACTCTCTTTCGATTACTAATAATTTCTTCACCCGAAAGACTGTGTGCCTATCCTTTTGTTCCGCTTAAAAATAAATCTTAATAATATTGACATAACCTCTGCAGCTATTTTTGTTGACGAATCAACAATATATACTGTTTGCCGAAATGAAACAATACTTAATCTCGCCAATTAGTATTAAAATCACTTTTCATTATTACCTTAATTCTCTTATCGTTTTTCAGAGTCCGATTACTCCGAAATTCACGAAAATCACTTATTGCGTCTTTTTATTCCTTACGACTGAATTTTGGTATAGTTTTTGACGTTATGCGACTGTCGACTGTAGGGATTTCCGGAAAAACGTTTAGAGTAACTAGCTTCCAGTGGTGCTCAATCGTTGCTAAATCGAAATGCATAATAGCATAATGCATAATAAAATATTGTTCAAGTCACGTATATACTTACATTCATTTTATCATTGTAAAGAAACGAGCGTACCGACGCCGCGTCTCTACGCATAGCTGTTACTTTAAGTTGCATTTTCATTACGGGTGAACAGCGCTTTTGCGCTACTTTTCTAGAGAGTGGGAGCGAGAGGGAAATAATATGTAGCCTCTTACTCTCTGTTCCACTCATGAGGGCAAAAACGCTATGCGCTCAAATGAGAATTCAACCTGAGGGTGTATCCCAACAGGGGCATACCGATGGAACTACTCTATTTTTTAAGCTTCGTTGGCTACGCATCTTCTCTATTTTCTCAAAGACGTAGAATCATGCACAGGGAAATTAGACGCATCCAAACCTAATTCGCTTTGAAATGTCTGCGAAAATAGTGAATCTGTAAATTATTCGTTCAGCAGTATGTCACGCCGTCGTCAAAGGGCATTAATGCTTTTTATTTTTTAAATATTAATTTTCTGAATATTTTTAAGTGTCAAATCCCGGGCGCTCACAAGTTGTACGTTGCAAGTTACGGACAATGATTTCTTTCATTAGTCTTTGAAACGTTGTAATCTGAAATTGATCGAAATCGACGCATTGAGACTCAAAGAAATAATTTTGACGTCTTTTAGCTATCTTAAGATATATTTCCTGTGTGGAATGTCAATATCAATCAACTATTTTACCATTTTTTTTCCATAAAATATATATGTTTTTATTGATAACGGTCTTGTTTGCTTCCTATAAAAATAATATTACGGTAAACAGTATAAGAACGGGTGCGTAAAGGCACAAATAATTTACAGTGGAAGCAGCGGTACGAAAAGCACCGGCGACATCAATAATTCGACGAAGAAAAAAACGGAAAATAATAAAGGCAGGCCGTTACATTTAGGCGCTCTGCTCGAGAAACAGATTAGGATAAAACCTGAGAGCCTCTATCGTGTCGTCTCTGCAGGCTCCTCCATATTTCTCCGTGACAAAAAGTCGTTCACGTGCCAGTAAAACCGATATACCCTCGGTCTGTGCGAGTTCCTCCGCCGTCGCGGAACCGCGTTCTCTCAGCTGAAATCGTTTAGATATTGCGTAGTACATGACGTAAAAATAAAAAAATTAATAATGTGGATGAATAGTGAATTATTACCCATTCGGAAATGGCCTCGACAACCGCATTGTCGTCGTGCGATCGAGCCTGAAGGATCATGACGCCGCTATCGAACTTTCGTAATACTATCGGCAGGCCGAGAGGTGCCAAGAGTCTACTCGCATTCAGTAAATCCTCCGGCGACAAAAGCTCCATTCCACGTGCCCTATTCACACGGCAGTACACGTCCGTTAGGGCCATCATACCACCGACTTCCTGAAAACAATAATAAACAAACACACATAGCTCAATACGGAAAATAAACTTTACATGAATTATAGAATAAATCGTCGCACGGGCATCACTATGAAAAATTATTTAAATTACTATTCCAAAGAATTAATTATTGTTCTTTGAAAATAAAAAATAACAATATGAAGTTTTTATAAATTGACATTAAGACAGTGCGCTTATCGCATGGTCAGTAGCAAAAAATTATCATACAAATTTCTTTGCTATGATTGATCTTTTGAATAAGAAACGAAACGTGTTAACCGTGTCTCACATTTCTACACTTTACCATTGTGGACTGTTATCCGAAAGATCAATCGTGTTGGAGAAATTTACAATGGGAAAATTCTGCTATCTCCCTCGCATCCACGATAATCCGAGACGGTCGACTTGCAGCATTGTTTTAGAATTGTTATTATTGTATTTATTAAAAAGTCTCTCAGCTACCATTTTATGAGAATCGTAATTTAAATAAATTTCCATTGAATCGGTGCATGCACCGGATCGATAGAAACCTTGATAGGTTCTTCGAGTATTTGAGAAAGTTGCATAGCCAATTGTCTAAAATATTCATTGCTGCTCTTGTAAGCATCTCGCGTCACTGGATCGTCGATTCCCATGCTCATGAGGTACGATTTGAATCGTACAGTTTCATCCTCCGTTATATCGCCTCCTCTATCCTATAAATAAATCAATCAGTAACGGAAGCTTAGAAACTTTGGTATCTTAAAGTTTTCCGCATTTCCAAAGGACTACAAAGCTCACACGAATTTTCGCTGATATAGTTTTGGATATAGCAACCATATCCTTAGCCATTCCCATCAATTTTTTTAAGTCCTGAAATGCCATTGATATGCTATCGTCGGTAGCTCTGCGTTTCTCTTGCAAACTTCTCTCTATTCCTATAATCCCTGTTCTCGTTTTTATCGGAGTCTTCACCTTTGAACTTTCGGAACTACTTTGCAATTTTATATCCTCAAATTTTAAGTTAGGCAATTGTTCCCACACTCTCTGTCCTATAGCATTTGCCAATTCAATTGTAAATCCTGTATCCAATCCCTCTTTGAAGGATAATTTAATATAGTTGTAGGTACTGTGATCGATCGGACCCGGTTGTTTCTCTGCAAAGAATAAAAATGCCATTTTCTCCGTGATTCAAAGAAATTCAAATACCAAAGGCATTTAAAGAATTTCAAACAGTTTTACCCCGACTCGGCTCAGCCAAGTGGAGAACGACTCTCTTGCTCCGGCCAAACGAGAATGGCCCGGGACTTTCCTCCTCAAAGAAAATGACATAAGCGAGTAACAGCGATAAGCACGTTTGACCACGAGGAAATTCTCCGGGTCTTGCCCAAAAAATTCTGTGACTAGTCAACACTAGTTCGCCAGCTTCGAAGTGCGTCTATAAAAATAGTAAAACAAATTTTTCATATTTCCTTCAAAAATTATAATAAACCTGTACATTCATTGTCTCTGTAATATCAAAATTAAAATACCTTGACATCACCATCGTAGAGTCGAACAGGCGTATCGCGTCTATGATAAATTTCATTTGGCAGCAGCCGCGACTCGGCGTACTCGAACCTGTTCATTGTTTTTTTAATTATCTTTGATGTTCTATCGCACCGTTGCTACAATAGCAACAAAACTCAGATTTTATTGCTTTTTCACATAACGTTGACCATTTTTTTTCTTCGCAATATCTCGAAACGTCGGTCTGATAAATTATTATTTTTCTTGGGATTTACGAGTAACAGAAATTGCCCGTGACAACCATCGCAACTGATCACAACGTTGACGACATTGACTATTGACTATGGGTGATGTGTCACCGATTGTGCCTACAACCGAGCAAACAGGAAACCGCAAATATCTCGTGTAGACGATGCAGCAAGGTTCAACGATTTATCTCACAATTTTGTTAACAACTCTGCCTTTACGATATATTATTTTATTAACCATGTAAAAAGAACACACAAATTTCGCATAAATAAAAATGAATAATCGTTCAAAGTCCTGCGCGTCCTCAATGTACAAGAAATTTCACTATTTCGTTAATAATAATAGTAAATAATTATAATTATCTTTATATTATTTATTATAGGAATATGTAAAGATAACTTTGCATCGATAATCGAGATTTCCATGTACGTTATAATTTTTTTTTCTTTCCAATACTATTGGTATGATTTTTTGTCCAGTGTACATAGGGCTTCAGTATTTTGCAAGGCAGGGTGTTTCGAAACGATGCGGCTAGTGGTTGGATGCTGGGGTTAGCATTTCAGCAGCAGTTGACGCCAGATACGACGCTTTGGTTGCCGTATCCGCTGTCGTGACGACAATACGAAACACTACAGCTATTAGTTAAAGTAGTCGCTTAGCCGCCAAAAGTGTAGTATTATTGTTTTCGGGTGTCGAAAGCGGCTAACCCGATAAGTTTATATAGAGAAAAAGGTGCGTGAATTTGCCGCTTTAACAAGCTTTGATAAAAATGTCGACCAAACGAAAAAACGTGGGCGGTAAGAAGGGCCGTGGTAAGACGCGCAAAGTCGAGTACGACGAGGAGGATATCTCAAGCGAACAGGAGTCCGAAGTTGATGATACCGAGGTTGACGCCGATGCGGATACCGAAGTCGGCGCGAAAACCGGCGACGCCGCCGAGGATGATCCTGCCGAGGATATATCCAACATTCCAGAGCTTCATCCACCCGAAGTATGTTCGTCAAAGTCGTCCATCATCTTATACTCGTTCTATTGTATTCCTCCGCCCGTATACTTTCTCTGTGTGTACATACGTAACGCACAAACGTTATTGGCCTAGTTGTTGGCCCCGCTCGAATTTCTGACCACTTTTCATACATTTTTTATCTACGATTTAAAAAAAAAAAGAAAGCATTTTCAAGCCTGATAACACTGTATGCTACAATGTGTTAATTACTATCAAGAGGTTTCAAGAAGATCCAAACAAAGACAAATTTTTAATGACAATGAACTCTGTCATTAAAACTCTGTCTGTAAATTGCCGTTGTCGGCTTGTAATGGTAAAAGCTAAAAAATAACAAAAGTAAGGCAAAGCGAGGACACGAGAGAACTTGTTTTCTTTGATATGAGAAACTTAAAACGTTAGGCATTGTATGCAGAATGATTGAAAATAAGTATCAAAAAGATTTTAAAGAAAATAACTATGCCCGGCGCAAAGCAATAATTACTATTGAGACGCTTGAGTGATATCTGATATCTTTGATATATTTCAAAGATCTTTAGAAATTATTGCATGAGAAAAAGAAGTTTTCTATGAATGCCGAACGCAGAAAAATATTTAATAGCAAAGAACTATGTAATATGCTTTAGTCGGCTCTTAACAACAAAGCTAGAAAATAAAACGAGTAAACCTGACTGAATAGTCAATGACTCAGAATTTACTACAGTTATCATCTTAATGATCTTTTTAGCGCGTGTAACATGATTTTTTGATGATTTGGAACATTTAATCCAAACGTATCAGACAAAGAAAATTTGTTTTCTCTGATATAAGAAACTTAAAAATTCACATTGTATACATTACAATTGAAAATAGACGTAAAAAGTTTTACCGAAAGGTAGCTTAATGCTATACCATTGTAACAACTTTTTTCAATACACTTTTTCAATTATTCCTGTTAGAGCATCTTTGGATTTTTCAAAATAACAAGTTTTAAACAATCAAAAGTACAAGCTTTGAATTCCGTTAATTAAATATAAACTTTTTCTGAATAATCTTGTATATGTCATCGTATAATGGATCTTTCAAAAGATCATAGATTAAGCTAAATGCCTCTGGCTATTACTCAGTATTATATGCAATATCTAAATATTTTTTATCAGGGCGGATGGGGCAAGCCGGGTACTTTACTGATGTGCGGCCTAACCAACTGGGAAATGGCAGGGCGCAAAGCACCCCCCAAGGGTGTCAAGGCCAACATAGGACGAAGTTTGTGGACTCCGCATACCTTTAAAAATTTGAACGGTGCCAGAGTGAGACTCGTCGCATCCGGTCCTGCTGCGTCTCACAGCATCGTAGTTACCGAAGACAACAGATGTCTGGCATTTGGCAGGAATGATAAGGGTAACAAAAAATCTATGCTTCGAGCTGGTAACTCTGTCCTGGATTGGTATTTAATGAAGAAAATGGCACGAAATCCATGGCCAAAGTACTAACTATTGAATAAAATAATTCAAAGATCTTTTTAAAAAAAGATGAATCACGTGTGAAATTTTAAATTACAGGCCAATTGGGAGTGGGCGACACAAAGCGTCGAGACGAGCCAACGGAAATAGAAAATCTGAAGGGTCACACGGTGATAGCGGCGGCATGCGGTCGCAATCACACTCTCTTTTTGACGAGTCGCGGTATCGTTTTCGGAGCAGGTGACAATAAACTCGGTCAATGCGGCGTCGGTAAATCCGACGCGGTAATTCTCGCGGCAACAAAAGTCAAATATTCGGGTCCACCGATTATAAAGGTCGGTTGCGGAGCCGAATTTTCGATGATTTTGGATATAAAGGGAGGACTTCACAGCTTTGGAAGTCCCGAAAACGGTACGCTCGGCCACAATACCGATGGAAAATACTTTATAACTAATACAAAGATGGCTTTTCATTTTGAGAAAGTGCCAAAGAGAATAGTGCTCTATGTCGAAAGAGGCAAGGATGGCCATGTGACGCCACTCGATCGAGTCGAAATAACCGATTTCAGTTGCGGCCATCATCACACCGTGGCTATCGATAGCAAGAGCCGAGCTTTTTCATGGGGTTTTGGAGGCGTCGGTCGTCTCGGCCACAACGAGCAACGCGACGAACTCGTTCCGCGTCTAATAAAGTATCTCGAACCTCCGAATCGAGGTGTGCGCAGTGTTCATTGCGGCAGTACCTACAGCATCGCTATCAACGTCCACGGCACTGCGCTCATGTTCGGCCAAACGAAACGCACTGGCGAAGCTAACATGTATCCCAAACCCATTCCCGATCTCTCGGGATGGGAGATCAGATGCGTCGGTGTTTCGCAGACGAGCGTCGTCGTCGCGGCCGATGAATCCGTAATCGCTTGGGGTGCCAGTCCTACCTTCGGCGAATTGGTAAGTTTTAATGCGCAAAATTAATTGCTATTTCAGAAAAGAAAAGAAGAACGGCCTCTCACAATTCTATAGTTAACCGTTCTTCTTTTAATTATAAAATTTAAACACGCATTGAGCATCAAACATTAATTAAAATATCAAATATTTAATCAATTTCTTTAGAATTTGATAAAAAAATAATAACATTTTATCTAGACTAAGGGAAATGCTTATTGGTTCCGTTGAAATATCAGGAAAATACTCGTTATGTTTTTTTTTTTTTTGTAAAGACGGTCAAATATTTCTTTTGGTTCAAAATTCTAGTTTGGCAGCCTTTTTTCTTATAGTCAGCACATAAATTCTGTGAATATATATAGAGAACCACTTCCGTTTTCTACTGATATTGTTTGTTTATTCTTCATTCGTACATTATCATGTGAATCTAAATAAATCTACATCCTACACACATGTTGTATTAATTTCATCTGAAAATACAACATATTAAATAAAATGTTTGTCTGCGTGCTTTTATAGATATATTAGGATACACAAAACGTTAGTTATTTTATTAAATTAAGATATAAATAAGCAAGAGATTCCTGTTCCAAAGTATCTGACTCGTGCTAGACTGACTCAGCTATTCTAATATCTCTTTATTAACTCTAAGTTTTTTCTATTATTTCATTACAGGGCTTTGGCGAGATGCGGAAATCTTCAACAACGCCAATGGAGGTGAAAGCTCTCGAGGGTCTATATATAACAGCGGTAACCTGCGGCCTCTCGCATACGCTACTGATCTGTCGGGATGAGTCTGAGGAAGAGAAAGCTAAAATTGCTAATCTCGAGGAGTACTCGGTTTAAATCGTCGGTCTATCCTCTCGCCTAATTCAAACTTCGTACCTCTCACAACTCTTCTCTACCCTACCTTCCAGTCTCAAATCTCGTTCCATCAACGGAACAACGAGCCATCGACTCTGATGAATCATCCACTCGTCCATCGTAGATTAACCGATCATAAATCTGTCTCATAGCGAACGATCAATGTTTGTTCGAACGTTATGAAAATTGAGAATCTCCGATAATCCCGGGATTAGCCCAATCATTTTTATACATAGCATGTATTTCAGTGAGCCTAGGAAAGGATTTTACAATGTTTTAAATTTATTCGACGAGTTACGACCACGCTTCATTTCAAACTTGCATCAGCCCCTCCTTTCCGTGATATCGTCGTTAAAACCTCCATGGTGTTTACTGAGAAACAACATTGATTCTTATAAACTCGAGATTCGAAAGTTTTTTTTTTTTTACCCAATGCACGAATTCGAGCATCCTGGAGCACAAGGATATCGCTGGTAATTGACCAAAAAAGTATAAAGTAGGGCATGGCTTTGATTAATCTTCGTTTCCTTATTCTTACTTTTTTTAGTAATGCTTTTTTAAATCCAGCCCACCACTCAAACTTTTTGTATTCGATAAACAAATAATTATTTCTGTTTTATAAAATATTTTTATAGAACTCGTTGAAACTGAAAAAAAAAAATTATTATCAATAAAAGAATTAATTATTTTTCTCATCTACTTCAATTACGAGTTTTGTTCTTATTTTTTAATACTAAATAATTATTTGTTTTTGCTGAATCTAACGAGCGTATGATCAATGGAGTACAGATTTCTTTTAACTACGATTGCACAAAACCTTTAAATAAGAAAACTCGGCATTTGAAAAATTATTGCAAGAATGATGTAACGTTCGATTTAAAAAAAAAAAACAAAGAACTTTCGGAAAATGTCGGGTTTATTTCTTTTATGCACTTTCTTTTTCTCTCTTATTAAGCGGATTTGTATCCAACGTATGTTTTCCCATGAACGTTAAAGTAATATTTATTGTATTTGAAATCGTAGAGCCAAGTAAAACGTAGAAAACTCATTTTCACAAACCAAACGAAGGATAGATACGGACATACATATATATCTATTTTTTGACACTTTGCTGTAACGATTGTCGATCAGAGGAGTACATGTTGCTCCCCTTTCCCCGTAAATATATATATTTTTTTTTTATAATTCCGTCAGTTTCTTCCAATTGGTGCAAAGAATACACATGAAAACGCTCTCCTGTTATCGCATTAATAACTTTCACGAGCTTTTATCTCGACGTCACAAAATAATAACGTTTCTTTGTCAAAAGCTCGGTTTTGTCCGTTTCGCTTTGCTATAATAATACACAATACCTACATATGAACACTGGGTACCTGAACAGTTGCATTTACAATAAGATTGTTCTTGTTATACTCCGGCCATCGATCGAGAGCCCGATCGGTCGAAAGAACCGTCCCCCTTTGGCCTGGAATTATGTAAATGTTAAGCTCTCGAATCTCAATAATCTGTCTAGAAAGCACGCCCTTCGAGAACGATACAGACCACACGCAATTTCATTAATTTTCATTTACATCGGTTTCGAGAAATGCCGATTGTATTCAATGAGCAGATAAATCGTAATCTGTTAATCATCCAAGATCTCGTTAGGACGCTCCATGATAAATTACCACTGCCAGGATATACAGCTGATACATCCCATCTTATGTACTATCCTCTTTCATCTTCGTCATCTAAACGTTATGATTTTATACCGGTTCATGTAATAAATTAAGAGTACGCGGGCGTAGGGCACGTGTCGCAAGACACACGTCATCTTAAAAACCAATTATTCTATACTCATTATTAGAAAACTTGTCACCATTAATTAATAAAATATCACTTGCGCGCGTATGTCTCCGAGTTTAAGGGAAATAAAATGTAATGATAAGATAAAAACATTAAGGCTGAAGATGGATTAAAGAAACGAATTTTTTAAAGAACAATTTCTCGTTGTCTTGCATTTATTCGCACATATTCAGATTGGGGAATTTTAAGTGTTACAGAGCAATAGCACTTAAACTATTGGTGATATCTAAACAAGTTTCAGATGAAAATTGTATCGTTCGAGGTCATACGGGTTCATCGTAATTTTTTTCGGTGGAGGCGCCAAAGCTACATCCAGGTCAACAACACTTTTTTAAATCGAACCATGTATTTTTTATCATGACATTACTGACGTTGAGACGAGTTCAATGACCCACGATACAAGATCATTTTAGTCGCGTAAAATATGACAATAGGCGATAAATGTAATCAAATCGGAATAATAATTTTTAAACGATTTACAAACCTTGATTTGGATCAACCTACGCAAGATGCTCGAAATTATGACCTTCGAATTGCGACAACTTGTTTATTCTCTGATGAAAAGATCGTCTAACTTCAGCCAACATTTGTGGTGTAATTTGGATACATCCTCGGCATATTCTTTCTTTCGTATCGTCAGGCGTCGTAAATGCTATCGTCGTTTCGCGTTCTTACACAAAATCCTATAAGAAGAAATCTAGAAGTGTTGGATCGGCTCGTCCTAAATACTTTTCGCCACAAATCTCGTTATTAAATCACTTGCCTTTAGCACAGAGTGTAATCTTACTCGTGTTTTTCTTATTATACCGAAGCAACGGAAACGGTCAGCGAATCGCTTGAAAATCATGTGCGATTTTTGTTGTATATCCGGATAACGAGTCGCATATAATTTTTTCCGCGTTTCTGTAATTTTCGTGGCATCCTCCCAGAACCATCAACATATCGAAAGATTCTTGAAAATCGTTCATTTTTACAATATGATACACTTACATTAGAAGATAGTGCATGACTGATTGATACGTCAATAGAAAATTCGTAGTTTCTACCGATGTAAACAATAAATGTCGATCATGGGTATTGAAATAAATGAAAACATTTACTTGAACAATGGTAAACACGCCTGACGATATGAAACAAAAGAATACGATGCAAGTCGTGCTCACAATTCGAGGATCATCATTTCGATCATCTTCCCCAAACCAAGATTTGTAAATTGTTTGAAAGTGATTATTCCGATTTGATTGGATTTTCCGACTATTTTCATACTTTGCGTGACTAAAATGACCTTGTATCATAGGTCACTGAACTCGTTTCGACGTTACAAATGATGTACTGAAAAAAATATATATGGTTCGATTAAAATATGTGGAGTTGACCTTGACGTAGCTGATGGGTCGACTTTGGTATCATTGGATGACCCCCTTCCAGGCGAACAAATTTTATTCAGAACTTTTTTTGATCCGATGCGTAGTTTTCGAAATATTTCAATGTATTCAGATAAATCGACCACCCGGTATATAAATAGTATAAATATCAAATTTTTCCATATAAAACTGGCTGATGTTCCATGGAAGATATACGGAACTTTTTGGTAAACGATTTTGCATTGAAAGGAAACCTCAATTCGTATCAACGATGAAAATTATGCTATCGAGAGGTTGATTTTTCTTTGTCCGATCCTCGCACTGATCCTATGCACAAAACAAATATATTTAAATAGAAGAAATGTCTTTTTTTTTTCATAAAAAACTGACTTATGCTCCATGGATGATATACAAAGTTTTTTGTATACGATTAATTCTTTGAGATTGGCCATTATTTTTCTCCATTCAAAGAAAACCTCTCTTCGCCTCAACAAAGAATATTGTCCTATCGGGAGGTTGACGTTTCATTGTCCGATGACTGCTCGTTGCAAGTATCCTCGCATTGATCCTACGCACAAATAAAAAACTATAAATAGTAGAAATATCAATTTAATTTCATAAAAACTGGCTGATTTTCCGTGGAAAATATATACAACTTTTTGGTATACGATTAACTCTTTGACTCTGGCCCTTATTTTTTTATTTTATAAGAAAACCTCTCTTCGCATCTGATCACTTTTATACAAGATTTTGAGATAATATTTGCGATAGATCAATTGTCAATTAGTAATGTTTACTTTATTAAACTGTTTTGTCTTAATGCAAAGTAATTAAAGATAAAAATAAAGTTTTCAAAACATTCAACGTAAAATCTCGGGACACTAAAATGTTAAATATCGAGAAAAGAACAAAAATGTGTATACACGGTAAAAAAATATTTCATTTACTTAAAGAAATAAGACGTTCTCGATGTATTTTACTTACCGAACAAAAACTAGAAGACGAATTGTTACATCCATCGCAGTCATATTTATTAATGAACTTTGTCGTTTCAGGAGCAATTATTTTCGTTACATCTCCGTATCTCCACCGTAAAAGTTGATAAGCTATGTAATGGATAGGATCGGAGGGTTGATACTTGAAAGCTCTGCAGATCGCCCAAGCCAATGCATTTATCATCTCATCTCTGGAATATATTTTTTCAAAGTATTTTCGTATTGTTTATGCCAGAATATTTGTTATTTTCGAGTTGTTCCAACCTCTATGCAACATATACCTAAGTTCATCGCTGCCTTTTACAGTCAATTTCGAGGAGGACTCGACTCTGCATTCCGTCACATCGTTCGTCCTAGAACTTAAGGTCAACGACTTACTCGCGTTATTCGAACAGAAAACCGAGCTGTTACTTTTGGTATCATTTTTATAATAAATTTCAGAAAGAGCGACTGCTTCATTTGACTTATCGTCCATTGCCCCCCCCCCCCCGATAATCGCTAATGTCAGTTGTTTTATTCGATGCCGACACTACGAATGAAGTAAAGAACACGCGGTAGAGCCTTTACACAAAGTACAACTTGGAAACTCTCAGTTGAACGTATATCGTAAAGTTTAAGTTTCCCTCCGCTCAACTGAGAACGCTCACTCAAGCCAATAATAAATAACTTGAAAATTCGCTCAACTTCTCTCGTATTTATTTCAATAAACCGGGTATATCTGAGGTATAAATTGTCACTCCCATAGTTTTTGTACAAACTTCTAGATATACGAGCAAGATGTATCGGCTGATATTTTATTTTATTTATTTCACGGATTTCTCCTTTTTTCAAAAATAAATATGACAGTGGCCGTATCGATGATGAACTTATTAACATAAATAACCAGTGCAATACAAACAAATCATTTAATATAATATGATTTATCGTAATGAAGCGAAATACTAATATCCGAATAATCATATTGCAACATCCCTAAGTAAATTTCAAGCGTTACGCACACTGCTGTAACGTGCTGAATCAATCGAATGAATGATAATTTTCATGAAAAAATATTTTTCCAAGTATCGAAAAGACTCGTTTAACATAAAATTATTATTTATTAGAAAGAATGCTTGATTTATTTACAAATTCGTAATAGCTATGTTTCTTTTTCTTTTAAACATCGTTACAAGTATCGTTTGCATTATTTCAATATTACATATGAAATAATGTGTGTTGGTGTTAGAGGAGAGAACAATAGCTGCAAGCGGAGTAGGGTTCCTGGGGCTGATCATCGATCGCTAACTGAATTCCTCTTTTTCCCATCGTGCGATGCCTCGCTCCACCGACACTCGTGCTATTCGCACCACCAATTGATAGCATTCTCGGCGAATACGTATCCCACAATCCGGGTGTTTGTAAAATCTGTGCAATAGAAAAAATTATTTCTTTAGAGCAATTTTCAAAAAGTCATGTAATAACAAACAAGAAAAATCGCACAGCAGTAAAGATCAAATACTAGTCAAGGATGAATTTTAATAGATTAACTTTTGGTCACATTTAATTAATTATTGGAGTAAAAATGAATAAGTTTTTTTTTAAGTAAAATTTCTTTCGTTCAACTTCATTAATCAAGAGGAGATAAGAATCAATTAGATCGATTTGGCTCTTGCGGAATGATAATGTTCACCCTAAATCTTATTGAGTTAATGACAAAAAAAAACCTTCTGGACTAATTCTTCAAAACAGCACTTGACACCATCGGCTGTTTTAGCGCTGCTTTCGATATACAAAGTCTGATGCCTCCTGGCAAATTGCAAAGCCTCTTCGGTGCTCACTTCCCTGTTCGGCAAATCAATTTTATTTCCAACGATCATCTTTGCTATATCAATTTTATTGCAATAAGTATTTAATTCTTCTAGCCAAGTTTCAAGTTTGGTGAATGTGTTTCTGTCTGTAACATCATAGACGAGAATAGCACCTTGACCGTCTCTGTAGTAACTCGGAGTCAGAGTTCTGAATCTTTCTTGTCCTGCGGTATCCTTTGATAGATAAAATCTTTTAATGCCTGTCGAGACAAATTATTATACAACGATATAATTAAAATACAAACCCATATGGCCAATTTAACGCTACTGCCGTCTATCGTAATCAGTTTCGTTTTATAATCCATTCCAACGGTACTTTGCATATTATCGTAGAATTCATCTTCGGTGAATCTCAATAGAATGCTAAAATTCATAAATCATTTATATTCCAACACAATTTAATGTTGATAAGGAACGAGATGAAGTTCTGTCACAATAGGAAATAATACAAGACAGCAGCTCAGAAAAATGTTCTTATATACCTCGATTTCCCGACGTTCGATTCTCCTATCATCAGGACCTTGAGAGTCGTTAAAATGTCGTGATCCATTGTATGTTTAGAGTTTAGTCTCTCTCTTTATTCACGTTAAATTATTATCGTTCTGTTTATTCGAGCAATTCAGCAAATTTATTCCGTCGAAACCTATACACATGCCGTACGTGTATATTATTAATAGCGTAGGCAGTTAAATCGAACCTTCAAATAATAGCAATATCACTGTCGATACTTGCTCTCGTTGTTGTGCGTTTTGATTGACAATTTTCACGTACGGATCATCGATGTCTGTTATATGCGCACGAAATGTCAAGCCTGAATACTTCCTCGCTATACGATGCGTCACCCCCCTCTTTCTTCACACTATCGTTGATGAGGACAAAAATCTGTAGAAGCAAAGAACATTTATGTTCTTTGGTAGATGGTACCCGCGTAGTTTGCATTCGCCACGATGCGATGGTGTGCTGTTCGCTATGTACACGGAACCACGTGGTTCGCTTGTGGCCAGTTTCGCACTATTAGTACGTAAAGCTGCGTCCACACTATATCGATCGGCGAAGTCGCTTTAGTGTGTACATATCGCCCGGCCTTATACCAACAAGCCGAACCGAACCCAACCGATTTAAGTCAGTCCGGATCAAAGGAAGCTCATCCAATTCGTGCAATAGGGACGTGCCGCGTGGCTTCATCGGATGACCGTGAATCAGTCGACACTGATCATCTTAGTATCAACCTGTGTGAATCAAACAGTGTAGTGTTTACTTTGACTTATTTGTTTTTGTGTTGAGAATGAGGTTTTCATACACTCGTTGGCTCTGTAACTAGGGTTCTATCATTTAGGATACTGGAGCGGATCGAAAACATTTGAGAAGAAGAATCGTTGATTGGTAGCAACTCCAATTATGATTCCAATAGCAGCTCTTAAAACAACATCCTCCTCATCACTCATATTTCACTTGAAGTGAAGTTATCTGCAGTTACTCTACTAGCGTTCGCTCACCAAACGGGACGTCCGCACATACGAATCAGTGTAAACATGCCAGCAACCCGATGTTGCTGATCAAAATTGTCGCTTGGCCTTGCCGGTTGGCATAGTGTGGACTCGGCTTAAGGGGAGGCGAAACCTGCTCAGTGGGTAACTAAAACTGTAAACAATGGCATGTCACTCTACTGGTGTGTGAGAGAGACAGCTATATAATATACTACCAGCGCCTCTCGCGGAATTCAGGTGAGGCGAAACTATACTAGTTCTGTCTCGTTCGCACTAATGCATATTTCGCCGTGTCTTAATAGAACTGAGCCATCGGCCATGTCTCGCAGATTTATTTTTCGAGATTATCAACAATAGTTGACGTGCACGGTTGAGGTACTTTTTCGTTTCTAAATCGCAATCAGAATGGGTGTACTGCGTGTGTTTTTGTGCTGGCTTGGGGGTGACAAAGGTCGTTTTGTCATTTTATGCCTTAAGTCATTTTAAAAAATAATTTTTTCATTACAGGAAACTGCGGATAATTAATCCGTAATTTTTTTTCTATTTTCAAAATTCTAGGTTCGCCTTAAGAGTCATCGAGCACACGTGACCAACTCAGAATCGAGCCGACAACCGTGAATCGCGAATCTACCATCAGGAGCTGGAACTAACAATTAGATAGCATAGACTGCAATATGGCCGCGAACACGATTTTGACATATCCGTTCGTACTTTTCGGATTATCGCTTGGATTTGCAATGAAACAAGTTAGAATGTTTTTGCTTAAGTGCAGTTCAGTGGTAAGCTTTGCGGTCTGGTCCAGTGAAGTGTAGCAGATATGCGTGAAAATTGTAGTTAAATAAATTAATGAGTTCGCGAGAAAAGCGTCATGGCTAACGACAGCTGCCACGAATTTTCGATAATTTATTGTGTCTATGCAAAAAAAATTGCATGGAGAGACGGACCAGACCGCAAATCATACTAAACGAAAGAATTCATTTTTAATGTTTTTTTATATAATACTATTGTATTTTCGGCGAAATCCGAAAACTACGAAATCGTAGTTTGCTATTTGGCCACTTGGCGCTTCGTATGCCCTCGCTCGATGACTCTTAAGGGGAGACGAAACCTCCATACTTACACAGATGTGCTGCTTCTCTTTCACTCCGCTGTGAGCGCTATGATAGCCTATCTCTTTCGCACTCATAGGTGAAGTACAAAGGTTTCGCCTCGCTTTAAGAGTCGGGCGTGAAGGCATAAGCGTAAAGCGGGCCCCGTGACAAGACATTTTTTTATTCTGACTGAATGTTGCTGTAGAATCTATGTTGGTTTCTCGATTAAAAGTTTATTTACTGTACCCGGCCACATGGATCGGTGGGATACGACTCGGCGCAGAACCAACGATACTTGGGAGTTGGAGGATCAATCAGGGCGACCAGGGCCCACATGTACCATGGCCCGCCACTGAAATCCTTACATCCTGCAATACCAATAACTGTTACTTTTGCCGCTGGATGCCTTGGTTGACACACTTGCCACAAGCGGCGCTAGCTACAATGTATATTTTTTCCGCGAGAGGCGCTACCCTCGATTCTGAGTTGGTCACGTGTGCTCGATGACCCTTAACACTTCCACACCACGTATCTAATTCCCGGAACACACCTACTCGTTCTACACTGAACAGAATGAAATTAAATTTGGTCAATAGACTGCAAAAATGTGAACCTTTTGGGTGACAAACGTAGAATTTTGAAAATAGAAAAAAAAATTACAGATTAATTATCCGCAGTTACCGCGATTTAGAAACGAAAATGTACCCTAACTGTGCACGGGAACTATGGTCGATAATCTTGAAAAATAAATCCGCGAGACATGGCCGGTAGCTAAGCTGTATAAAGACATGGCGAAATATGCATGAGTGCGAACGAGATAGAATTAGTATAGTTTCACCTCACCTGAATTCCGCGAGAGGCGCTGGTAGTATATTATATAGCTGTCTCTCTCACACACCAGTAGGGTGAAATGCCATTGTTTACAGTTTTAGTTACCTACTGAGTAGGTTTTGCTTCGCGTTAAGGGGATGCTGGAGTAGATTTTTTTACCGACTTTGGTCGGTTAAAAATGAGTTTCCGGAAAATTCGACCCCACTGGATGCAGGAAAATCGGTCTTTCTATAGTCCGGTTAGATATTTTCGTTTTTTTCTTCTTTATACGCTACATAGAAAAATGTTCAGAGCATTGTGTAATAATGAGCTAGCAAAAACGTGTGCCATTACAGGGATTTTTGCCTGTAAATAAGCGCGGCATTCGTTCTTACAAGCATATGAGTTATGTACACACATTCTGTGTATCGTAACCAACACTTTTGTCCTAGATTGTATATATTAGGTGAGATTTCAGAATTTAAAAAATATTTGAGAAGTAGGGTTGTCTTTATCAAAATGCCACAAGATGGCCGTCATTACTACTATAATCGATATCTGCAGGCAACTTCAGAGCACTCACGGTGGACTGGGAGAAAGAGCACGTTCAGTGTTCAATCAATATTTGTATATATGTTATATTTAACAGCATCTACATTTTAATAAGTTTGTTGTACATCAGAAATGTTGTCAACAACTAGAAATTAATAAAAACGCAATGTGAAGCATACCCGTAGACTCTGAAATAGCCCATTCTTACCGATCAAAGTCGGTAATGAAATCTACTCCAGCATCCCTTTAAACAATGTTTGGCGTCAAATTTAGCGATTTTGCTTACTCATAGAAGAAGCTTTGTTTTCATGAAAACATCCATCGCTGTTATATCTTCAATTTGGCCAAGATTGGTAAACCGGTTTGAATTTTATAGCTATTTTCAATTTTTCAATAATTGCGTGTTTTGGCAATTCTTGCCACGTTTTGATGGCTTTTAACTCGTTCAATCTTCGAAATATTGAACTCAACATGACTGAAATTTTGCTTAATTAACAATTAAAAGAGATTGTAGTGAGCGGTGTAGGACAGAACAGTAACGTATACAACCATCGTAAGTCGTAAAATAATTTTTATTGAAATTACATAACTGTAACAACGATATTTTTGACGACCTTAGATAATGCTTTTTCCTCTTCTACTTAGTTACTACGAGTGGATTACGACTTGTGTAATGATTGATTATATCCTGAAGAATTTTCAGATTAATAATGAAAAACAAAATTCCAGCAAGCCAAATACGATGAAACGAATTAATGGCATTGAATTCAAGTAAATATGCTTCGAACAGCCAAAGGCTTTGACCAAACACCCACAAAATCAATAAAACGATCCATCGCTTTAAAGACATTTGGATATTTGGTAGACACAACGGTACTACGGATAAAAACCAAAAGAAATATTGTGACGTCATGACAGGATTGTACGTGACCATAACAATAGCTTGAGTCAACATTGCGAATGGTAATTCCCTTTTAGTAGAATAACGTAAAGACAATGCAATCAACACGATTAGCTGTGGCATGAGAGTAACGAGACGCTTGACGATATCCGTTGATTGTCCGGTAGATAAATAGGTCATGTAAAAAAATACAGAAAAATTATGCCGCGCGTCTTTGCGTATCAGATGATAAATGAGACTCTCGTGGAGGTATTTGTAACCGTAGAAATAATAACTTATCGCGGTTAAAAAAGATATTGCAATTATACAGCTTAAAACAAGTTTGATTTGTTTAAATGTGGGAATAAAGTAATTTTTACCGCCAACCGAGAGATACATTGACAAACTGAATGCCACGGGATATAATCGGAAATGAATCGACAGACCGTGTATCAAACCCGCGAGGATTAGATTATTGTTTTGCAAAAAATACAACATCGAAAGAACCGATAACACGGCTAACGAATCAGCATTGCCTCGGGTCGATATAACGATTGTCAAGGGATTGTAGAGCCACACAAGGGCGCAAGCTTGAGCCGTTCGTTCTGTATACTCTCCCCTCGATAATATCTTTTTTATCAATACCGTCACGAGTATGTCGACTGCTGAAAAAATTGCTTTACCAATATCGGCATGCAACAGAATATTAGGCGTCAATATTAAAGCTAAAAGTGGCGTATAACGATACGTGTGACGCTCGAAAGGTGAGGTACCTTCAACGAGAAAACGCGCAGCATCGGTACAAACTTTATAGTCGACATCCGTATACGCTACGGGAAATTTACGATCGTGAAAATTTGCGTAAGCAATCAATACGCATCTGATGAAAAATCCAAAAACACAGTGTCCCAAAAATGATAATGAAGTCATTTTAACTTTACGAAAATTACGCCGTAACTTTTACAAATGAATAATATTTCATTGTTTATTCAAGTTCAAAGGTTGTACGTAAACTTGACATTTATAACGTAGATTTGTTACTCTTAGCAGCTTCCACCAGACATGCTTTGAATTTCAGAAATTCTTCTTGGCAATCATCCTTTCTGATGTTAGCTTTACGTATTACGCATTTCGCATATCGACTACCAGAATCGCGACATTTCGCTATTAACATTGGATATTTTCTCAATCGCTCCTTTGCTTTATTAACTGAATTCATCGCTCTATATCACTTTCGTGCGTTCAAATGACTCTTGTCACGGTTCCACCATACGTAAAAAGGACAACTGCTCCATACAAGCGTCGTAGCGACCAAGCCAATGGCGACGGTTGTTCGAGGGTTACGACGAATCCACGGTAGATCTTTCAGTAGTCGTCGATCGTAATGACGCTTCATTTGTTCTTCTGTGTTGTTAACTGTAAATAACATAAATTCTTCCAAATTCACGTTATAGCAACTTAGAACAATTAATTCAACGAGTCATTGTCTCGACTCACATAATCCACGGTCTTGTGTTGATACGGCTTAGTTATATCTATTCCCTCGCAAACCAGTGATACATCCGAATGCTTTATACAGCATTGTCTGAGTTCCTCAATTACAGCTTCGCACCTTGCCGGTTGGTATACATTGACTGAAATTAAAATGCCATTTTTAATCTTCCAAAATATATATTTTATGTATTTTTACTCAAATCAACTCCCCGAAGAGTTATTTTTAAATGATCTTTATTTTATTATTTTTATGGAAATAATTATAATATGTACATTTATTCTTAAGGTTTGTGACACACCAATCGAATCAACAAAATGTCCGATGCCCATTTTTTTGTTCATAAACTATCGATCTTAGCAGTCTGATATAAATTACGTTTAATATCAATATAATATCAATATCTTATTAAAAAAGACAAAACAAAGCTAGGATATTTGTGTCATTTTGCATATTGGGAAAAAAATGTAATTATAAAATATTTAGGACAGACCCAGCTTTAATTAAGTGCACCACAATGAAAGAATTCTAGTGTTCCTCTGTTGTGTCAAATATCAGACTGATAGTTCAATGCATTTTCCAGTTATAAGATTCATTGTTTGTCTATATATATTTTTTTGTATTTCATTGTGGACTATAGCGTGTACAAAAGCACAATCAGAAGTATCAAGACGTTTTTTTTCTAAATAACTTTTATAACAATTTTGAGTATCGTCATAAAAATTTCTAAACAAAATCTTTTTCACAAAGAGAAATCTTCCTCTACGAGGAAGGAAAAAGCTTAAGTTGCCTGGTTAACTTAATGTCGATGGAAGTGCGAATACTTTGTCCAAAATGAAACGAGTGGCGAGGGTTGATACGTTAACGATCGATGAAGTAAATTTGTGTAATAAAATTTTTTTTACAAAACTGTAGCGAAACAAATATTATCTTATTCTGACCAGAATTTACTGCGCAACTATTCTGCACGTGTACGCACACTTTTTAGCGTTATTAATCCACACGCCGCAAACTGATTAGCATAAATATCTGAATATCGCCCAATTATACCGATTCCGCTACCTTAGCCTTGTTTGCAGTTCTTCAAGTTTTATCTAAATAAAAATATTTCATACCTTGTAAGCAAGTTTGAAGTTTGCAAGCGTATTTCTTGCAAGGATCAAGTTTCTTCATACAATCGCTGTCCTTTCGTCTCAAGTATGATGAATAAAACTTCTTAAAAAAGGCTCTTTTGCAATTTTTCAAGTGCTCTGACGATATTAGCAATTAGCACTGCCGATGAACGTGGACTGATATCTCAATCTTTTTTACAACATGTACTTTCACTGTTGGCATATAAACAATATAAAATAAGTTAATATTAGTTAAGTCTATCTCGCTTCGCCGCTAGCTTTACGTAATGTTGCATGATGTTGATATCTCGATTCTCGTGAAGTGAAGAGAGCACGTCGCACGGCGCACGCTAAAGCTGCTCAAGACCGGTGTGTGAGAACCAAGAGCACCTTCAGTCGGCTGAGTCGATAAGTAACCGATTAATTAACCGCAGCTTTATCAGTCGTTCCTGTCGATCAAAAGCCATTCGAGGGATTGAGTATTTGTGAGACATTGGTTACCACCCCAGATGAGAGCATAATGTCGCTTTGCAAACGTTTTTTTGGGATGCAGAGAGCAACGTTATCCGCTTTTTTCCGACAGAGATATTCGATTACAGTTTTTGTTATCAATCGAGTGGTTTCACATAAACTTTAAAAATACCCGAATTAGATTATTATTTATTCTTGGATGAATAACGAATGTTTCAGTCTCGTAGATTCTACGAATTCGATATAAAGTGACAAGAAATATTAGTTTAACGCGAGCTTGTGATGACACGATCGTGAATGCACGCTTTCGACCGGACGGGCACTCAGTCAATTATTCGTTTTTTTTTTCAATTGCCGCATAAAATTACACTAAAATTCGAACAGTTATGTGTAATATATAAATAAATAAGATAGCCAGTGCGTTATCTTCTCAATTTATAAACTGTAGTAGCCGTCACCAAAAATGGTTTTTCTCACCCACGTATTAGGTTATGCCGTCAAAAAGGTATTTTGTATTGAGACGTAATACCCCTTGGATAGTAACAACGATTGTAATGTAAATTTCTTCGCCACGATTGATCCCTTGGATAAATGAGAAGTACAATAAAATTCCCCTTAGAATCGTACAGTGCACTGTTCTCACCTTTCATTCATAAGGTCAATCGTGGCGGGAAAATTTCCGTCACGAAGCTTGTGTAATCTCTCTCACGCGTAAAGCGATCTGAGAGAGACAAACAACGTTTAGCACCCCGTCTTAATGACAATAAACATTTAAATCTTTGTTATAAATAGATTTCTTGTAAAAGATAAAATTGCTGATTATACTCTATTGTTGCAGACACCTCGGAAATATCTAAATAGTGGGTTTGTAGACTCCGTAAGAATCCATGTTAAGGCTGGTACAGGAGGAATGGGTCTTCCTCGATATGGAGGGATAGGAGGCAGAGGCGGTCACGTTTATGTACAGTCGGAGGAAGGTTGTACTCTGGTATCAGTCGTTTCTAAAATGAAGAAGAAAGTAATTGCCGCAGGACACGGAGGCGATAGTTCGTCAAAATGTTTAATCGGCGAACCAGGGATGGACAGGACTATAAATGTTCCACCTGGTATCTCGGTTTACAGTCAAACCGGTGCTCTTATCGGTATTTATCGCAAATAAGTAAATATTGAGTTTAAAAGAAATGATAGTCGAATAATTTAAAAACTTGTTTATTTCATAGGCGATCTGGATAAAACGAATGCAAAGTTGAAAATTGCCACAGGAGGTTTAGGTGGGTGTCCGGAAACTTGTTTCAGCGGACAGAAAGGACAATCTTACTCTGTAGTCCTGGATTTAAAATTAATCGCGGATGTCGGTCTGGTGGGTTTTCCAAATGCGGGAAAGAGTACGTTGCTTAGAGCGGTTTCTCACGCTAAACCGAAAGTCGGAGCATATCCATGTAAGTATTGACCTTAAATAAGAAATTTCAAACGACTCGAATATTCTTAAAAGCTTTTCCTTCTCGAACGGAACATTTCATAAATTTAATATTACATTTTTCTTTAAGTCACGACGGTAAGGCCACACCTAGGTATAATGACATACGAGGATTCACGAACAATTTCCGTGGCGGATTTGCCTGGTCTGATAGAAGGAGCTCACGTTAACATTGGAATGGGTCACAAATTTCTCAAGCATCTGGACCGTACGAAGCTTCTTGTTTTTTTAATCGACATCGAAGGGTTTCAATTGTCACCGATGCACATTCGGAGAACGTGCCTCGAGACTATTGTTCTACTCAACAAAGAAGTCGAGCTCTACAAGCCCGATTTGCTGCACATGCCGGCTATTCTAATAGTCAATAAAATGGATACCAATAACGCTAGTTGTAAGTTTCGGGAAATTGAACCATCCCTGAGAGATTTGAAGAGCATCGTGAACGACTTTCCTGAAGAAATGAGACCCGAGACTCTTCTCCAGTTTGAAAAGATAATTACGACCTCGCTCGTACTAAAGAAACCCGAGGAGGTGCAAAAAGTTAAAACAACCATCCGAAACGTTCTCGATCAATACTACGAACAGGAACACCAGACAGAAGACTCTGAATTTCCGGAGATTAAATTGCTCGAAAGGTTAAAACGCGAGAATCGACTAAGAGCACCGGTACTTACGTGATTCGCGAGTCCGTCGATCAACTAATTATACGTGTACATAGCGCGATGTGAAAAAAATTAATAAAATCGTTTGATACAAGTGAATTTCTTTTTATTCACATATTTACAAATATATTAACTTTAAGACGCGTACAGTGCTGAAGTTTTTATCACTTTGCATGGTATGTTCTCGACGACGACTTTCTGCGTCCAATCTTCCCCCAACGGAGCATTCTTTTCAATATCTACTTTGTCTATTACATCGGGATCTCGGAGAACACCTTTGTCAGCGATCCATCGCTCTACTCCGTTCCAAGCGATCATTATGCCGTTGTCCGTGCAGAGATGAGACGGAGGCCTTACCAACCTGAATTTCATTTCGGTACACGTGACGTTCAGAGCTTTTGCTATAAAATTGTTGCAAGCGACTCCGCCTGATACGACCTGAAAATATTCGATTCGTGATACATTAAATTCAAATACATATTACATAATTATTTATTTTTATTATAAGATAACTGAAATGTATTTTCAATTTTTTATTTTATGTACCAGTGTCCGGTTTTCCGATGGCACCAGATCTTTTCTAATGCAAAATTCCATAGCTCGTTTAGTCCTGTGACACAAGTGTTTCGCTACGGCCAATTGAAATCCGGCGCAAAGATTGTTGAGATCGGGAATAATCGCATCACCCATTATATTGTGATCCTTCTCCTGTTGTTCCGTTAATTTGTTCATAATGCTTCTGAATCCAGAGAAGCTAAAATTGCAATCTCGGTATTGTGCCATTTGGACCTCGAATGAGAATTGCAAGGGATTTGTCGCTCGCGCCGCAGCCAGTTCTATAGCAGCTCCACCGTTCATATTGCTGAAGTCAGGAATATTTCGCATCTTTAATCTTCGAGCTGCCTGGACATTGAAGCAAAGGAGTTGACTGTGTTAATGTTTATGGATTTGTTATTTAAATTATTAGTTTCTTATGTTTCTGTATCATAGATCGTAATATGCGAACTATGCATTGTAAACTGTTATAATTTATTAGAAAGTCCATATTCTATCGGAAAAAAAATCGCCTGTCGGCATTTAATTAATATAAAATATGATTAACAAATAAAATAAAGCGTGAATTAATAAATTCATTGATTTCACACTCACTTTGTCAAAGGTTTCGCCAGGTGCATTATTTATAGTTTTCCCAAGCAAATAAAAAGTTGTCGCATCTTTCGCAACAGCTAACAGGCAGTGACCTCCGGATATAAGTAGAACTAGAAAGGGAAAATCAACCTATCCTAACAACAACATTTTTCAGTCGACCGTCGCAAAACATTTATTCTCATTTTAATGAATTTATGGAATGAGTATATACTCTACCTTCTCCACCATCCTTACTGTAAGAGCATGAGCCTCCATATGATGAATAGGTATGAACGGCTTGTTACCGACTTTGGACAAATACTTGCCAAAGTTCGTGCCTATCATCAGAGAGAGAGGCATACCTGGTTTTATCGTCGCAGCAATCGCGTCTATGTCTCTCAGCCTCAGGTTAGCAGATTTCAGAGCTTTCTCACAGGTCTCTGTAATATTGTTTCTGTGCATTTCTTGAGCTATCGGAGGTACGATACCTCCAAAGCTAAAAAAAATAATTACAAAAGTGAATCACTATGTTAAAGTAAAAATAGTTCAATTAAATTTGTCTCTTCACATTTTTTCATTACTTCAAGTGCAGTTGTTGTTGTGAATTAAGCGCTTCGCCAAGAATATTTCCTTCGCTGTCTACAATTGCACAACCAGTGTCGTCGCAACTGGTTTCAATTCCAAGGATCAAAACTGGCTTCTTATTTCCATAATTTCTCGTTCTTGTTGTTAATATTTTATTGAAACGTTTTAATCCAGTGTAAAACAGTCGGGTATTGAACAACAGGAGATCCATGCTTACAGATTCGCTCAAACTTTATCACCAACAATACAAACAGTATGACAACACTGACAAATAGAAGAACTTTTAATTCGTACTGTTTATTGATACAAAAAGGTGCCCAGTTCCTTTTATTTTTCAGTATTACTGTTTTTTAAATTCATTTTTTTATTTACTTGGTTACAATATAAGATACAAAAATTTGGATCCCAAAAAGTAAAGCATTCGACCTCTGGCGAGAGTTCCTAAAACCTTTTAAATATTGTGATAGGCTGAGGAATAAAGCGTCACCGCATCCAGGTATTTCTATAAAATTGTATTATGACAAGTGCCCTTTTTGTTTGCTTGATACGCGTCTTGACTGCACGTTGTTGTTTAAATATGCTGAGGCATAGAAAATACACATGCACTGAGTGTATAACTTGCTCGTTTCCCTTGTTCTCATTTTATTGAAAAAAAACTGGATATATCGCAAACTCGGCAGTCGGGGACATCATTGAAAAACGTTATAACATTGTCCTATTTCGGTTCTGCGGAATCTTCGATAAAATATCAGTTTTTTTACATTGAGCTATCGTGTGCTAACAATATTGTTAAGCGTTGTATCGTATTACCGTTCCAATTGAATTAAATAACGAAAATTAATGAAAGTCAATTATTCACCAGTGTTGTAAAATTATTTTAAACTTCCCGGTTCAATTGCGTTATTACTGACGATCAATCAGCGGGATTCGGACATTGACCAGCAACAAAAAGGGCGACAGTGGCGCCCACCAGGTCCGTCTTTGCTGGCGAATTTTATTATATTAACATAATAAATAATAAACAAAGTAGTATTAAACGATCTACCGAATAATTCTTCGTGTTATGTGGGAATTGGCATGAAATGAGATGAAGAGACAATGATTTATTTATGTTGAAACGTAAATAGACACTCGAAGCGTTTCAGAGATTCCCGGCAGAGGGCCGGAATCGAGTAATCTCGAATTACGTCCTCGATGAGTTCCTCTTCCAACAATCGATACTACTTCACCCCTCTCTCTTTGTCTCA